>CM042848.1:43507500-43800000 GCA_023653725.1 Bungarus multicinctus
CTTTAAATATATTGAAATAAATGAAATGATATAGAAGGAGAGCTGAAATGGTTAACATCAAGGTTTAGATTAAGTGAGTAGACTATATAGCCTTTTGTTTTTTTCTGAAAATATAAATAAACTTTATGAAATTTAAAGGGGAAACCATGCAGAATCTGATTTACATATGTTACGTAGTTTTAAATGGGATTATTAATTTTAATGTAATAGGTAATGAAATGTTAACATTTAATGGGATTTAAAAGGGGAGATAATTAATGAATATGTAACTTAGAGGTAGCGCACTTAAACTGATATTTTAGGGGGGAAATTAATTTATAGAAGGAGTGTTATTAACAAAAACTTAAGAGGACTATACAAATATGACAGTTAAAAATACTAAAGTATAATAATTATGAAGTTAATATATGGGAATCAAATAATGAGATAAGAACTTGGAATAATATAATAAAATAGAAAATGCATAAAGGTATTATTAAGATAAGAAACTGAATACAAAAAATGAATATGTAATTATGGTCATATTTGTACGTAAGGTGAAACCTGTAATCATGCTGTTCACTAAAAAGAGATGTTAAAATGTGAAAAACGAATAAAACTTCTTTAAAAAAAGATATATAGGAAGGTTTGGAAAGCAGTTAAGCAGAAATATAAACTATTTCAATATAACCTACAGCTATTAAAATTTAAAATCCTCAAATAATTTTAAGAACACTCCCACAGTGACATAATAGCAATAGCACTTAGACTTATATACCACTTCAACTGTGAGTGCTTTACAGTCCTTTCTAGGTGGTTTACAGAGGCAGCATATTGCCTCTAGCAACCTGGATCCTCATTTTCTAACCTTGGAAGGATGGAAGGCTGAGTCAAGCTTGAACTGGTAAGATTTGAACTGCCAAACTGCTGGCAGCCGGCAGTCAGCAGAAGTAGCATTCTAACCACTGCACCACCATGGCTCTTAATATAATTCTGAAATTATAGAAATTATAGAAATAAATTTTACATATGAATACACTCTTCCACACTCCTTCTACTGATTGGTAAAGTATGTTGGAAGGATGCAATCTGATGAACCACATTACAGGTACTCCTTGACTTATGACCACAATTAGGACCAGAATTCTTGTTACTAAACAAAGCAGCTATTAAGTGATTCATGCCTGATTTTATGTTTTTTTTGCCAGGTTGTTAAGTGAACTATTGCAGTTGTTAAGTAAATCATGCAGTCATTAAGAGAATCAAGTTTCTCCCATTGCCTTTGCTTGTTGGAAGCAAGTTAGGAAGTTAGGAAGGTCACAAATAGCAATCATATGACTCTGGGATGCTACAATTGTAACTACATGCCAATTGCCAAGTACCTGAATTTTGATCATGTGACTATGGGATGCTGCAATGATCATAGGTGTGAGAATCAGTCGTAATTCACTTTTTCCAATGAGAATGTAACTTTAAATGGTCATTAAAGAAGTGGTTGTATAGCAAAAACTACCTACCCAAAATACTTTCTTTATGCCATTTCATTTTTTGGAGTAGTTAGACATCTTAAGTATATTTTAATTAAACTCACCTTTCTGTTTGTATTAGATACAAATATTTACCCAAACTTACTGACATATTTTTGATTATTCTATTGGTGATGATTATAGCAAAAATATAAATTGTTAAATAATTATTAATGGTATAATTTGTATTCCTTGAAAAAGGCATAAATTAAACCAGATTAGATAACTATGCAAATGTAGATTTTTAAAATGTAATGCCAACTTCCGTATTTATGTAACAGTCTAGATATAATGCAAGATGGTTTTCAGCATTCATTTAAATTTAATTAGTACTCATACTGATTATGCTTATGTACTTTAAACAGTCACTTGCCATTTATATAATCTCAGTAGCACAATTATTCATCCAACCAGTAAATTCTCTGTTATTGATATAGAGCAAATGGCAGTTACAGCTAGGAGACCCTTTGCATAACTTTCTTTTATGAGCTAATTGCAGCCTTTCCTGGATCAAGAGTTCCTGCACTCAGTCATTCAAATCCTAGTTGTTGTGTATGGACTGAGTCTTCACTCAGACCTCTCCCATTGGCTGGAGCCGTTTGACAGCCGGCTATAAAAGGTGGCTGTCAAATGGCATCAGCTGTTGCCGCTCCAGCTGGCTGCCGTGTTAGCGCGGCAGTAGCGGTAACCCTCTTTGCCTGTAAATAAAGAGTTAAGCTGAAAGCCTTGACCTGGTCTCTGCCTGAGTTATTCCGTCGCTCTACAACACTGGCGACGAAGGTGGGATACTAATAAAGGCAAGCCAGGCAAGGAAGAGAAAGAAAGGAGCGAAATCACTAGCTGAGAGCTGAAATCGCTACAGAGTTGCTGACTCTAGCCGCGAAGCGCCGTCTCTAACTTGCCTGAGGAAAAACTTCACAGCTGACAGAAGATGACTACGAATCCTGCATTCCCGCCCTTCAGACCGACCGCTGAGACGTGGGAGTCATACAAGAACCGGTTTGACTGCTTTTTAGATGCTTTAGACCTGTCAGAAATTTCTGAGCATAGGAAGAAATCTTACTTCCTAAGCTTTTGCGGAGCCATGGTTTTTGACACCGCATCAGCATTACTGGCCCCTAGATCTATAAAGACTATCCCTTGGGAGGAACTGCAAGAAATTCTCTCAAATCACTACTCCCCTAAGCCTTCCAGAATTGCTAGGCGCCATGCTTTCAGAAGGCGAATCCAAACAGAGGGGGAAACAATTAGTAATTATATGGCAGCACTGAGAACAGCTGCCTTGCATTGCGGATTCAGAGATTACCTGGACGATATGCTGCTCGATCAGTTGGTTTGTGGTGTTAGAGACCCCAAGTTACAAAGACGTTTATTAGCCAAAGGGGATCTAACCCTAAAGCAAGCCATAGAGAAATCCCAGGCTGCTGAGCTGTCAGCACTCTCAGCAGCTGAAATTCAGGGAAAACCCAGCAGACTAGAAAATCCAACAGTATATTTTGAGGAAGCCTCTACAGAAAATGGCCCAGAAGAGGCTACTGAGGTAAACCGCCTCAGACAGCCCAACGCAAATCAAAAAGAGTTCAGGCAAGGTATAAGTCAAACCCCACATTTACAAACCATATGCTTAAGCTGCGGGGGAAATCACCTCAGGGCATCCTACAGATTCAGGAATGCCATATGTTTGAGGTGTCAAAAGAAAGGCCATCTGGCCAAAATTTGTCAGGCAGGGAAAACCTTCAACCAGCCACAAAGGCCACAGAAGCTCATTCAATACCCCAGACAAAATGACTGTTTCACATGCTATCAGTTTAAAATACAAAAAATTAATAAATCTAACAAAATTAGTGTCACTGTTTCTATAGAAGGTAGACCCTGCAGAATGGAGGTTGACACCGGCTCTGCATTATCCATCATCTCATGGGACACTTTAAAGAAGCTACTCCCCAGAATGTCAAGACAGAAAATTCCAGCCTGCAATCTAACACTTCGGGACTACCAAGGCAGAACCATCCCTGTCATTGGAAAAGGCAAGTTCCTTGTTCATTTTCAAGGGTTTAAGGGTCACTTGCCTCTAGTGATAGTGGATGGCGTCCTCCCAAGCCTATTGGGACTAGATTGGTTCCCAGCCCTGGGCCTCCACATAGGGGGAATCCACGCAATTACCAATTCAGAAGTTGAATCCCTATTCTGGGACTATGCAGACGTATTCAGTGAGGGCCTTGGCTGCTATGTGGGAACCCCAATATCCTTCAGAGCAGACTCCCAGGCAGTACCAATTCGTTTGAAGCCCCGCAGAGTTCCTTTTGCAATTCGTTCTAAACTAGACAAGGAACTTGACAAATTAATCAAGCAGGGTGTACTGAAACCTACAGACTTCTCAAAGTGGGAAACCCCCATAGTAACACTGTTAAAAAAGGATGGAAGCTTGAGGATCTGCTCAGACTACAAGTCGTCCATAAACAAATATTTACAAGTTAGTGCGTACCCAGTCCCTGTGGTACAACATTTACTCCATTCCCTTGAGCCTGGTTCCATTTTTGCAAAGTTGGACATGTCCCAGGCGTATCAACAGTTGTTGATGATGAAACTGCTGAACTGCAAACAATAGTAACCCACAGAGGGGCTTTCAAATGCACACGCCTACAATTCGGAGTTAGTGTGGCCCCTGGAATTTTCCAGTCCCTTATGGAACGAATCCTGCAAGGGTTACCAGGCGTTGTGCCTTACTTTGATGATATTCTGGTATCCGCTATCAATCTACAACAATTACTACGAAGGGTCAGAGGTGTACTTGACCGTTTTAGACAATCTGGTCTCAAACTAAAAAGGGAAAAATGTACCATAGCCACTCCACAAGTGGAATTCTTAGGTTACAAGATTGATGCCAAGGGTATTCACCCGACTGAGTCAAAGGTCAAGGCCATTCACGATGCGCCTACTCCTACTAACAAAACTGAGCTTCAAGCTTTCCTGGGCCTCTTGAATTTCTACGCTTCGTTCCTGCCCCATAAAGCTTCTGTTGCCAAGCCCCTTCATAGACTTTTAGACAAGAACTCACCATGGCACTGGGGACCAAGGGAAACTATTGCTTTCAAACAAGTCAAGTCATTGTTAACTTCAAAGGCCGTCTTAATCCAATTCAATAAAGACTTACCACTCATTCTAGCAGCCGATGCTTCTCCATTCGGAATTGGGGCTGTCCTGAGCCACAGACTGCCCAATGGTGCAGAAGCACCTATAGCTTTCTTTTCAAGGACACTCTCTTCCACTGAACGCAACTATAGCCAGATTGACAAGGAGGCCTTGGCTGCAGTGGCTTCAGTGAAGAAGTTCCATGAATTCCTCTACGGGCATCATTTTGAACTCATTACTGACCACAAGCCACTGTTAGGTATTTTATCCGGCACTAAACAGACTCCCCAGATTTTGTCCCCAAGGATGACCAGATGGACGGTTTTCCTGGCTGCGTATTCCTATACTCTAATCCATCGATCCGGGAAAAGCCTTTGCCATGCTGATGCACTCAGCCGCTGTCCCCTGCCAACGCCAGTCGTGGACCCAGCACCTGCAACCACAGTCTTTCTTATCAACGAACTCAAGCTTCCAGTCACTGCTGCTGACATCGCTGCCCATTCGGCCAAGGACCAGGTAATATCCCAAGTCCTGGACTGGGTAGGGAGGGGGTGGCCTACGGCCCCTTATCCTTCAGACTTCCTACCCTACAAATTACGCCAGCAGGAACTTTCCTCCTTGCAAGGCTGTTTACTATGGGGAACCAGAGTAGTCATTTCCCACAAATTGCAAACCTCGATACTGAAGGTGCTGCATGAGGGTCACCCAGGGATTGTGAGAATGAAGGCCCTAGCTCGCAGCTACGTATGGTGGCCAGGCATGGATGCCCAAATCTCTAAATGGGTAAATTCTTGCCAGGCGTGCCAGGCCACCAGGGCATTACCACCAGCAACCACCCCTAGGACCTGGGAGGAAGCAGGCAGCCCCTGGTCCAGAATACACATAGACTTAGCAGGCCCCTTCCATGGGCGTACTTTCCTGGTGGTAGTAGATTCATATTCAAAATGGGTGGAATTAACTCTAATGCACTCCACCACTACGGAAGCAGTCAGCAAAGCACTGACTAGGATGTTTGCCACTCATGGCCTTCCTGATTCTGTCGTATCCGACAATGGCCCCCAATTCACCTCCTGTGAGTTTGAGATGTTTCTAGCAAGTTTGGGCATCAGGCACATATTAGTGGCCCCTTTTCATCCTGCCAGCAATGGGCTGGCTGAGAGGGCAGTTAGATCTGCCAAAGAAGTGCTACAAAGATTGGGTCCGATCAACTGGCATGCCAGGCTAGCCCAATACCTATTGAGCCAACATACTACACCCTGTGCCTCAACTAATAGGTCACCAGCCGAAATATTAATGGGACGCCGGCTGAGGACCACTTTGGACAGGCTGCACCCAAATTATGCCCCTTTGCTTCCCCTTGGGTCAAACAGCCAAGATAGAGGGTTCCTGATAAATGACAAGGTGTTTGTCAGAAATTTTGCTGGGCAACCACTATGGTTACCAGGGCTTGTGATAGCAGTAACTGGTCCCAAGTCTTATAGAGTCCAGTTACCTGATGGACGGACCTGGCGGCGTCACGTGGACCACCTGAGGAAGCGTTGGAGCACCGCACACAGAGGTCATCCAGACGAGCCCCCTGCAGAAGCAACCACACCATTCGACGAAACCAGTTTCCAACCCACCGGGAACGATGACCTACCAGATGGGGAAGCTGACCAAGGTGCAGACCCAGCTCCAGACAGCCCAGCAGTCTCACCGTCACCCGAAGACACGCAGAAGGCACCAGACTGCAACCCGACGCCATTTTTGACGGAGCCTAGAAGATCCGGACGAATTCGCAGGCGTCCAGCGTATCTGAAGGACTACGCATGCTCCTCACTGGGAGAGAGGAGTGTTGTGTATGGACTGAGTCTTCACTCAGGTCCGTGCTTCCAGCGGGAAGCACGGACCTTTCCCATTGGCTGGAGCCATTTGACAGCCGGCTATAAAAGGCGGCTGTCAAACGGCATCAGCTGTTGCCGCTCCAGCTGGCTGCCATGTTAGCGCGGCAGTAGCGGTAACCCTCTTTGCCTGTAAATAAAGAGTTAAGCTGAAAGCCTTGACCTGGTCTCTGCCTGAGTTATTCCGTCGCTCTACAACACTAGTCATCTCCGATTTAGACTATTGCAATGCACTCTACATGGGAGCAACCCTTGAAGAGCATCTGGAAGCTACAACTGGCACAGAATGTAGCAGTGAAGGCAGTTCTTGGGACCCCAAGGGTGGTCCATGTAATAGCGCTACTCCGTAAGCTACATTGGTTGTTGGTCTGCTTTTGCTGCAATTCAAGGTGTTGCCCATTAGCTTTAAAGTGTTACATGGCATGGATCCAGTCTACTTGAGGAACTGTCTCATCCCAATAGGACTGGCCCATCCCCACCAATGATGGCAGAGGGGTGATACTGTGGATAGGAGTTTTGGCTAGCAAAGTTCAGGAGAAGAGCCTTCTCTGTCATAGCTCTTATCCCCTGAGGTGAGATTGGCTCTCATCCTTCTGATATTTCACAAATGCCTTAAGACTTGGCTTTACCAGATGGCTTGGGGACCCAATGGAGAGGCCTTCAAACCAACCACCATAGTGGAGGTTGACTAAAATCTACCTTCCTCCCCACCTTCCTCCCTTCATGTGTCTGATTCCCTTCTTTGCCATCTTGTGTCTATGATTTTATCTGTTAATGTTTATTCAATCAATGATTTGGATTACATTATTCATCCAATTCAGAAAGCCTATTAGATATTGGAAGAAACTGTGAGTAGTCTATATAGTTTTGGAGATGCAGTAAGTCTTGTGCAGTTTCATTAGGTAAAAATTCATCAGGGGTGTGTCTATTAAAGGAATAGAAACTTGCACCACTTGATTGTCTGCCTTTTCACATGCTTCCCCATTCCAAACTGAACTTAAAGATCAATGCCAAGTATGAATACAGAGAGGTTTACTCTAAGTCAATCTGATGTCAAGTGCCAGTTTCCTTATTTTTAAAGCATGACTCAAAATTGGAAATTATCTTTCTCATCAGAAACAAAAAGATGCTTTAACTATGTTTGGTTTGTAAATAATACTACATTGCATTTATAGAATAAGCGTAAGTGAAAATAGATAATGAGGAAGCATGATAGATGAGCTATTTTTATGTTATTGATAGGAACATGATAGTTCCCTACAACTTTAACTTTTGTAATTAATCTGAGTGGTCAAAGGGTACTTGTTTTTCTTTTCTGTTTTTGTAGCATATTAGAGAAAGAAAAGTCAGAATGAGGCTACTTACAGTACTTTGTATATAGACTGATGAGTGAGTTATTGGTTAAATTTAGTCTGTCAGGTGGTCAGTTTACATTGGAATTGAATACTGGTTCAGCTTTTGACAACCCAGTGAGTACACTGTAGCAAACATCAAGACTTCATTCTTTGTTATTCTCCAAGTATTTTGTTTCTTTATACAGAAGTCATCAAAGGTAAAGAAATTAAACCCCCTTGCTGTTGTTTCACTGAATGCATTTTGAGTCCTGCAGCATTTTGTTATTTAGAATTAATCATTTTTTGTTTCAGTTGGTTGACAGCTGGCTAACAAGGAGCAGATGTTTTTTTTTTAAAAAAATCAAACAGAAAGTTGGACAAAAGAAGCTAAAGTAACAACAGTAAAGAAAATGCTCATAACTTAAATGCCACAAGGAATATGTTCACATTTCAGGGATCACAAAGATAAATTGGTGACTTCATTGAGAATTGCTTTCTATATGACAAGGCCTTTATCTTGAGCCCATGACGAAGTCCTTGTTTAGGGTATTGCAGCCTAAATTCAGCACCAGAAAAGTAAACACAGATGACAGAGGCTTCATTTAACTTCTTTATAAACACAAGTAAATTTTTACAATGCCAGTTATAGAATTCTCCAACATGGAGCAAACTCAAACAGAAGCAGACATGTTACAGGTTCAGAGCAGAACCGCAACTCAGGAGCTCAGAAACAGACATTAGTTTCACTTCAGTTCAGCAGGCAACCAAGCAAGTTAGTTTCACTTTCACTTTAGAGCTGAGCACAAAATAGAGATAAACCACGCCCAGATTCTCTCTTTAAAAGTTTCAGCCCCCAATTCAGCTCTCATTGGCTGACCTTATTACTAAGCTCTATTGCAGTTCATGAATATACTCTGACAGTCCTTATGTTTTCAGCCCTTCACACATTAACAGCATTTTAAAATGCAGAATTGGCCAAATCAAAACCCATTTTCTCATGTAGAAAAAATAAATAAAAAAAAATATGTTGTTAGTCAACACATTCACCTGCTAGGAGCAGAATTGGCTCTGTATTAGAGTTTTCTCAGACAACATATGTTGGAGAGAGTAATGAAAAGCTGAAATACCAAGCTATATGTGCCACGTAACAGCATCTTGCCACCTTAAGCTGGTAGAGTGTCCTCTGCTTCAGTGGAAGATGCCACTTTGAAGTAAGATTCAGCTAGAAATATAGTTAAACTTGGAATGTAGAATTGGAAGAGACAGCATTTATCCTTTGCCTCAAGCACCAAAATGGCCTTTTGATATTTAGAGTTGCCAAAAGATAATAAACAACAAATGAAAATTTAGGCTTTAGATCAAAATAAAATTGCCAATAATATCTATGAGGATGAAGAATGTGAAACTAGAATGTGAAACTAAAAGCCATTCAGAAACAAAAACATACAAAGTATCTTATACAATCTTCCTTAACCTGGTAATAATTGTTCCCCACCAACACGCCTGTTTATGTAGTGAAAGGATTTTCAAGTTTTTGGAGAAGGTTAGGTTTTAAAAAGTTGAGTTCATGATTTAATGAACATATACAAAGGAGTTTACATGCTACTATCAGTTCTGGTGTCTCATAATTTCACTCTTATATTCTAAGAGAATTTGGGAATTCCATCATAAATAATGATGCTTCTCTATGAAGGAGAAATAGTAATAGCAACAGCACTTAGGCTTATATACTGCTTCACAGCCCTCTCTAAGCAGTTTTACAGAGTCAGCATATTACCCCCAACAATCTGGGTCCTTGTTCTATTGATTTCGGAAGGATGGAAGGCTGAGACAATCTTGAACCAGTGAGAATTGAACTGCCAAACAAGCACTATATTTGTATCACTAGCCACTGCCAGGAACACATATTTTACCCATTCTTTGTAGTATGTTGTTGGAAGAAATATCTTTCTGGGTTCAGTTCCAAGTGGGGAAAAAGACACTGGAAACATGGAAGCTGTTGGAAAGATGGCTTAATGGTGGACAAGACCACATAGCTTGGAGCTCCAAAGAGGAAAGGATGATCACATGCTTCAAGGTGGAGGAAAAGATCAAGAAGGGCTGATAAGATGAGAGTGCCTGGGTTTTATAACCTTTGTTGGGATTTGAATTGAAGCATGTATTCTGCTTGGTTGTCAGACTCCCATGGGGCCGTGCAGGGGCAACTCTGTAAGCTGTCCTGAGTTCCAGGCTTGGTTGAGCCTTGCTGGATGATGATGCACTGAAAAGGGTTTTTGGCAATTGCTATACCTTTACTGGAAATCTTTGTTATGTAAAGTATTCTGGCCCAAGCCTTAATGGCCCACTCATTAACAAAGGTGTGTGTGTGAGGGGCTGAATTTCTGCCTCTCTGAGTTTCTACTCTTTTAGGGGAAGTATTCTGCCTTTTTAATATATCCCAGGATATTACATTTTTCTAGGAGAGGGGTGGGTTTAACTTCCAACAATGTAAAACAGCCTGATTCAGTAAAAAGGAGTGGGGTTCCACTAATTAGTAAGCTTGTCGCACAGATTGCACTGGCCCACAATTGCACTGGCTCACACAGCTTCTGAATATTATATGTGAGCTGAGGCATTTCTTAAAAACAACAACAACTGGGAAATGCATTTAAATAGAAGAAAAGGTTTCTTTCAGATCATTTTGTTCTGATAATATGTATGTTTTTAAATCTATTTGCTTCTCATATAATTATTTGTAATTATGTAATTATTTTTATTGGGAAACAATACTAACTGGAAAACTACGAAAGTAAACAAGTCTATCTTTAAGAACTTTATCAGTTTGGTTTCTTTACCCAATTCTTTTAAAAATAAACTGATCAATAGCAATAGCAATGGCGCTTAGACTTATATACCGCTTCACAGTGGTTTATGCCCTCTTAGCTGTCTCTAAATTGATTACAGAATCAGCCTATTGCTCCCAACAATCTGGATTCTCATTTTACTGAGCTTGGAAGAATGGAAGGTTGAATCAATCTACAGATTGGCCATCATCATGGACCCAGAGCTTGTGAATCAATTATAGACAGCTGCAGAATCAAGCATGATTTGTTTAGAGTTATTTTATCTTGCTTTCTATTTTAATCCCAGATTTCAAAATGGTTTTTGATTCTATTCCTCTGCAAAGATCTAAGGGATCTCTAATATAATATTTCATTGTAGCAAACTTTTGAACAGCAGATATACTGCATGTAATGTTTTTTGTTCGTCCTCCATGCCATTCAAGTAAGGTAGCATTGATAAAACCTACTATCTGAAATAGTTCTGTTTTTTATCATAGGTACCTGGCAGTGTGAGAAATATGTTTGGAATTTGCCTAGTAAATTATTAACTGGATAATTGCATGAACATTCAGCTTCAAGTTCTTATGTACAATAATATGGTGGGGCAGTACAAGTCATAGAATATAAAAGTATTCTTAAAATCAGTATAATTTTAATAATTTAACAGTGTTAAATAATAATTTTAACAGTGTTCACTTTCTTACCTATACAACCACCAATGGACTTTACACAGGTATTGAGATGGGAAAAAACAAATAATGATAAAATGTTCCAAATAATGCAAAAGCAAATGTTACAAAACTAGAAATATAGATTTCATTGAAAGGCCTCCTGATTTACTCTTGAGTTCAACTTGTCCACAAAAGGAAATAAATATAACATTCAGGTCCAGCTTTCTTTCATTAATAGATGTCAAGAAGTTAAACTAATAATGAAAACTTGTTTTTTGATCAAAAACTGGAGGTAACCAGCATTTCCATATGATGGGAATTATAATAGTTGGAAATATAGTATTTTGGTAGAAGAAAGTTTCAAAGTCACTACTCAGAGACTGGCCAATTTTCAACTAACAGCAGCTGCACTTAATGATTTGAGAGTGGGTAAGAGAGGAAACAAAGTAATAATGCAGAATGGATAGTGTCTATTCAAGTTAAAGTTTTCAGAAATGATTTTTTTTAAATTTGGGAATGAATTTAGTTTTGTATTTTCTTCCTATAAACCTTGATAAGCCTGTTCTGTAGAGTTATAAATGTAATAGTTGGATGATTTCTAGTTTTATTTGCAGCATTGTTTTAATGCAGGTGTTCTGATTTTGAAAAAAGAGACTTTTTCTCTGCTTAAGTGACTATCCCTGTTGTCATATGTGTCCAAAAAACCCAATAAGATGTAGACCTTATTGTTACCGAGCAACCATTGTTGAAATTTAATAAGATGTTATTATCTTATTTCAAATATATCATGAGAGATATTTCTTGATTTTGTCTTATTGTTGAAATTGCCAGAGTTTGAACCATTTGATACATTTTCTAATTTTGCTTCTCAGATTCTAATGGTAAGAATTGCAAAATAATTGTATCCTTAGTGAGTTAGGTTATTAAATTTGAGTTCATACAAAATCCTTCTTGGGCTGCTACTATACAGCTAATGAGAAACTATTGTGCAAAATGAAGCAATTTGCTGTACCTAATGTGTACAATGAAAAGTTTGTTGGGAGCAGATAAGCTATCTACTTCACTATCCAAACTGCAGGCACCCAAAATATTTGTATATATAAGCAAGATATATTAAATATTACACTCAACTTTTCTACAAGTAGTCTATGCATACTGATTGAACTCTGTGTGTGTGTGTGTGTGTGTGTTTGTGTATGATGCATGGTGGAGGATATACATAGTTATTAAAATTATATGTGAATGTAAATAAAGTGTAAGCTATTCACTCAGACATTTGATTCGCTAGTATTGGTCTTTCAAACAAAGGGCAAGAGGAAGCATTGGATTCACATTTACTCAAGAATTTATGTGTGTACTTATACAAGTTAACATCTTTATTTTAATGTTGAAAACATAAACATGACAGGAAGAGGCAGTATATGAATTTAATAAATAAAAATAAATAAAAACTATAGAGACAGGGACTATCTTTGCAGAAAAATTATGTTCACTATATCGGATCTGGGGAAATCTTGAGCAATAGTACTTGGAAAGTTCTAAAGCAAGATGCCACAATACATTTTTTAGTTGTCCACTGGGACTTTTGTAATAACAGGAAGTTCTGGTTGATGGCATAATATTAATTTTCATTAATTCTTTTTCCTTTGGGAAATCTATAAAATCTTATGGAAATTGAAGACCAATCATTTCAATTCTAATAAATTTGCTGAAATACTCTGTGATAATGAATATTAAATAAGTGTTTACTGTTGTTTATAAAGAAAATGTTTATTTATTTATTTATATCCCCCTTTATTTTTCTTACAAATAACTCAAGGTGGCAAACATATCCAACACATCTTTCTCCTATTTTCCTCAAAACACAATCCCATGACATGGGTTGGGCTGAGAGAGAGTAGCTGGCCCCAGGCCCCCTTGCTGGCTTTCACAGCTAAGACGGGACTAGAACTCCCTTGGTCTCTTGCTTTCTAGTCCAGTGCTTTAACCACTAGAACCACTGGCTCCAGAAGAGCAATAAAGCAATAAAACTATATATTAGAATGTGGATTATTTATATATTTCCACTATAGACTCAACATGTTAGAAAAATAAACAAGCTGGGTATTTGGTATGAGGATTCTTTTTTTATCAGTTTTGACTGATCTAATAAACCATGTTCTACAGTCTCAAAACGTACATTTCAAAATTCTTTGTCAGATTTGTAGTAAAGGCTTTGTTTTGATCTGACTTACTAGACACTTGAATCTTGAGATCAGACAACTGCCTGAGTTTGCTCATAACTGTATTTTTACAAAAACATATTTGGATATTTATGTTTTTAAACAAAAGTTGGATTGTGTATCTCTGTATGCTCTCGCTGATTGATTTTGTTTTATCACAAATTGAAATCAATATTTTATTAAATTCAAAAGGCATGTCAGTTTAGGTTTTGATTTCCCTTTGCCTCTCTAGTGTACTATGTGTATGTGTAACATTCTGCTTTTCAGAGTGCATTTGAATGAGCAGCAGTTATCACCTGCAAGCAAAGATGGTATAGCAGTGCACATAAATAGATTTGTATTGTATTGATGAGTTATAGCAATAAGAAGTACATAGCAATTGTTTTATACAAGTCAGACCATCAGTCCACATTCTTTGGTATGTTTATACTGCCTGCAGCAACTTTCCAGAGTTTCAAACTTTTTCAGGTTCCATCTGAAGAAACTGGATTCAGTATAGTAACAAATTAAGAATAAAATCTAGGAAATAGAGAAAGAACAAATGGAAAAAAACATTCTATTAATTCAGATTTGAATAAGAGGAATTGAACAACCATAGCAATATTTAGAAAATACTAGTGAAAGATATTCTAGATTAATATTCTGGAATTATGTCTCTCCCTCCCTCTCCCCCCCCCCCCCCCCCAAATCTGAATGACTTCCATCCTACTGGTGACTCTGTATTCAGACTTTTGGACAGGACAATTGATGCTTTTTTTTCTTCATTTCTATAAGATATTTAATGATGTTAGATTTTCTGCCAGATTTTATTATTTCAAAGAGCATATAGAAAACTGTAACAAATGTAACTAAAGAGGAAAGTAAAAAGGTCTTAGATGTTACAAAATCAGAATGAAATATCTTAATATAAAATATAATATGCCTTATCAGTTTTGCTTTGGACATTAGAAAAAATCTCTGTCTCTCACTCTTTCTGACAAACTATTAAACACAGTTTGTAGGAAATACCAATTAGGTAATTTGACAAAATCCCAACATTGTCTACTTTATTATTCTGCCCTATTTTAAAAACAACTAAAAAGGCAACAGAGTACAGATGTGCCTTGACTTATGTGAAATAATTGTTCGAAGTTATGAATGATTTGGTGGTGATCAAAGGAACTTACAGTTCATGACCAAAGTTACAGCTGTGATTGAATCTGGGCACTTGGCAATCTGCTCTTATGACCAGTTGCTAAGTGCCCTGTGAGAATGTGATTGCCCTTCATAATTACCTACTTTTGTATTATCAAAAAGAAAATCTAGCTGGTTTATTTAACATCTAAAAATATATTTTCAATGGTTTTCACAAGCACAACTAAGGGCAAAGTTTTATATATATAGAAAGAAAATGATAATGACCATATAATACAAATGATAAACATGCAATTGCTGAAATAAATACATTATTGTTCATATTTGAACAAGTTTAAATAGGCTAAGAATTTTGATTTTAATATATAGATGGTCAATGGGAAAGAAAGTTCTTAAAAGGACTGAAATTCACAATCCTTTTAAGTTAAATCCTTATAAGTTGAATTGTCTTTTAAGAGAGACAGTGGCTCCCAACCTTTTGGGCACCAGAGACCGTTTCCATTGAGAGAGGTTTTTCCGTGAACCGGAGGAATCATGGCTTCACATGCTTCTTGCATCTCATGGATGGGACTTCACTTGCTTGCACAGAGTGGTTTCTGGCATTTATTTTTATTTATTTATTTTATTTTGTCAAGCAATTATTATATAACAGGTATAAGTATAAACATGGTTATGAATATATGAAATGGATACATATAAGAAAAAAAAGAAACAATAGGACGGGGACGGGGACGGTAAGCACGTTGTACGCTTATGCATGTCCCCAACAGACCTCTTAGGAAAGGGGTGAGGTCAATAGTAGACAGTCTAAGGTTAACGTTTTGGGGAAGAAACCACAGAGTCAGATAAGAGTATTCCAGACATTGACCATTCTGTTGCTGAAGTTGTATTTCCTGCAATCAAGTTTGGTGCGGTTTACCTTGAGTTTGTATCTATTGTGTGCTCTTGCATTGTTATGGTTGAAGCTGAAGTACAGTATGTAATGTGGGTTTCAGACTGATGAACTATATTCAAGTATTGGTCTAGCAATTGTTTTGCACACTCTAGTTAGTAGTGTAATATTACCAGAGAAAAAGCTATGTAAGATTAGGTTAACAATTCTTAATGCCTTTTTGGCTATGTAGTTACAGTGGGCTCTAGCACTTAGATCATTAGAGATGAGTACTCCAAGGTCCTTGACAGAGTTTGGATCATCAACAAGGTCTTGACTATTCAGCTTGTATTTTATTTTCTGATTTTTTTTGCCAATATGTAAGACAGAGCATTTATTTGTTGAGATTTGAAGTTGCCATTTGTTTGACCATTCTGATATACAGGCGAAGTCTTTTTGAAGGGTAGCAGTATTGTCTGTGGTGTAGAATAGCTTTACATCATCAGTGAAAAGAATGCAGTTGCTCTTAATATAATCACAGAGATCATTTATGTAGTGTTTAAAGAGAGTTGGTCCTAGAACACTGCCTTGCTTTGCCCTGATTGAGTTGTGTAGTCCATATGTTCTTGCAGTGTAAGAGTTGCAGATTACAGGATTACAGGATAGTTTTTTTCTGAAAACAAATCTTTTATTAGAGAGTAGGTTGTTGAGGATAATGTATTAGTTAATAATTGATTCCATGACTTTACAGGTGATGCAGCATAAAGAGATTGTTCTGTAATTTTCAGCTAGGCTGGGATCTCCCTTTTTGAAGATGGGGATGACTGTGGCTAGTAACCATAGGTTTGGCAAGGGTTAGGGTTAGAATTATGCCATGGACCAGTGCCAGGACAGAGATCGGTGATTGCGGACCTCTGATTTAAGAGACACTTTTTCATAAAATGATGTACCATTGGTATATGTCATCAGAGAGATTATCTAAGATGTATAAAGCTGTCTCTTATTGTTGTTGGAAATGTGAAAAGTATGAAGGGACACTTTACCATGTATAGTATGCTTGTGAAAAGTGAAAAAAAAATTACTAGGACTTATGGACAGTCAGTAGAAAAGACTCAGGCATGAATGGTTTTATATATGGTAACTGCAGTGAAGTTATGTATGGAAAAATACAGAGATAGCCAAAGAATTGTGAAGGTGGCAGAACCTGCAGAACTGACTAAATTGATTTGTTTGATTAGGGTTCTAAAAGTACAACTACTGTACTTTTAGAAAAGGCAGTGGAAACCCTTTGTGAGCTTTTTGCTGAAAATGGATAAAAATGAACTACTGATTTATGGATTTACTGATTAAAAAGGGTTATACATGGGAAGAAGGGAAATACGTTATAATTTTGGAGGAGGAAAACAGTATTGTTGTTTGCATCTATTGTATAGAAGAGCAGAAATTGTTTCTTTAAATCTCCCTCTGTGTCTCTTTCTCACTCTCTCTTATCACTTTTATCTTTCTATCTTTCCTACTTTGTTCTCAGTACTTTTTTCTCTTTTCTTATATATTTATTTGTGCTTGGCTTTATAAAAATCCTTTTCATAAAGATAAAAGCTAAACATAAATAAATATACAAGAAAGCAGCAGTTTTTAATGGCACCAGAAAGACTTCACAAGTCAAAGACAAGCTATGCTATAGGAAATAATCAAGCTAAATTCAGTCTTGCTTAGTTTCTATGTATAGTACCATATCATTGTACATTCATATGTCAGCTGGGTTGAATAAGTAGTCGGGTAAATGACTTAATCTTATCATTCTACTGCCACCTGAGTTAGTTCAAGTAAACATTCTCAAATGTTACTTAAAATAGGACTTCTATATTTGCTAAATGCTTAGAACATAATGCTGTAAAATAATGATTGCCCAGAAAGGGGAAGTTAAGTAAATATTATCACATGGTTTCTACACTATTAAAGGCCAGTTAAAAGTTTATTATATGAAGGTGCAGGAAAATAACCCTCATTACTAAGGCCATTTTATTGAGACTATGTAACATTTAAACAAATGTAAACTCATTTACAAAGCCATCAAGGAATAAGATGGAAGCAAAATTTATAAATATATGGTAACAGATTGTCCAGGACAGAATTACCAATTAGTTACAAGTCAGTTAAAATTAAAAGTGTATGGCTTTTAATAAAGATATACACTATTCTTCGTTGCTTTCTTAACTTTACAATGAAGCAGTTTAAAGTATTCTAGGCACCAATTTGCCTCTGGAAATTCCCTTGTCAGTCCCACCCAATTAGACTTTTTCAAGCTACTTTTTAAATTATGATTAAAAAGAAGAGAAATTGGCATGCTGTTGAGAAAGCTAACTTCCAAATTCTTTAATTACAAGAGTACCGTGAATCTCACAAGGGTATTCTTTAAAGTAGACTTTCAAGAAAGCAAGGCTGTCCTTGCTTCATAAATGATTCAGAGAAACAGTAAGGGCACAACATCAGAAGTGGTATTCAGCAGGTTCTTACCAGTTCTGGAGAACCGGTAGTGGAAATTTTGAGTAGTTCAGAGAACCAGCAAATACCACCTCTGACTGGAGATTTTACAGTATTCTTCCCCTGCCACGCCCACCAAGCCACGCCCACAGAATCGGTAGTAAAAAAATGTGAATCCCACCACTGCAGAACATAGTTCTACTGGTCATTACAATATATGTTCCTGAAAGAAAAAATGCTGCTCCTTTAAAGAGTCAATTCATTTGTTTTAATAAAACACATTCACCTACAAAATTCATCAAACAAAGGAACAAGTGTAGACAAATCTCTTTAGAAGCCATAGTGATCACTTTCTGGTGTAGAGAGGAGATAATGGCATGACGGTGATATAATGACTAAGTGGCTAGGTAGATTTGGGAGATCCTGGTTGCAATCCATGGTTAGTCACAAAGTTTTATTATATCCTGCAGCAATACATTTAACACCACCAAACAATGATATCAGTCTAATTCAGGTCTGTGGGAAGGACTCAATAGGTGGACAAAAATGCAAAATCTAGTAATAATACACTTGCATTGAAATGACTTCTTTAGAAAGTGATGGAGACTAGAATGGGACTGATAAAGTGGGAAATGTGGAAATGTGAAAATATCCAAAGTAAATCTGAAGCATAAAATGAATGCAAATAAATCCAAAAGAAATCAAAAGTTTATAGCAACAGAGATAAAGTGTCAAGAAAGTGGCAGGCATTACTGATTTATGGTAAAACAGAGGTATAAAGAACATAAGAAAGCTGAGGATTGATGAGAACAATCCTTAGGAATTCTTATAAGAGTAAACCTTTCAGGAGTTGTTGAAAGTTTAGCTTGTGGAAACAAGCTGAGAGTATGATCTTCAAATGACAAAAGTGAGAAGTAATGTCAGAGTGTGACTACTATTGTGAGACAATCCAGGAGCACAACACAGATTAACAGATAATCAGAGTGGGAAGGGACCTTGTAGGTCTTCTAGTCCAACCCCCCACCCAAGTGGGACACCCTACACCATTTCTGACAAATGACAGTTCAATCTCTTCTTGAAAGTCTCAAAGTGATGGTGCTCCCACAACTTCCAAGGGCAAGATGTTCCATTGGTTGATTGCTCTCACTGTCAGAAAGTTTCTCCTTATTTCCAGGTTAAATCTCTCCTTGTTCAGTTTCCATCCATTATTCCTTGTCTGGCCTTCAGGTGCTTTAGAAAATAGCTTGACCCCTTCCTCCCTGTGGCAGCCTCTCAAATATTGGAAGACTGCTATCATGTCTCCCCTGGTCTTTCTGTTTACTAGACTAGCCAAGCCCAGTTCCTGAAACCGTTCTTCATATGTTTTAGCCTCCAGTCCCCTAATCATCCTGGTTGCTCTTCTCTGTACTTTTTCTAGAGTCTCAACATATTTTTTATAATGTGGTGACCAAAACTGGATACAGTACTCTAGGTGTGGTCTTATTAAGGCTTTATAGAGTGATATTAGTACTTCACTTGATCTTGATTGAACCCCCTGTTAATACAATTTAGGATTGCATTAGCTTTTTTGGCTGCTGCAGCACACTGCTGGCTCATATTTAGCTGGTTGTCCACTAAGACTGCAAGATCCCTCTCACAGTTACTGCTATTGAGCCTGGTTTCACTCAGTCTATATGTGTACTTTTGGTTTTTCTTGCCTAAGTGTAGCACTTAACTTTTCTCTACATTGAATTTCATTTTGTTAGATATGGCCCAGTGTTCTAGTCTGTCAAGATCCATCTGGATCTTGAGCCTATCTTCTTGGGTGTTAGCTATTCCTGCCAGCTTAGTATCATCTGCAAATTTGGTAAGTTCCCCTTCTATTCCCTCATCTAAGTCGTTAATGAAGATATTGAAGAGTACTGGGCTAAGATGGAACCTTGTGGCACCCCACTGCTTACTTCCCTCCATGTGGACTTAGACCCATTAAGGACTACTCATTGAGTACGGTTTGCCAGCCAGTTGCGAATCCATCTAGTGATGGTGCTATCTATTCCACGTTTTTCTAGCTTACTAAGAAGTAAGGGGGGGTTGCGGTGGTTATTAAGGAAGATCTATGTCCTAGGGAATCCACTGTTCCTCAGACGACCGGATGTGAATCCCTCTTTGTGAAGTGTGGTTCCGGGGTTCAGATGGGCCTGTTTATCACATACCTGGCTCCCTGCTATGTGACATCAGCCCTGCCTGAGCTCCTTGAGGTGATAGCTGGCTTGGCGGTTGAAACCCCCAGGCTTATGGTCTTCGGGATTTCAACCTACCATCTGCTGGTGGGACCTCGGGGGTTGCTCAGGAGTTCATGGCTTCCATGACATCCTTGGGCCTGACCCAATTAATTAGGGATCCCACTCACATAGGGGGTCACATCTTGGATTTGGATTTTGTCTCTGGTCAGTGGCAGAATGTTCTAGGTCTTGGGGATGTTTTGATTGAGCCCCTGTCATGGTGGGATCATTCGCTCCTTAGGCTGGATTTCCATTCCGCACCCCCTCGTTGCAGGGAGGCAGAACCGACTAAATGGTACCGCCCCAGGCGCCTGATGGACCCAGATAGGTTCATGACGGAGCTTGGGCCGCTTCCCGAGACTCGTACACATGACTCGGTTGAGGACTTGTTGGCTGCCTGGGATAGGACGGCCCCCGGGGCCCTTGACTGGGTCGTGCCCTTGCGGCCTCTGACCTGGTGCCGATCCCATGTGGCTCCCTGGTTTTCCGAGGAGCTGAGGGAGATGAAGCACCAGAAAAGATGCCTAGAGAGTGGTTGGAGGGCCAGCCGTTCGGTATCTGACTGAACACTACTGCGGTCATTTGTTAGGACCTATTTAGTGGCGATAAGGGTGGCAAAGCGTTTGTACTTTTCCACCCTTATTGCGTCCACAGAAAATCGCCCGGCCGCCCTTTTTAGGGTGACCCGCTCCCTTTTAGATGAGGGAGTGTGGGAGGACCCCTTGCAAGGACTGGCTGAGGATTTTTCTATTTTTCTGCAGGACAAAATTGCTCAGATACGGGATTGCTTGGACTCTGACTGGGCAACTCTGGGTGGGAGGGTGGGGGTGGATTTCGGTGAGGTCTTTTGGGGGGAGTTCGATCCTGTGATCCTGAATGATGTGGACAGGATGCGGGCTTAATGCCACCACATGTTTATTGGACCCGTGTCCCTCCTGGCTGGTTGTAGCCACCCGGGAGGTTACGTGAGGTTGGTTCCAGGGTATTATCAATGCTTCCTTGAGTGAGGGGTTTTTGCCAGCTGCCTTGAAAGAGGCAGTGGTGAGGCCCCTCTCAAGAAACTGTTCCTGGACCCAACATTGTTGTCAAATTATCGTCCGGTCTCCAACCTTCATTTTGTGGCGAAGGTTGTTGAGAGTGTGGTAACACGACAGCTCCCTCAGCACCTGGAGGAAGCGGTATATTTAGATCCCCTCCAATCGGGTTTCAGGCCTGGGTACAGCATGGAGATGGCATTGGTCGCGTTAGTAGATGATCTCTGGAGGGCTCGGGACAGGGGTTGTTCCTCTGTCCTGGTCCTATTAAATCTCTTGGCGGCTTTTGATACTGTCGACCACAGTATCCTATTGCGGCAGTTGGGGGGGCTGGGAGTGGGAGGCACCGTGTTACGGTGGTTCTCCTCCTTCCTCTCCGACTGCTCGCAATTCGTGTTGGCAGGGAGGCAGAGATCGACCTTGAGGCCCTTGTGTTGTGGGGTGCCTCAGGGGTCCGTGCTCTCGCCCCTGCTGTTCAACATTTATGTAAAGCCGCTGGGTGAGATCATCCGTGGCTTCCAGGTGGAGTTCCATCAGTATGCTGATGACACTCAGATATACATTTCCAACCTGGGCCACCCTGACGAAGCCGTTGAAGTTATGACCCGGTGCCTGGAAGCCGTGCGGAGTTGGATGGGGGTCAACAGGCTTCGGCTCAACCTGACCAAAACTGAATGGCTGTGGTTCCCTGTGCCCAGATACAGTCAGCTCATTCCATCGCTGACCATGGGAGGTGAAATCTTGGCTCCCACGGAGAGGGTGCGCAATCTGGGAGTCCTCCTGGATGGGGGGCTGTCATTGGATGATCATATATCAGCCATCACCAGGGGGGCTTTTTATCAGGTCCATAGGATCTACCAGTTGCGGCCCTTTCTGGATTGGGGTGCATTGCGCACAGTCACCTCTGCTCTCATTATCTCCCGCCTAGGTTATTGCAATACTCTCTACATGGGGCTCCCCTTGAAGAGCATCTGGAGGCTTCAACTAGTGCAGAGTGCAACCGCGTGGGTGATCTTGGGGGCTTCTCGGAGCTCCCATATTACACCGCTCCTGCACGAGCTGCACTGGCTTCCAGTAGCCTTCCGGGTGCGATTCAAGGTGCTAGTGACCATCTTTAAAGCGCTCCATGGCTTGGGACCCAGGTACTTGTGGGACCGCCGGCTGCCACCATCGGACTCCTGCTGGCCGGTGCACTCCCACAGGGTTGGCCTCCTTGGGGTGCCGCAGGCTAGCCAATGTCGGTTGGCGGCCCCGAGAGTGTGGGCCTTCTCTTTGGGAGCACCCTCCCTTTGGAATGAACTACTGGCGGAGATGCGAGCCATTACTGACCTACGGGCCTTCCGACGAGCACTTAAGACCCACCTTTTCCAACAGGCCGGTCTGACGTAATGTTATGAGTAGGGTTTTTAATTTGATTTTAATTTTTTACAGGTTTTATTGGTTTTAGCCATCTATTTAATTAATTTTTAAACTCTTTTTTAACTTTTCTGATTGTATGTTTTTATTGTGGCTGTTCACCTCTCCGAGTCCCTTTTTGGGAGAGGGGGTGGTATATAAATCGAAATAATAAATAAATAAATAAATAAGTAGGTTGTGGTCTACTTTGTCAAATGCCTTGCTGAAATCTAAATATATTATATCCACAGTAGTTTGCTGGTCTACTAATTTAGTCACTGTGTTGAAGAATGAAATAAGATTGGTTTGGCATGATCTGTTTTTAACAAACACATGCTGACTGCTAGTTATTACTTTACTTGTTACTAGATGTTGGCAGATCTGTTTTTTTATTATCTTTTCCAGTATCTTCCCAGGTATTGATGTTAGGCTGATTGGTTTATAGTTTCCTGGTTCTGTTTTTTTTCCTTTTTTGAAGATGGGAACCACATCAGCTCTTTTCCAGTTCTCTGGTAGTTCCCCGGTGCTCCAGGATTTTTGAAAAATATGGTGCAGTGGTTCTGAGATGACCTCTGCCAGGTTCTTTTAAAACTCTGGGATGTAATCCATCAGGCCCCGGTGATTTGTTTTCATCAAGATCAGACAGGTGTTCTCTTACTATTTTTTTGCTTATCTTAACTTTTATTTCTGGTCTGTCTTTTACAGTTATGTTTTTGGTGGGTTGAGCTATAGTTTCTTTTTGCATGAAGACAGCAACAGAGGCTTTGTTTTTTAACAGTGGTTTATATACAAGACTGTTATATACATAAATATATGTAATAGGAAAATCAATCTTCATTTACTCCGCATGGAGTACTACAATGGAGATACAATACTGGGATAGAGAGAGATGCCCTTTCATGGATGCTCGTATATAGACAGCTTCTTGAAGTGGTAATTCCCTGCAGACCCATCCTCAGTCTTAAAGTGGCAATACCCTGCTGACTCATTCTCATTGCATTAGCATTTACAGCAGCCTTACAACAGCTGGTCAGCTCTTAAATCAGGGGTCCTCAAACTTGGCAACTTTAAGATTTGTGGACTTCAACTCCTGGCAGTTGATGTCCACATTTCTTAAAGTTGCCAAGTTTGGAAAGCTCTGTCTTAAATCTTCAATACCTTAACAAGTAAGGAGTAATTCAAAGTTATAGTCAAAGAGAAGCTTTCCTACTGATTCAGAATGAGTTTGCTAAAGGACAAATATCCAGAGCACTATGAGAGGTAATGGTGACATATACTCTGTAGTTAATACGGTGCTGTTCATGACAAAAAGTCATGAACAACACAATATTAACTATAGAGTATTGCTGTAATTGTACAGTGGAGTACAAAGAAGGGCGAGATGAAGTAAAAACTAAATAGGAACAAGAAGTCACACAAGAGTCTTTTAAAAGGAAAGTAATTGTATGACCTGTAATGGAATATGTGGATGACCTTGAGGAACAAGGGGAAGAGAGGCTGCCTAGGAGACAATCAGACAAGAGAGACAGGCACCCTTGATGGCTTAGCAGTCTGAGAAAGAAACTTAGGAAAGACCCACCCTTAATGGATCAAGCAGTTAAAAGTGGCAGCAGGAAGTTTGTCCCTTCAGACTTGCATGATTTTGTTAACATAGCCTTACAATAAAGTAGAATTAGTTTATCTAGTCATGCTTCCTATATGGTTTACCTGAGAGAGATGACACTTTAAGAAAAATCAGAAGAAAATGTGTCAAAAAAATAACAAGGGATCATATTTTGATGAAAGTGCATAAATAAGAAAAAGAGCATCTCTTTTTCTAGAAATATTCCTTTTAAAAAGAAAGATATTTGTAGGCAAATGGATGGAGAAAAGTAAGCTATTCCTGAGGAACCATTGAACTATCTAGCCTGTGCCCAGAAATGCTGGTTCACTTTATAAGCCCACTTTCTGTCCAGTCATTGCAGCTGTTCGCTTTGAGATACTCTTATAACTCTAAGACATGACAATTATTCCTGATCCTGCCTTGAATCAAAGCACACATTTGCCAATTGTTTTATAAATATATAAGGCTCCAGTTGATGTTAGGCATGTCTTTGTTTTGCAAAATGACTTCAAAAAGGTGCTTCTGCTTTGATAACTTGGAAAGTATTTTGGAGCCCTCCTCCGTGATTGTGTGTTTATTTACTTGTTGGTATACACTGTTCTTAAGCGTGATCTATTGTTCTGCCTAATAATCTATAAAAACTCTGTTTTATAGGCTATAGGCAAAATGAAGTTATAGTTGTAAATCGATACAACAGAATATACATTAAAGGAAACAAAAGATAATTGATAGCAGCATAAAAAAACCCCATATGTTGAAAGTTTGGGGGAAAATGATGAGATTGTATTTTGGTGCTGAAAGTGTTTTTAAAGTGTATTATCCAGCTGCGAACTCAAGAAGAGATTTTTCAAATGTGTACTGCAATGGCTTCAAGGAGGCAGATTTTCAGTAGACTAAGAAGTATGGGAAAGAGCTACAGTGTGTATGATAGGTATAATATTCAGGCTGGTTTGTGTGAAATTGGAGAATGTCCATATTTAAAGATATTGAACATGAATTTGTTATTGTAATGTGCACTTTACATCCTAGCTTGGAATGAGCTTGGATAATTTTTGATATTATTTTCCAAGTAATGGAAAAACATTTGAAAAAAATCCAGAAATGCAGAAACAACAACTTTTTATTTGGGGGTAGAGGCTGGTAAGGTATCAGCCCCCATCTATCTTGATTCAGATTTGGGGCTGCCACAAGGGAGGATGGGTAACTGTGGGAACGAGAGTGAAGTGAGAAAGGAGGATCGCTACAACAACATTCTTTCGCCAGAGTTCAGGGTCGAGTCACTGGAGTGTGGAGGGGAGTGACTCGACTTGGTGGGAGTTCAGAATGGAGGTGGATTGGAGATTGCGACTTGAGGGTCCTCAGTAAGGGGTTGGGTGTGAGTTTTAGCAGGGGAAAACATAGGAATTCAGATTTGGATTTTCCCAGATGAGTCAATATGACTTCTCTAATAAATTTTTACTTGGATAGATTTTGTCTCTGAGTGCTGAATTGAGATGGAGAGTTTGGTTGGAACCAGTGGTGGGATTCAGATTATTTTACTACCGGTTCTGTGGGCATGACTTGGTGGGCATGGCAGGGGAAAGATACTGTAAAATCTCCAGTCAGAGGTGGTATTTGCCGGTTCTCCGAACTACTCAAAATTTCTGCTACTGGTTCTCCAGAATTGTCAGAACCTGCTGAATACCATCTCTGGTTGGAACACTGACATAAAGTGGACTAAAGGCTTTACTAGTGAACGATGAGGCTCATTCAAAGTATGGCTCAGTATTTAAGATTTTCTGATGGGTCTGTGCTTTGTATTTAAGCACTTAAACTAATTAATTAAAATGTAATTCCATGAGCTATTTTAATATTTTTGGTTTTCACATATCTTGACTTGCCTGGAAAAATGACAATAATTTTTTTAACATAAGACACAGTGAGAACAGTGTGTGTGTGTGTGTGTAAGTTCAAACATTTTGCCCTTGGACTTTTTACTATCTTAAAAAGACTTTGGTTGGTCACCTCTAGTACATGAATTTTTCATTCTATTCCCTGATATTTACCATGGGGACCCTTCAAAACTGCTCTGGAAAGGGAAGGAAGGAAAAAAGGAAGGGAGGGAGGGAGGGAGGGAGGGAGGGAGGAAGGGAGGAAGGAAGGAAGGAAGGAAGGAAGGAAGGAAGGAAGGAAGGAAGGAAGGAAGGAAGGAAGGAAGGAAGGAAAATTTGCAAATAGATATTTTAAAGACCTGGCTCAGACAAATTGGCATCAACAGGCAAAACTCTTTCTGGTTGTAGGATTGTTATGATACATGATACTTGATTTATCCAAGAAATCTACTTTTGTTCAGATTAATAACTGAGATGAAATAAAATTCAGGAGCTTTTACTGCTTGCAAGTATTACTGAATCCTGAGTATGCACATGCTCTCTCTCATGTGCACATGCTCTCTCACACACATTTTGTTTATTTATGCAATTAATCATAACAAAGAACTAAAAGGAGAGCAAAAAAACAACTATAAACTTAAGAGCTTCTCATACATGCATATGTTTATATAAAGTTTAAGTACAGTAAAGGATGGCTGAATTTCATAATTGCTAGTAGATAATGTATGTCAGAAGCAATTTGTTCATAAGACATAAATAACTATCAGATTTTCAATCCACTCAGTAATTAACCTATACATTTACCTTTCCAATTCTGAAGTCCTAGTCTCTTAACAATAAGAATAGGCAGATATTTCATTTCCATTGTCCAGCCATCAATTTCCATTTCAATAGAAATATGTATGAAAGACTGTGGATCTCTGAAAATATTAAACCCTCTTTCAAAGTGAAATTAATATATGCACTTTCTTCTTCCTTTCAGAACAGCATTAGAAAAAAAATACATACATGTTTAGTTGCTCTTTTCTTTTCTCTACAAATTCTTCCTTAACCCAGAAGCAGAAGAACTTTGCTGGACACCTCTAGTAATGCCATAAAACAGATTTTGCTGATGAATTAATGGCATTTTTATCATAGAAGTTTATAGCTCCATTAGAGATTCCAAGCTGTTGCTAAGATACCTTTCTGTTTTATCATGTATCAACATAATCTGAACAGGGAAAAATTGTTCTATGTTTGAACCTGACTTTAAATCTTCACTATGCTTTTCCATTAATACTGTGATGCATACTTCCTTGATATGAGCAGATTGTATCTAGGCCCTCCCAATTTGTGCCCTCATTCTGATGTCATTTTCCATACACCATATGGGAATAGCATGGAAATTTTTACCCACATCTTTGCTGATGATTCCAGAGACAGCATTCATCTTGATCAAGGGCTGTCATTTAATCCTTGTTATCTGATCCTTTTTGCTTGGTTTGTTTTTGCTGCCATTGTTCTGAGGGCAAAGGAAGGAGAGGTCACTTTGTTCTGACTCTGCAGGCAGCTGTTCAGAATGTTCTTTGCTAAAGAGAGCTGCTACATAATAGCAAGAAAGCAAAAAGAGAATTTCCTGCACTCACTGAAAGGCATGCATGCTGTTTCCAAAAAGCAAAGGAACCAAAGGAGGAGGGGACATTAAAACAAAGCAAAACCAAACCCAAACCCTTGTGCTTGATGGTTAAAAATCTTCTGACTGTTTTGTCCTCAAAATATCCATAGCAATAATTACAGGGTAAGAAGCATACTTAGAGAAGAAATATTCTTATTGAGGATTTTCCCTCTTCTCCAAATCACTGATTTGATGAAAGTGCTCATCCTCTGAGAGAGAAACTTTCATACATTGAAAAATATATTCTCATGGTTTGCTTCACAGAGAGAGCATCTAATTCTTCATGATTGTGTTCAGTTCCTTTTTAAAGCCATCTAAATTGGAAGTCATCATCAAACAGGAGTGCAGGCTTTAAGATTGTGGTCAGGGCACAGCTGAAAAGATTGAGAAATAGTATAAAATAGGGCAAAACAGACAGATTAACGGTCCAACACACTATAAAATAACTTTCTGTCCTTCTCCTTTTCTGTTAAAATCAATACAAATAGGAATTAAGGCATTAGTTTTATCAATCTGCTGGCTATATGTTTTTCTGAAACTATTTCCATAATAATAGAATGAGTATCAACAGATATCATTGCTGAAGTACAGGAAGGCTTCTGACAGATTCTTTTATATTACACAATCTTCGGTCATGCATATCTGTCTATCTATCTATCTATCTATCTATCTATCTATCTATCTATCTATCTATCATGATATAGATTTATCTAGATATAGATCCATCATCATCCTATGCTCCCTCAATTGCAGAATAAAATTAGAACAAGGAGAAATATGAGTAAAATAAAAAGATAAACAATAAAATACTTAATGCATAATAGAGATTTTTTGTAACTAAATATTCATAATCCCAGCCAACACCATCAAGGAGCCAACTGATATACTCTAGCCATTAATGGAAGTCAACAGCTCCTCTTAATAACTTTATTTAAACTAAAATATGCATAAGGAACTTGCTTTTACTATGAGTAACTCTAGAAGCTGCTTCAAGTTTAAATTTGTCTCCTTTGTCACAGTTTAAAATAAAATGTCTTGAACAATCAAGGCATGACCTAGGCTTTTCTTTAAAAAACCACACATTGGTGATGTGTCCATTTATAAATGAAGATACAAGTCCATACATGCTCCGTTTGAGCTTTCAATGCCTAAAGCAATCTTACTGAAATTGCATAATCAACCATCTATTATAATCTGTGAGAGTTGTTTGTCACCAAGAGCTGATTATACATTCATGAATTCCAATCAATGCCATAAAGGAATTGCTGGTTAAATTAGGTAAAAAGTTCTTCCAGCAAATTTCAAATGATAAAGGATTTTTACTGTCTATGAATGAGGTTTTATATATATCAAGTTAAAAGCTGAAAATGCAATGCCAAACCTTAATAATTTATCCTCACTCTTTTATTTACATATATATATATTGAAATGTGTGTGTGTATGTATATGTGTGTGTGTGTATAAATGTATATATACTGTATATGTGTGTGTGTATAAAAGATATTTAGCTTTTGGCTATAGAAATTCAGTTTGTTTTCTTAGTTTACAGAAAGAAGATAGTTTTAAATTTTATTTTCATTTTATTTTTACATTACAGAATAATGGAAAGTTCATAATAATTTTGCATACATTGAATAGTGTACTCATGAAAAATTGTTTTGTTTGTAATGCAAAATAACAGATTAATCTAGAAATTTGCTGGTAAATCTGTTGATCATTCATTTCTTGAATATATTTTTATAAATACCAATTGGCAAATAGCTTCTAATTTCCTTTCTCATCTTATAATGACTAATTATTTCTTATCTTATAATGACTAATTATTTATAATTAGGAACTGAGGTAGTATTAAAAAACATTTTAACTCAAGTAGAAATTCTATTGATTTCTTTTGGTGAAAGATATCTCTTGGCTACAGTTTGATGTTCTCTATTACACTTGTGGCAATATTGCAATATTTATTTATTTATTTATTTATTTATTTATTTATTTATTTACTTACTTACTTATTTACTTACTTACTTACTTACTTACTTACAAAGTCACCCAAATGGCTGTCATGGCTAAGGCAGGAATTGAACTCCTGCTTTCTAGCCTGGCGCCTTAATCACTAGACAATGTTAATAGCTACTTCCAACTTTAGTGGTGAGCTATCAATGCTTTGAATGGTAAAAATTCTTCCAATTATAATGAAAAAACAGATTTCTATGTCACAATTTGAAAAGAGAAAGGTATAATGAAAAGGACGGAAATGCATTTACTGAAGATGAAGTCCATAATGCTGTTCAGAGTCCATAGTTTGCCTATTCTTTTACTAGGCCAAGTCTGGTTTGAACTATTTTAAATATGCACCTTGCAACATTGCTACATGAAATGATTATTAGAATTTGGGGGGATTAGAAAGTAACAATTATGCAAGGCTATCAGGGGAGAAGCATTAATATCACCCTAAGCCAAGAATTTGAGACCTGAGGAAAATGAGATAGAACCTCATTTTTCATATCCTTATTAACCCACTATTAAAAATCTATGGATTGAAGAGTACCACCCAGAAGCTTTGGAAGAGATAAAAATAATAATAATTAGAAATGCTACTCAGGAGAATGGAATTCAGAAGAGAATGAAGTAAATAACAGAGAAATGGTGTTAAAATACCGATCACATATTAACTTCAAGAAATAATGTGCTATCAAGATAAGGACTGCAATTAGCTCTGATTAAATCATTTTTTATTCTGTATCTTTTAAGAACAAAATTAATGCCCAAATGGTGTAAAAGGAAAAAGAAACCTCAAGTCTTTGTCAATCCTAAGTACTTTATTAGTGTAATAGTACTTGTGAATGCTTCTCATCTTGAATTCCAGTCATGAAATTTCATCAAAAGTACATTACGGATGTTCTTCTTGTTTTATTGTTATTGTTTTACTATGAACTAACCATAAAATTAGAGTAATACTAGGGTTTTAAAAAGTTTTAACTTCATGAAATTTTACCCCCCTCTCACTCCATAAAAAACCCAAACTTTTCCCAAAAAAATGTTATAGGGCTAAAACACCTAATTAGGCAGAAAAACTCAAATAACAAGGGTGAAAGATGAAAGCCAAATTAAACTCTCTTTTAAGTGCAGTCCCAAACACAGTGTTTATATAAACAGAAACATAGCTAATTAAAGTCCCTGTGCTTTATAGAATATATATTTATAGCTCTACAAATTATAGCATTTCTACAGTGCATAATTTATTTGGCTCTCTTTAATCTTCATTAAACAACAATGTTAAACTGCACAATGTTTACGAAGTATTCAGATCCTAAAACAGAAGCATTTGGATTAATTATTTAAATTATAAGAACAAATCAGTCAATGAAAGAGTAGCTTAACAATAATGTGCATTGCATAATAACTGGATATGGTAGCTTCCAATCCATAAATATCCAGAAGAAGAGCACAAGACAGTATGGTTGTACATAAAAGAAGGCCCTTGCTTCTCTGCAACTCCCCAACCCCTTCCATTTTCTTTCCTGTAATCCACCTTAGTTCTGATGTTCGAAATTTAGATGGGAGAAAAATCAAATGGGCCATAGGTATAAGAGAGTAGGCATGGAAAAGTTAGTGTTAGTTGTTTGCTTGCTAGTTTGTTCTTTAAAACACCCATAGGAAGATAAGTATATGATTAAGGATAATTGCTTTGACAGGAATGAAAATAAATCTACCACAGATTTCTGTGGGAGTAAATCTTCAAGCTTTATTATGTTGTAATAAAACATTGAAGTAGGTCTATGGTAGCCCAAAATCAAATGGAGTATTTTCAGACTAACAAATTTTATTTAAAGACATACACTTCCATGAACTACAGCTTATTTCAAGAATTCATGAAGTGGCTAAATTAATTTATGGTTTTAAGTAGGAATGAGGTAAGCAAAGAAGAAAAGAAAGCATTACAGTTGTTACAGTTTTGTGCAAATATAGATAAGTTCAAAGTTCTCTGATGAATATCACATTTATAATCGTTACTAAACAATGTACTTAAATAAACGATACCTTTATATGACTTGGAGAAGCAAGAAAAAGTACACTAATTCTGAAGTGCTCTTGTCACTGACAGTGCACATTCAGCAATATTCGTATGGTCTCATATAGCTCTTGGTAACCTCAAGGAGTGGCAGATTGTATGCATATCTCTATAATCCTGTAATTATAAAGGAGTAGAGATATTCCAGCTAACACAGCAAGAAAAACAATGTTAAAACTCCCTTCCATACAGGTGCAAAAAAAAACCCAACAACCCAAAACAATCAGGACACAAAAGAAACACCTTAGCAAAGCTGATATTTTCACTCTTGTATGAACTAGGTTACAGAATGCAGAAAAACCATAGTTCCTTCGTTGACTTTTTCCTCCCAGTATCTGATTATGCATTATTGATTGATTGTAGATTGCAAAAAATCCAAAAGTATACTTGGCCTTGATTTGTGCTGAGATTGTGATCCTGCTATTATATTTACCCAGCTGGGGCCAAAGTGTTGCTAAAACTGGCTGGGAAATGCTTCAGCAGAAAATACTGTATTGGCCATGGGTGTAAGTAAGGCTGGTAAATGAGTCTTTCCATTTTACTAGAAAAACCAGTAAAGGAAAGCCTAATGCCATAGGTGTATGGTGATGATGATAGATTTGGTAAGGAGGTACAATTTCTGTTGTTTTACAGCTTTAGTTTAATATAGTTAGGGTTGATAATGAACGTTGGACCTGTGTGTTAACTCCTTTACTAGAACTCCAACTCTCTTCTACGTGTGTCAATGCTTAACCCATCTCCAAATGCCAGCATTGGGCAACTTGCCTGTGCTCTGGACCTTTTAACTGTACAGAGGATTCAGAATATACACAGAAAAAATCTCTTGCCTATGTTTTGAAGTCAATGCAATGGATTAGCAAAATACATAAATACAGGACAAAGTTGGCTAAATTACTACTGATAATTCATAAAACATTCCTATGCCTGTTTTAGTAGTTGCCATAAAAAGGGGGGGAAAGCAAAAGTACATTCCAACTCTTATCTTTAAAAAATTGTAACTAAAATACCAGAGTTTTTGTCCACAAATATATTTAATTGAAGAATGTGAATGATGACACCCAGCCTGTGAACATGCTCAATTGGAGAATCTGGTTTATGAGATACCCAGCGGGGAGTGGGGAAACAGAGTCACAGATGACTGTAAATTATGTATGCCAGAGTTGGCTTGCTGTCAGGATTCCAGCAATCACTCTAATTAAATCATGATTCTCGACCCAAACTTCAAAAAACTTCAAAGGATTCATTGAGGTGACATACTGGCACTGCCCTGTATGAAGCTAACTTTGACATACATAATTTACAGTCATCTGTAACTCTGAAATAAAAAACAAATTTGAGTGGAGAAGAAATATTTTATGGAGAGAAATATTAGTAGGCATGAACCCAGAAAATAAATACATGGTAGTCATAATATCTTTGTAAACACTTCAGTATTGGTAACATATCCCATTATCCATTTAACATGTAGTTATTACCATCTTCTGAACAATAAGCCCTACGGGGGAAAATAAACTTGGCAAAGTAACTGGAGTTGTTCTGCATGGCCCAGTTTGTTGTAGATACCTTAGAAACTCATTTGTTTTTATCCAAACAATACGCTGACATTTCAATGTGTTAGGGAGAGATTCAGTGCAGCTAATTCATGAATTTAAAAGAAAAAGAAGAGAACCTGCTGTAATAGGAGGCCTATAAATCAGCTGGGTGGTTAGATTATTAAATAAAGCTATGCATCCAAGTTCCCTGATTTTTTTTAAATATTGGCAGTGCAATGCATTTTCCATGGAAGTCTGCACAATTACTTTAACAGCGTCATTCTTACATAAACATAAAAATTTTAACTTCTCATCAGGCTCATTTTATGGGACTGCATAGCTCTTTGAATATAATCTCATAGTAGTAAACAAGCCCCAAGAAATAATCATGAAAACAGTGATACCTTGAATATTGTTGATGTCCAACTTTTTCCTAAAATGAATGTTTAGCTATATTAGAAGAGTCGTGTTTGTTCGTTTGTTTTACTATTCTTGGACATTTCTGAGCATTGGTGTTAGAGCTCGCTATGTGGTATCTGTATAAAAAGCACTCCAAGACAGAATCAAACAATTGTCAGGAGACTTGTTTTTCACTGTGCAATTTGCAGTCATTGTTCGCATTAACAATCATTAACAGGCATTACAGGGAGTGCATTAACAAAGGCAGGAATAACCATTGTAATCTTTAAAATGATTTATCAGGTGAGCAATACATCTGTATTCTTCCCCACATTTCTACTCTTTAACTAAGTGTTGTTAAACTATCTTATGCTATTTGTCTGTGTTGACAAATAAAAATAGTTAACTGCTAACATAATAAAATTAGAAAGAATATAGCCGTTAAAATATACCATTTTTATCTAGATCATTGCCTCTCTATTAGCATTTTGCCAGAATATATTGATTCTTGTTAATTCACCCAAAAAAATAATACAGTTTTATATATTTCTGAATCAAAACATAAGAAATCTCCTAGAAGAGATCATTGACCCACACAGTACAATTTTCTCTGTCACACAATAGCTAACCACTTCTATTTCAGAAGCTGAGATATAGAAGTGGTAGTGGCTTCATGCTAGGTGGTATTTAAATCACTTGAATGTTCTTCAGTGAAAAAGTGCAGCATCAAAATCAAAATTTCTCGAAAACTGTTTATAAACTTTTGCTTATTCATTTCTTTGGAATGACACTGAGGAATGTTCCTTGACTGACCTTGTGGAGAGATGTAATTCTGCTGTCTTTAATTAGTGCATTTGGGGTGATGTGAATGGAAAGGTTTATCCCTTTTGGGAAGTTTCACTGGGAAAACGTGGCCGTTTCTGAGAAGGACTAAGAAGAATGATCATTGATTATTGTAGAATGACTAAGAAGAATGATTATATTGTGTATGGACCATTAATATAATCTTGCTGCCTAACTAGTTGGGAAGCTTGGTCTGTGATTACCACCAGTAAATCATGACAGAGAAGGTGGTATCCTGTGTTCTTAAAATAATCAATGTTTGGGGATGTATCAGGAAGCTTTAGCTAGATACCCATGCAATAGTTCTAAAAAGATATAAACTAGTTCCAAGTCATGCTGAATTTTAAAATACAGTTAACCTAATATTATGTAACTGACAAGTCTTGAACCTAGAATCAGAAGGCTAACAGATGAACTGAATAGCATTTATGTTGGCAAGATCAGCATAAAAGTGGAACCTTCGATTAGCACAAGAGAAAGCAAAGTTTAATACTTGTGACTGGCCACTTTAAACAAAATGAATCAGATCTAACATAATTTTGCACCCAAAAGAGTTGTAAATTGATTGATCTGAGCAGTCAGCCATGTCAGAAAACCAATTGGACCTTTGAATTCGCTCAGTTCCCTTTGTTTTATAATTAAAACTGCAGGGTTATATATTGTCTGGAATAACTCCAAAAGCAACTGGGGAGGAAGATGAATTGAACAAAAGGCTGCAAAGCATGTTGCAGCTATTTGGTTCTATGATTGCTTGAAAGAAATTCCTTGCTTTAGTGAGAAACTAGGTTATATATTCCAGTTTCCAAATGTAATTGAATCAAAACATACTTTAAAGCTGTACAAAACCTACTCTGACCATTTTACCTAGAGAGAAATTAAACAAATAAATCTGTGATTTCCCATGTTTTCCTCCACAGACCATTTCAAAATGTATTTTGTGATTTTCTGACAACAGTGAGGAGATTTTCATGAGTTCTTTGTTATTATAGTGGCATAAAACTATCATAGCTTTATTGTACTGAGAATTGGTATGCATCCTAATGTTAAGAGGTCTGATGCAAATTCTCTTCTGATTTGTACTTTGTAATTAGCATTGAGTATCTAGGATTCACATCCTACAGGAGATCCATATAATATCTCCCATATACTGAGTCAAATTCTGCTTTGCAAAACAGCATTGGTATTTGTTTACTTTAAAAAAAAATAACATAAAAAGTGAATTGTTCGGGATCATACCTAAGTATTTCAAACTTTTCTTTCCCTCAGAGGCCAAATGGTAAATATACATTAAAAACATAGACATTAGCTACTGCTATTCTTAATTTTATTCTAAGGCAATGCAGTACAAACATCACACCACACCTTTCCAGACCATACATATATCAGCATTGATTGATTATATCATGTTTTTTGTTGTTGTTAAAAATCTGGCTGATCCTCTAATTTTTGTTTCATTTTTGTCCTACTCTATATTGTTCACGTGGAAGCTGCAGTGGATAACAACCTCCATTGTGTAAATATTCCATTTTTTAATTCCTAAGGAACTTTTCATGTAAAAGTAGAGATGAACTGAAGTTATTTATTTACCATTTAATTTTCTATAGGAAGTATGTGAAACTTTTTTTCTTTTACACATTTTTACTTTAAACACTTTTTATACTATAGAATACTATCTCATTATTCTTATAAAACTAAGGCAGCTACAAATAATAACCATTGTTTGATCATACACCTCCAAAAAATAATTTCTTCTGTAACAGAGACACTGGGTATGCTTGTAATATGTTCTATATATCATATTTTCAAATTCTCACAACTCTTCTAAGATAAATATTACTAATTATTAAATTACCAAGTTAAGGGTAATTTTAATTTTACCATTGCATCTTTCGCCTTCTTCTCAGGAGGCTTCCTTTCATTATAGCCCCAATTATCCAGTTATAAGGATTTTGTTGCAGATGACATTTTTAGGGGGAAAAAACAATCCCAGAATAAATACCTACAGTTTAATATAAAACCTTGTATATCTCAGTTCATGTAGGCTTATGACAAACTTTGCACTTCTCTTCTGCAGCTTCTACATATTCTTGCAAAACCATTAAATGTATACACTAATTTTTTTGGTGGGGGGGGGGGGTATAATCTCCTTGCTAGTTTCTGAAATGTCCAATTGGAGAAGTTGTATTTGATATTTATTAAGATGGAACCTCAGGCTGGTTCAATGTCTTATTGATGAAGAATCTGGACTACTCCAGAAACAATATTGTTTGGGAATGCAAACAATATTGTTTGTGAAGTCCAGCAACATCTAAAATTCTTCCCTGTTCCTACAATATAACTATAATATTTCAACCTATCTAAATATCACAACATTATTGTTTAGAAAGTAAAGAAAAATCTTGGATATTTATCAGATTTTCTTTGCTTTCATGATGTCTCTATGTTTCTCTATTCTCTCATGAACAATCTTTCAGCAGAGAGAAGATAGTAGGAGAATAGAATAGGAGAAGTAGTAACTGCAGTGGTGGGATTCAAATTTTTTTACTACCGGTTCTGTGGGCGTGGCTTGATAAGCATGGCAGGGGAAGGATATCATAAAATCCCCAATCAAAGGTGGTATTTGCCAATTCTCCGAATTACTCAAAATTTATTTATTTTATTTTTATTTATTTTATTTCGTTTGTCAATTACTTACAAGGTAATAGGTATAAGAAAAAACATAGTTATGAATACATGGATACATATAAGAAAAATAAAAGAAACAATAGGACAGGGACGGTAAGCACGCTGGTGCGCTTATGCACGCCCCCTGCAGACCTCTTAGGAAAGCGGTGAGGTCAATAGTAGACAGTCTAAGGTTAAAGTTTTTGGGGTTTGGGAAAGAAACCACAGAGTCAGGTAGAGTATTCCTGACATTGACCACTCTGTTGCTGAAGTTGTATTTCCTGCAATCAAGTTTGGTGCAATTAACCTTGAGTTTGTATCTATTGTTTGCTCTTGTATTGTTATGGTTGAAGCTGAAGTATTCATTGATAGGTAGGACATTGCAATGTACGATTTTATATATTATATTTAGATCAGCATAGTTCTAGGTTTATATACTATACTTAGAAGGTGGCATAGTTCTAGGCATAGTTCTAGATTTTCTAGGTCTAGAATTTCAAGTCTGGTGGCATAAGGTATTCAGCAATGAGTAGAGGAATGGAGAACTCTTCTTGTGAAATATTTCTGGACTTTCTCAACTGTGTTAATATCAGATACGTAATGTGGGTTCCAGACTGATGAGCTATATTCGAGTATTGGTCTAGCAAATGTTTTATATGCTCTAGTTAGTAGTGTAATATTACCAGAGAAAAAGCTATGTAAGATTAGGTTAACAACTCTTAATGCCTTTTTGGCCAAGTAGTTTCAGTGGGCTCTAGCACTTAGATTATTAGAGATGAGTACTCCAAGATCCTTTACAGAGTTTGGATCATCAACAAGGTCTTGATTATTCAGCCTGTATTTTATTTTCTGTTTGTTTGCCAATATGTAAGACAGAGCATTTATTCGTTGAAATTTGAAGTTGCCATTTGTTTGACCATTCTGATACATAGTCAAGGTCTTTTTGAAGGGTAGCAGTATTGTCTGTGGTGTTGAATAGCTTTACATTGTCAGCGAAGAGAATGCAGTTGCTCTTAATATGATCACAGAGGTCATTTATGTAGAGTATGAAGAAAGTTGGTCCTAGAACACTGTCTTGGGGGACACCACTCTTGAGAGGTACAGAATTTGATAGGACGCTCCCAATTTTGATCATTTGTTGTCTGTTTGACAGGAATGCTTCTATCCAGTTATTCTATCCAGTTCAGAGATACCAGAACATTTTAGTTTTAGAAGTAGTTTGTCGTGTACCACTGAATCAAAGACTTTACAGAAGTCTATGTAGATTGCGTCTATTGCTTTGCCCTGATCAAGTTATGTAGTCCATATGTTTTTGCAGTGTAAGAGTTGCAGATTACAGGATAGTTTTTTTCTGAAACCAAATTGTTTATTAGAGAGTATTAACTTGTCTCTAAGTGGAGGATAATGGATTGGTTAATAATTGATTCCATGATTTTACAGTTAATGCAGCATAAAGAGATTGGTCTGTAATTTTCAACTAGGCTGGGGTCTCCCTTTTTGAAGATGGGGATGACTGTGGCTTGTGACCATAGTTTTGGCAAGGAGCTGGTCCTGAAAGATTTTTCAAAGATTATGCTTAGAGGTTCGGCTATGGCAGTGGATAGCTTTTTTAAGAAGTAGGCACATATTCCATCCAGTCCAATAGATAGAGATGGTTTTAGATTGCATAGTGCTTTTTCAACATTGTCTTCTGTAAAATCGATATGTATTAGATCATTGTAGTTGTCTGTGGTTCGACTAGGAAATACTGGGCATGATCCATTGCTGTTTACAAATACTGAGCCAAAGAATGTGTTAAAGAGGTTGGTTTTAATGGTGTCATCATTGCAGTCTTTACCATTAGGTCCTTTCAGGGGTGGGATGGACCTTGAGTCTTTTAGTTTGTTTTTTACAAAATTGTAGAAAGCACGAGTTTCTGCTATAAGTTCTCCAGAATTGGTCAGAACCTGCTGAATACCACCTCTGAGGAACTGACCTACTAAGTTATTAAAATATTACAATACCTTTAAAACTTTATATGATAAACTAATCTCTTAGTGAAATTTATGATTAATTATGGAGATTTCATAAAAGAGTAGTAAACAAATAAATGTAAAGAAATTCAATCATCCCACACTTAATGTCTTTCATACATAGTTTATTTTCTACAAGCTACCAAGCAATACAATTCAGAATTTTATTGTTACGCCCAAAAGCTATCAAATAAACTCTTACAAACAGCAAGAAAAGAGTGAGCTATTGAATTACCAGTGCAGAGCAAAGGATGAAAACTGGTAGGAATTTAATTATTCTCAAGTGTCACTCACCAGTTGATATAAAAGGTAATCAAGGAAATATACAATACAGATACAGATAGTCCTCAACAATCAACAGTTCATTAAGTGACTGTTTGAAGTTACAACAGCACTGAAAAAAGGGACTTATGACCATTTTTCTTACAAATGGTTGTGTACTGCAAACAGTTGTATACTTACAACTGTTGCAACATCCCCATGGTCATGTGATCAAAATTCAGATGCTACATAATTGACTCATATTTATGATAGTTACAGTATTTCACCTTTTGCTTCCTTCTGAGATGCAAAGACAATAGGGAAGCAGATTTACTTAACAACCATGTTATTAACTTAATTGAGGTGATTCACTTAACAACTCTGTGAAGAAAGATTGTAAAGTGGGGCAAAATCAGTTAATAATTGTCTCACTTAGCAAACAACATTTTGGGCTCAGTTGTGGTTGTAAGTCAAGGACTATCTTTACAGTACTAAAGGCATAATTTTCAATCCTAATCCATAGCATTGATATAATATACAAAGAAAATCTATATTGTACTTAAATCTATAGCAATAACTTTATCACTTAATTTTCTTCACATTTTCCAATATATACCTCTAATATTATTGGTGTTTTACTGATTGTGGAAAACAACAACTAAATTTAGACACTAGACTGTCTTTCTTAAATATTCTATACAAATCCAATTAAATATTCTGCTGACATATAGCAAAAGCAGAAGTCTTGTGGTGGTGTTAATATTCAAATGCTGACTCCATTTCAGTTTTGAAAAGAAAGGCCCAAATAATCCAAAGTGTTGATGGAATTCTGGATTGACAATTTATTGAATATGAAAAAAGAACATGCAGTAACAGAATATTTATCTCTCTATGGCAAGCAGGAATATCCAATAGACCTAATTTGCATACACAAGTTTTTAAATTATCACTAAGATTCAGATAGTGAAAAATCTTTTTAAAAAGCTTGCTCATAATGAACATACTAAATGTGATTGGGGAACTATTGTTTCTTTTTGTCATCATTTAGAAAGCAACTCTCTCACTAATTTACTACATACACATAATTCTCCCTCTCCCCTATGTACTGTTCTCTCCAGTTTTAGTTCCTACTCATCTAACTGTTGAGAATTAGTTCAAAGTAGAAAGCATTATTTTTACATTCAGTTTCTTTTCCAAGGGAAATATAACATCAGGTACAAGGAGGGCATTGTTAGTCTTGGAACTTTGTTCTTTTGGACAAGTAGTTGTTAGAAAGATGCCTCATGGGAAAAAAAGCATAGAAGATATCTGCAATTTAGACTGAAACTTTATGCTGTCCCTTTTCTGAAAAGCAGTAAATGATTGGGTTGAGTAAGATGTTGATTTATATCATGAAACTGCTGCTGTGAAGATTTGATTTGCAACTTTAGGTACAAGCAAGTTTGAAGTTCAGATGATTCAATGAATAAATATAAAGATATCACCATACTGACAAATATAATTGCAATTATTTATGACACAGAGTTTAACATATTTGTAACAAAACATAAGATCCTGCTTTTCAAACTTTCTTGCAAATTCAATTAAAAAAAATAGCATGTGTTTATAAAATGAAAAGTTTGGTAAATGTTCTTACTTTTCAGAATCTAAACTTCTCAGTTATGTAACCATAGACATACACAATAAATACACACCGGGGGGGGGGGGGGGGAGGAGAAGGAGAGAGTGAATATTTCTCCAATTCATTTAAATGCTACAAAAAAGACAGTTATACTTTGGCCAGAGTTTCTTGCACATAAGATGCAAATGCTACAAATTGTAAAATGGTATGTTTTCTCTATGAAATCAACCATCAAAATTTCACGATAGTTTTTAAAGTTGAATATGTCAGTTGGTTGCTTACAATTGTTTCTTTTTTTTACAATTGTTTCTTGTAGGTTACATTTTTATGCTGAGAATAAAATATTCTAATTCTAAAGATATTCAAAATAATTCTAATTTCATTTGGTTTCTGCAACTCTGATATAAAGATGCTTCTTAGAGCAACTAAAACTAAATCATGTATATCAGTTTATTTTGATAAAAATAGTATTCTTGGATATCATGGAAATCGGGAAATGATTTTCTTCTCCATTAGATTAAAATATGTCATCGTAACTTCTTATTTGCTATCACCTATCCTAATGATGTTAGAAGAGCAGACATATACTACAGACCAGAAATAAAAATTCAAATACACATTTCAGGGACAGGCTGAGGATTTTTCAAAGTTCCTGGTGGATAAAATCGCTCGGATCCGGGATGGGTTGGACTCTGAATGGGCGGCTCTGGGTGGGGGATCGGGGGCGGAACTTGAAACAGTCATTTGGGACGAGTTTGATCCTGTGACCCCCGAAGACGTGGACAGGTTGCTGCGGGGACTGAATGCGACCACATGTTTATTGGACCCGTGTCCCTCCTGGCTGGTGTTGGCCACCCGGGAGGTGACATGAGGTTGGTTTCAGGGTATTATTAACGCTTCCTTGAGTGAGGGATATCTACCCCCCACCTTGAAAGAGGCGGTGGTGAGACCCCTCCTCAAGAAACCATCCCTGGACCCAACTCTGTTATCTAATTATCGTCCCGTCTCCAACCTTCGTTTTGTGGTGAAGGTTGTTGAGAGTGTGGTGGCACAACAGTTTCCCCAGCACCTGGGTGAAGCTGTCTATTTGGATCCACGCCAATTGGGCTTCAGGCCTGGGCACAGCACAGAGACGGCGTTGGTCGCATTGGTGGATGATCTCTGGAGGGCCCGTGACAGAGGTTATTCCTCTGTCCTGGTCCTCTTAGATCTTTCGGCAGCTTTTGGTACTGTCGACCATAGTATCCTATTGCAGCGGCTGGAGGGGTTGGGAGTGGGAGGCACCGTTATGCGGTGGTTCTCCTCCTTCCTCTCTGACCGCTCGCAATTTGTGTTGGCAGGGGGGCAGAGGTCGGCCCCGAGGCCCCTGGTCTGCGGGGTGCCTCAGGGGTCAGTGCTCTCACCTCTTCTGTTCAACATTTATATGAAGCCGCTAGGTGAGGTCATCCGTGGCTTTGGGGTAGAGTTCCATCAGTACGCTGATTATACTCAGCTGTACATTTCTACCCCGGGCCACCCGATGAAGCCGTCGAAGTGATGACCCGGTGCCTGGAGGCTGTGCGGTGTTGGATGGGGCGGAACAGGCTTCAGCTCAACCCATCTAAGACTGAGTGGCTGTGCTTCCCAGCACCCCAGTACAGCCAGCTGGTTCCATTGCTGGCTGTGGGGGGGGGGAATTCTTGCTCCCACAGAGAGGGCCCGCAATCTGGGTGTCCTCCTGGATGTGCGGCTGTCATTGGAAGACCATGTGGCGGCCGTCGCCAGGGGGGCTTTTGGCCAGGTCCATAGGATCTACCAGTTGCGGCCCTTTCTGGATCGGGATGCGCTTCACACGGTCACCTCCGCCCTGGTGACCTCCCGCCTAGACTATGCCAATGCTCTCTACATGGGGCTGCCTTTGAAGAGCATCCGGAGGCTCCAGTTGGTGCAGAATGCAGCCGCGAGGGTGGTAATGGGAGCTCCTAGGGGCTCCCATGTTATGCCACTTCTGCGCGCGCTGCATTGGCTCCCAGTGGCCCTCCGGGTGCGCTTCAAAGTCTTGGTCACTATCTTTAAAGCGCTCCATGGCTCGGGACCGGGATACTTGCGAGACCGCCTCCTGCCACTATCGGCTTCTCATCAACCGGTACACTCCCATAGAGTCAGTCTCCTCGGGGTGCCGCCGGCTGGATGGCTGGCGACCCCGAGGGCACAGGCCTTCTCATTGGGAGCACCCCCTCTCTGGAATGAATTACCCCCGGAGGTAAGGGGCGCCCCTGATCTCATGGCCTTCCGTCGGTTACTTAAAACTTACCTATTTTGGCAGGCCGGACTGGCCTAGGGGTCTTTTAAATTTTAACCTGGTTTTAATCTCTTTTAACTCTTGTTTATATTTTTAATTAGAGCCATACTATATTCAATTTTTTAAATTTTAATATTATCATGTTGTATGTTTTATATGTGTTTTGTATATGTATTTTATTGGCTGTTCACCGCCCCGAGTCCCTTTGGGGAGAGGGGGGCAGTATATAAATTGAATTAATAAAATAATGAATAAATAAAATAAATTATTCAGGTTGGATATAAAAATAGAAAAGGAAATATTTCTCATATTAGGAAAACTTGCTAAATAGATACTTCTCAAATCTGTGTTAATTCCATTATTTCTAAATTTTATGATAATTCAGTCTATTAAAAAAGTACATTTTAGGAGAAAATCTACACAAAATGACATATCATTTTACCCAGTTAATGGTAATAACAATGGGAGTTTTAGTAGTATATAGTTTTTTTTCCATATTATGGCATTTCTACAGTGTGTAGAGCAGGTATGGATGTTATATAAATACTGTAAAAATAAATAACAACAGAGAAATTCAGACTTCAGTTTTACATTTTTTTTTTACATAGCAGAGTGTTAGTGTTTCAGAATACTTCTGCTTAAATAACTGCATAGAATTCAGTTGTAATTAGAAAGATGGATGGAAAAGTACATTAAGTGCACTTCGTTGCCATGGCATGAAATTCATTTGCTGCAAAGCATATATTTGCTAATTTTATCCAAAACCCAGACAACTTTCAGTTTAGGCGGCTATTGTGGTCAAATGCAAAGAATGTAATTACCTATTTTGATTTTATTAGCAGCATCAGTCTCTAAGGATATCTAAATGTCAGCAATCAGCAGTGCTTTAACTACAGTGGTCTCCTGGGATTAAAACAGACAGATGTCACTGAATGTGGATATCTATACTTTAAACAAACACACAATCTGATGATAAATGGGTACAATAGCTACATCATTTCCACTGTGTGTCTGACTGTATCTTTATGGGGCATAATAGAGTACATACATGCTATTCCCAGGATAGTATTTATAGTAGGTCTGAACTCTGCAAGGTTTCCCTATATCCAAAGTATGATTTTCTCTTCCTCAACCTTCTGCACTCATGTTCCTTCCCCGAAGTCTCTCCCACCACTTTCAAATTGGCTGCTTGAAACATTTTCTCCATATGATCTTATACTTATGTCCATTTAATATCAATTAAAAGGTCTGTTCAAGTTTCGGCACCTCATTACTGAGACAAAATAAAACTCTGCCTTTTGATTAAGAAGGAGGGGAAAAAACAAGCCAAAAAAAGAGAGTGGCCATCATGAAAGATCACCATGAAGGCTTCCAGGCCCTGCAAATCTCTTTTTCAAGAAGTTATGCTGCTGCTAGCTATTGTGATTGCTCACTAGAGAGTAGCACCCATGGAAGAGGTGATAACAGAATGATAAAAGTTTTTCCTTCAGTTTTTCCCCTTGAAAAGGTCTTCACAGAGCCTGGAAAGAGAATGGAATTTGCAAAATGTTATCAAGAATCTGCACAGTTCTCCTTTATTTTTCTTTGCCTACAAATAAAAAGTTTCTCAGCATCTCAAAAATATTGTTGCTAATCAATATTTTTATTTGAAAAGCTCTAGTGCAATATACTTTTATTTTATACTTATAGACTATCAATATAAATGGTAATAAAAAATAGAGAAATAACAATTGCAAATCAAACTACTAGATTTTCTTGCCTTAATAAAATTATCTAGATTTTCTCTTATTCTAGCTCAATTGATTTAGCAACTTGCATTAAAGTAATATGGGACACAGTATAATAGACTGGTTAATTTATTAGGGTGGGATTTCAGTTTTCGTTTATTGCTCTATGTTCAATGAAATCCTTCTTTTAGATTAGGGAGTAAAACAACATGTTCAGGAGGGCAATGGAGGATGGGGAAGCCTCACAGCCTACATGATATTGTGCTAACAGAAAACACCAGCTGAGCATATGGCAATGATGTTTCACCAGTAGTGAAAACATGAGGGCATTTCACTGAGTTGCAAAATTCAGGCACAGCTACCTAGGAATGTTTGTAGTGGTAGTGCCAATGGTGAACCTTTACTGCATTTTTAAGGCAAATATTATTTCACAAAGCCTTCCTGTTCAATATGATTGCGCTCGAAACATGTTGATTTTAAAGGGATGGTCTCACAATTGACAAAGTAGCAATGGGAACCTTATATCTATAAAGGTTAATGATTAGCAGCCTAAAGGATTATGTTACAAAATTGGCAACAAAACAGTGCAATTTAAGATTTTCTTTTGGAAATATGCAGCAATGATTTTAAGCAAATAAAAATGTGTTATTTATTAAATAGGCACAAATAGGCAATTTAGCATGAAGGTCTACATTACTTTACACTGGATGTCCATTCTTTATTCTTGTTTCTACAGTCTTAGCTCTGGCCTGAAATTGAGTGTGATACAGTTCATTTCTGCTGTTGAATTCTAATTTCTAATAGTGCTGTTGAATGTTTTATGAATTTTCATGTTTAATGAAATAAAAAAGTAAACATGAACTTTGCCATATTCCACCAATTTTATTTATTTGAAATGGATAAATTAAACTAATTAAAAAAACTTCCTTTATCAGAATGTACACTATATCACCAAAGGCCAATCCATATATATGTAGATACATGTGTTGTACAAACATGCACGAAACACACACACATTTTTACATATCTTGAGATCCCATGTAAATTTGGATCCTATAAGTAACAAGAGTTTTGTGATAATAAATCCCCCAAATTAATTATGTATTACATAAATGGAAAATTAGGTGTAGGCTAAAAAATTGTGAAAGCTTATATTAGCTTCCATTTCAAAGTTGCTTACAATAGTAGCTAATTGCAGTTTGACTATTAAGGGAGACATAGATGGTATAAAATACTGTAGAATGTCATTTAAAAGCCTGGTCATTCAAATATCCTTTGATATTTTAACATGAATTTTGAAATGTTTCATCAAAAATGGTATGCTGCCAAGGAAATCTTACTTCTTTCATATTTTTTCTCTAAGTGTATGTTTGATAGATGGGCTTCATTGTAAAAAAACTCTAAAAGTTGGTTTATGTGTGTGCATTAGTAATGCAACATTTCAAAGCAAATTCACTTTCAATATCTGTAAAGTGTATGATAAAAAAGATTAAGGTTAAAAACATAGGATCTGAAGTCTATGCATGGAACATTAATAAAACAAGAAAGCTGCATCTATTTTAAGAGTTGGTAATAAGCAAACTATTATAAGATGCTTTTTCATTAATACATTATGCCATTATCCATTACCAAAATAGATAATGCATCTTCAAAAAACTATATAATGAAGTCAGATCATTTTTTCAAATCTGGTGGCAATGTCACAAAACTGTGGAAGATATTTGTCATAGCATAAAACACATTTTAATAGTAATTTAAAATAAATTTAAAATAAATTTCCATTCTTGTCAAGGGTTTTTAGAACAGACAGCAAAAGAAGAGACTTAGTGACTATTATCAATAGGAAGCAAAGGTGAAGGACTAATTGGTATCCCAAAATGTATATTAATTGGTCTTGACTTTTGGTTCCTACAATGAATTCATATTTGTAGTTGGGATTCCATTACAGTACCAGACTGTGCTGACTTGTCTCATGGGCACTTTATTCAAATAAAATCTATAGTGGATTCTGCTTATATTTTCACTAATATATCATTTAGCAGCCAAGTTTCTCGTGCTATTCCATTTGCTAAGAATTAAAAGTCCCAAATACTTTATTTTTTATTTTTAAATTCCAAAACATAATTTTCCATTGTATTCCTTCTGCTTCTACTTTTACTGGAAGCATTTTCATTTAAATGGTGTCCCAAAGGTGCTTTTCAAGAGGCAACTGGATTTTCTTAGCTCTGGCAGAACTGAAGTCAGAAGTCAGAACTGGAGTCAAAACTGAAGAAGCTTCCTGGATGAAATGTGAAATGTCTTCAAGGAAAAAAAAAACTAAGAAAGTTCAGTTGCATTTTGAAAAGCACCTTTGGGACAACCATGACTTGCATAAATGAGAATTTCTATAGACATTTAAATAATGAGAAACCATCTTTCATAGAGTAATATAGAATGAAAAGACAGAGTATGTTTTCAGTGCAAAATAAAGAAAGGTCTGTTTCTCCTACTCTACTGTTATCTGAACTTAACTAAATTGAAAAAAAGTTATTAGTACCATTAAAACAATTATTAAGTACAATTCATGCTATCTGATTCTCTGAGGAATAAATACATTCAACTGCTATTTATTAAAACAAAAATACATTGTTAAAGAAATAACAGTTGTGTGATCATTAATGCACTATCAACACAAGTTGACGTGATTGAATGCTTCCATATTATTTTCTTTACTGAAAACAACTTTTTCCAAGACATTTTTAATGTTTTTGCAATTTTTTCAATACATTAATATTTTGAATGGAAATGATTAATTTAGCCGACATGCTATTACTAACATCCCACCTTAAACCCCATTTACCCAACTGATACCAGCTGTGTTTTGGGCTGAGTTTTATAAACACATTCACAAACATACAGATGCTACTATCTATACTGATACTGTAAGCAAAAAAAAGCCTGTTGTTATATAAAACAGTAATATGAACACATGTGTTATATTTATCAAATATACCCTTTTAAAAAAAATAAATAATTCTAGCTTTGCTTTCTCCAGATGGGGTCTGTGCAGAAAGTGGAAAATGAAGCATGCTTCGCAAATATCTAATCTGGCAAATGTAGTTCAAGTCAGCAGGGCAGAAGACACTTGACAATTAGCATGAATAAATGCAAAGTATATGCCTAACAATCCACTCTAGGTTTTCTTTTAACTGAATATTCAAATGCAGTGTACCATATGTTCTTATGTTACCTGATTTACAGGGACTATTTAAGAAAGGATATATAACACATTATTATTATTATTGATCATCACACAATCAGTCAGATGTTCAGACTGGGTTTGGCATTTTTGTTTACCTATCAAGTCCTTACTAAGGTCCTGGGATAGGCAAATTGGGATATTTGATGGTGTTACAGACATTGTCGCAGGATGGAAGCTGTTCCAAGTAAAGCCGCTTTCTGCAATTGACTAATGATGAATTTGTCAATGCCATTGATGTTCAAGTGGTGCTTCAGTTGTTTTGGATTGCACCCAAGATAATGATGATGATCATGATGATGATGATTAAATTTACATGCCATCCAACTCCCAACAACTATTAGGTGTGGATATTTTCTTGTTCTTATTGCCTCAGTGTGAAAGGTAAGTTTCCAAAATACACTTACAATTAATTCCTTAGTGGCAAATTGTATAACAGAAGAGTAACAAAGATGATAAAGGGCATGGAGCCAAAATGTTAATCAAATGATTAACATTTGAGGGAGCTAGATATGTGTAGCCTATCAAAGAGAAAGATTGGGGGGGGCATGATAACTGTTATGCCCCCCCCATTCTTTTGGACACATGATAACTGGAAGTACTTGAGGGCCTGTCACAGAGAAGAGGGAAGGCCAGGACAAGAAGTAATATCTGGAAGCTTGTTAAAGAGAGACCCAATCTAGAAGCAAGGAGAAATTTTCTGATAGTAATAATAATTAATGAAATAGTTTGTCTCCTAGAGTTGTGGTTATTTTCATATATATCTGGTAATTTTCAAGAATTGACTGTACATCCATTTGACTGGGATGGTATAAAGTCCTTTGCCTTGAGCAGGAGGTTGGACTGGAAAACTTCTGAAGTTTCTTCTAGCCCTATGATTCCATGTCCTATGTTCTGTTTAGCATTCTCTTTATTTGCAGATTGTAGCTGCAAGAAAACAGAAAGATTCTGATTGGCACAGTAGCATCCTTAAGAAGAAGGAAAGGGGAATAAAGCAGTCTTCTAAAATCTGGCAACTTTAAGATGTGTGGACTTCAAATCCCAGAATTTCCAAGCAAGCTAAAGTTGCTGACCTTGAGAAGCACTGGTGTGGACTAATGCAAGCAAGACTTCAGCACAGCAATGCACAACACTGTCCTTTTCTATGTTTTCACCATATCAGACACACATTCCCAAAAGGTGCAGGGCTTCATAATGATGCTTTTATGATTCTGACTCCTTTTGCCTCTGCTATGGATTGTGACCACACTATGGGAAAAGACTATATTGCCTTCCAATTGGACTATATTGCCTTCCAATTGGACCAGAAAGACTACTTTAAATTGTTACTGAAGGTGCAGGTTTAAAAAAAAAACAATTATAACTTTTCTTAAAGCTACTATTTTTTCAGATAATAAAAGAAGGAAAGGGGGAAAGCCTATTGCTCTGTGTTTTTATTATGACAAAAAGAAGAGGAAGCAAATTTCAGTGGAAAAATGGTGTAAAAGAAATAAATAAACTTTGTTCTAATAATTAAGGCCTAGCAGATATGGACAGGATGGGAAGCCTCATTTAAAATATATTATGCAAAACATCAAGTTGGCTAAAATTTCTTAAGGATTTTGTTCTAACATCAAAGAAAGAAAGAAAGAAAGAAAGAAAGAAAGAAAGAAAGAAGGAAGGAAGGAAGGAAGGAAGGAAGGAAGGAAGGAAGGAAGGAAGGAAGGAAGGAAGGAAGGAAGGAAGGAAGGAAGGAAGGAAATAAATATAATTTTTGGAATGAAACATTTTGTTTCAGAACTGAGGTTAAAATGACTTTCACGATTATTATTTTTAATCTGACTTTTCAAAATGAACAAGCTTTGAAAACACAAAACTGAACACTTGAAACATAATGGTTTTATTTAATGCTCAGAATGTTAAGAATACTTTTCATGCTCCTGCATGGTAAAATATTCCTTATAATCATTCCTCAATTTTTTCTTTTATCATTTTGAAAACAGGAAAGCCATATTCTCTACAAAGCCTACCACAAATATAAATAGTACCACGTCCAAAACAGGCTCCAATATCCAAGCTGATATTTTAAATAGATATTGAGTGGCACAGTTAATTTGGTAGCACACAGCATAAACTTTAATATTAACCACAGAAGAACAGTGATTAGGTTTTTTTAGATCTTGCTTCTTTTGTATAAATCCCTATTATTTGACAAATACAAAATAACAAAGTTGGAAGGGACTTCTACCCACTGCTCAAGCACAAGATCTTATATCACTCCAGATAAGTGGATGTCTAATCTGTTCTGGGTTGGTCAATTCATATTTAAAATACTTACCATCCATTGGGTCAAATTCTGGCGGGAGTTTTGGCCCTCGCCAGTGGCTGGTATCTGGCGCGGCCAGCCCTTTAAAAGGAGAGGCTGCCGCGCCGCCAGCCCGAGTCGATCCCTGCAAATAAACAGAAAAGAGCTATCTCACTAAAGGTGTGCAGTCTCGTTTATTCCGCCGCAAAACACTGGCGACGAAGGTGGGATCGAGACAGCACCAGCAGTGAGTGAATAGCGGCGAAACTCGAGCGGCAAAATGGCCGGAAACAACCCCCCACCAGAACATTTCAACCCGGCAAAGGAAGAATGGCAGACGTACATCGATCGCTTCCTCATGTTTCTAGAGAGCAGCGAGCTGAGCAGCGTGTCGGAGCACAGAAAGAGAGCGGTATTCCTAACGCATTGCGGTCCAGCAGTCTTCAAAATGGCAAAAAATCTGGCATCACCAACGGATGTGAAGACGTTAGCCTGGCCGGAGTTAGAAAAAATCCTGCGAGCACACTATGCTCCTACAGTCTCCTGCCTTATCAAGCGCCACGAATTTTACCTCCGAAACCAGAGAGAGGGTGAGTCCATCGCGGATTTCGTAGCAGAGTTAAGAGACATTGGGGGGGATTGTGAATTTTCAGATTTCAATGAGGCTTTGAGGGATCGGATCGTACTGGGGTTAAAAGACCCAATATTGCAGAGCAAATTACTTAACCGACCTAAGATAACAGCTAATGAGGCGATAGAGGAAGCTACCGCAGCCGAAACCGCTCAAAAGTCGGTGGCAAAAATGAAAAAAATCAATCACGCCGCACTCTACAATAGCAAGGAGACGATCAGACCTCAAAGCGAGGGAGAAAAAACCACGACACACCATGAGGACCTAGAATCCGAAGACAGTAATGAGGAAGACGAGGTATGCCATCTAAAGACTACGAAAGGGGGAAAAGAGCGGCCAAACAGAAGGGTTGATTTCGAATGTAATCGATGTGGAGGAAATCACCCCAGATCAGAGTGCCGTTTTATAGATGCCATCTGTAGGAAGTGTGAGAAAAGGGGTCACATTGCCAGAGTATGCAGAGCCAGGACCAGTTACAGCCCAAGACAAAGAAGAAGCCCACCCCCAAGAGGGAGAGAGGGAGAACAGATGACCAGTAGCCGTTGGAACCAAGACGGGAGGAATAGAAAATACAAAGAATCATCTAACAGAAGACAAGAGACACACCAAACAGTGATAATTGGGCATGCAAATACGACAAACATTAGAAAAGTCCACATTACAGTTGGCATTGAGGGACGAGAGTGCGAGATGGAAGTGGATTCGGGTTCGTTCCTCTCCATGGTCTCGTGGAACAACATCAAAGATTTAATCCCAAGCTTACAGCGGAGCCAACTCTCGAGACAGAAGCTAATACTGAAAGACTACCAGGGAAATCGAATTCCAGTTGTGGGAGTTGGACATTTCCAAGTAACTTTCAAAAATCACACTGAAATCCTGCCCTTAACAATAGTGGACCGAAACAGACCAAGTCTTTTGGGTCTAGAATGGTTCGAGCCGCTAGGAATCGGGATGACCGGCATCAACCATGTTTCAGATACAGATTGGGAAGCAGACCTCGTGCAAGAATTCCAGGAGTTATTCAACGGAGAACTAGGCAAGTACCGGGGAAACCCAATATCATTTAATCTAGACCCTAAGGTGACACCTATTAGATTAAAAGCTAGAAGAGTACCATTCGCCTTAAAACCAAAAATAGAAGAACAGCTAGATAAACTAGTTAAGCAAGGGGTCATCGAACCTGTTGATCACGCTAAGTGGGAGACTCCTATAGTAACCCCTATCAAGGCGGATGGGTCGATTCGGATCTGTGGGGATTTTAAGGCCACCCTTAACCATGCGCTGCAACAAAGCGCATACCCCGTTCCGGTGGTACAACATTTGCTACACTCTATCAAAGGCGGAAAAATTTTTGCAAAACTCGATTTGGCTCAGGCTTATCAGCAACTACCCGTAGACCAAAAAACGGCTGAAGCCCAAACCATTGTTACACACCGGGGCGCATTCAAATGCAACCGCCTCCAATTTGGCGTCAGCGTGGCTCCAGGCATTTTCCAAGGGTTAATGGAACGCCTCCTACAGGGAATACCGGGGGTTATACCATACTTTGACGATGTACTAATCGCAGCTAGTAACAAAGAGCAATTGCGAGATCGTCTAAGAGAAGTCCTTACCAAATTCACGGAAGCGGGGCTCAAGGTTAAAAAAGAAAAATGTACATTGATGACAGAAAAAATAGAATTTTTAGGATATCTTATTGATGGCGACGGTATCCACCCAACCGAAGGAAAGGTCCGTGCCATAAATGACGCCCCCACACCAAACAACAAGACTGAGCTGCAAGCTTTCCTGGGACTAATAAATTTTTATCATGTTTTTCTGCCACAGAAAGCTACAGTGGCGGAACCTTTGCATAGGCTTTTGGACAAAAATGCAGTTTGGAAGTGGGGCAGTCGGGAAGAAACAGCATTTAACCGAATAAAAGAGCTTCTGACTTCAACTAAGGTGATTATACAGTATAATGAAACATTGCCGTTGATACTAACTTGCGATGCGTCGCCTTTTGGGGTCGGAGCCGTTCTGAGCCACTGTCTACCGGATAACAGAGAAGCCCCAATCGCATTCTATTCAAAAACACTATCTAAAAGCCAGAGGAATTATAGTCAATTAGACAAAGAAGCTCTAGCCATAATTGCTGGTATTAAACGTTTCCATGAATACCTGTATGGCCGTCAGTTTTCTATAATAACTGATCACAAACCGCTGTTAGGACTCCTGGCTGGAAACAAAGCAACTCCTAATATTTTATCCCCCAGAATGACAAGATGGACAGAATTCCTTGCAGCATATAACTACACTCTGTTTTACCGCCCCGGCCCATCAATTTTGCACGCTGATGCATTAAGTCGCTGCCCATTACCGGACAGTGACCCTGACCCGAATCCTTGTACCACAACATTCTTAATTGAGACTTTAACCGATTTCCCGATTACGGCAGCAGACATCGCTCAAGAAACCGCCAACGACAACTTACTGCATAAAGTGAGGGGTTGGATTGTAAAGGGATGGCCGGACATTCAGCTACAGAACGAGTATACACAGTTTAAACAGAGACAAATGGAACTATCAGTAATGAAGGGGTGCGTACTTTGGGGTGATAGAGTGGTTATTCCAAAAAGACTACGGACTAAAATTTTAAGACTATTGCATGAGGGTCATCCAGGGGTAGTTAAAATGAAAAGCTTAGCAAGAAGTTATGTTTGGTGGCCGGGTTTAGACAAGGACGTCACGGACTGGGTTGGGGTTTGCCAACCATGCCAAACATCCCGACCCTCACCCCCGAAAGCACCGGCCACAGAGTGGGATGTTCCCAGGGGACCATGGTCTAGACTGCATATAGATTTCGCGGGTCCGACAAATGGTCACACATTTTTAATTCTGGTGGATGCTTATTCAAACTGGCTAGAAGTAAGCCTAATGCAGTCAACCTCTTCCGAAGCTGTCATCCGACAGCTCAGGAAATGGTTCTCAACACACGGTTTGCCAGACACCCTAGTATCTGACAATGGGCCACAATTCACAGCAATAGAGTTTGAGAGTTACCTCGCCAGCTTGGGCATACGGCATGCCCTAACCGCGCCGGCACACCCGGCGGCGAACGGACGAGCCGAACGCATGGTTCGTTTCACCAAAGAGACACTACACAAACTAGGCCAGGGCCCCATATAGGCTCGAATTGACAAACTACTATTCTTACAACATACCACACCTAGCACTATCACTAACAAGACCCCAGCAGAATTACTAATGGGGAGGAAACTACGCTCCCCCCTAGACAGGTTACACCCCACATACTCCACAGATAAACCGATTGATTCTTCCAGTAAAATAAGGACGTTCCAAATCGGAGACCTAGTCTACGCAAAAAACTTGATCGGACATCCCTTATGGGTGCCAGCCACCATAACACAAATCACAGGCCCACGATCATACCGCCTAACCACTTCTGATAACAGGACTTGGAAGCGGCATATCGATCAAATTAGATCCCGCACCCTACCCAGATCTCACGATCACCCTGGGGGGGAAGGGGAATTACCACTAAGCAACAACAAGACAACAAACCCACAAATAAACAACGACGACCTAACTCACACATATACACCCTCAACACTAGCCCCGGTCGAGTTTCGCAACTACGCACCTGGGCCTGGTGAACATCCAGATAGAGACCTTGGCGAGACCGACGATAATCCAAGTCCGGGAGGGAGCGGCACAGCCACATCAACTAGCCGAGCTGGGCCCGCCAGGAGTGACGCGGCCGACTCGACCTTCCCGAAGTTTCCGGGGCCGGGAGCAGGAGGATCAACAGGTCCTTCCGCACCGGCCAACAGCGACGACATGACTGAGCTGCGCAGGTCCAGTCGGGTCCACAGGAGCCCCGCCTACTTACGTGACTACGTCACGTAGGCGCGGCTCCTGATTGGTCGGACTAGACCAAGAGGGGAGGGGTGTTCTGGGTTGGTCAATTCATATTTAAAATACTTACCATCCATTGGGTCAAATTCTGGCGGGAGTTTTGGCCCTCGCCAGTGGCTGGTATCTGGCGCGGCCAGCCCTTTAAAAGGAGAGGCTGCCGCGCCGCCAGCCCGAGTCGATCCCTGCAAATAAACAGAAAAGAGCTATCTCACTAAAGGTGTGCAGTCTCGTTTATTCCGCCGCAAAACATAATCTTTTCTTGAAAGCCTCCTGTGATAGCGCACCCACAACTTCTGTAGGCAAGTTGTTCCACTGATTAATTGTTCTGTCAGAAAATTTCTCCTTAGTGCTATGTTGGATCTCTCCTTAGAAAGTTTCCATCCATTACTTCTTGTCCTGCTCTCAAGTACTTTGGAGAATAAATTGATCCTTGGTTCTCTGTGACAGCACCTCAAATATTGGAAGATGTTATTATGTCATTCTTAGACCTCTTCATCAGACAAGACATACCCAGTTCCTGCAACCACTCATCATATAGTTTAGCCCCCTAAATCATCCTTGTTGCTCTTCTCTGCACTCCTTCTAGAATCTCAGCCTTTCTTTTATTGTGATGACCCGAACTGGACATGTTTCATGGTCATGTATTTTTCATTCTGATTTAGTTAATTCCTTTTGAGTCTTTAATGAAATATTTTATGTGCTTGTCCGAAATTAGATTTCCTTCCTTTTCTAATTTTGTTTCTATGGATGAAGTTTTAATAACATAGCTGTGTTATAGCTGTGAATCTCAGGGAACACATGGGTTTCCTAGGATGCTTCAAGCTCTCCTTTTTTGGATTTATTTTTAAGAAATAGCATTACAACTAAAGAAGAATAAATAACTTACAAATGAGAAGCAAATTAAACTAATAAAAATACCTCCATTAATCACTCAAAAAATATTCTGCATATTCAAGTCACCTTTATTTTTTCTTTATATTGCAACAACATAATTATTTCCCAAGGAAAATTAATGGGGTTTGTTTCCAAATAATAATATAAATATTATCTACCTGTTCTAGATAGAACAGATCTAGAATAGCAATATTTGTGAGTGTATTTCCAGGTATATTACCACAGAACCTTACTTCATGCTCCTCCTCCCCATATTTTCTGAGCAAAACATGTTTTGAGGGCTCTGCTTTTGAGGATCATGACTGTAACTTTGCATTGCATTGCATTAAAATTGTACATGTTGAAATAAGAAAACTGCACACGCTGCTAAGAGACATGGAGAACAAATGATGGAGAAAGAGCAGGAAGAAAATGACTGATAATACATTTGGGATCTCTCAGAGAACATTTTCTCTAGGATCCCATCAATCCTAGCAGTATCATTGCTACACTGCATTGCTTTTGATCCACAAAAATATAGACAAAGCATATTAATCTTCACATCTTGCAGGCATAACAGTAGGACCAATATATATCATGTTTTCAGCATGTGTTTTACTGCAAATATTGAATAAAGAATCTCTGATGTCATACTGTTCCTTCATTTTAGTAATTTATTTTATGTTCTTAACATTGCTTCTCATACTTCCATTAAGTTTTATCATCTAGTATCAGAAAGGAAACAGATCATTTTAAGTTTACAGACCTGTTCAGTTATGTATCTACACCATCTGCTTCAAATATTTAAAACAGAATTCATGGACCTTTTATGCTCTAACAATAAATGGAATTAAATAGAACATACCTCAGATTTTGATTTAATTTAAGCTTATGTTGTCCTAATATTGCAAGTTTCTTGGCTATTATTTATTGGTAGGAGAAGTACAGGTCCCAATTTATGTTTTGATAACTTAGTTTATAAAATCCAGTAGTGGCATGTAAATTACAATATCAGATCCTATTTATGATTTAATCAAGCTTAAATTATCTTAATCAAGCTAAGACAGTAAACATTCCTTATCCTAAAACAAAGAAAAAAATATGAAAGTCATATTGAAGGAAAAATAGCTCTCTCTTTTGAATTATTTTTATTATGCTTATGTACTATTCTCCAAATATCCATAGTGCAAAAATATGCCTTGTGAGATTTCAACAGACAATGAAAATGCAGCCAAGTATAACTATTCACCCAATTGAGGAGGTTTTTAAAGTGCTACTGACAATGTCAGGGAGATCTATACTTGTTTTCAGTCAATAATGAGTACAAGTCTCCTTCAGATCTTTCTGTTCAATGCTAGAAGGTCAGACATCTGAGAGAATGGTACAAACAGCTTTCATGAGTATGAAGGTTAAGGTTTATGTGTCCTGCTCCTCCTATTTTCATATTTTATCCTTCAGTAGACGAATGTCAGAAATCAAAGAAACTGTCTGAAGATTTAAGCCAGAGACAGATAATCACTTACTTGAATCAGATGATATTCTGGCTACAGCTGTGTAGGATTGCACATTATTTCAGCATAAAGAATGTGAAATTGTCCTAACCTTGTCCTTCCCTAATGAACACATTAAAGTTTCTCCACCATTGCTTCAAAGGGTAGCTAAGTTGCTCTCAGCAACCCAGTATATTCCTCTTACGGTGGAGTAGGATTGTCCCATGACACAAATACAATTGATGGTAATAGGTTCATCCCTAACACCAGGGGTGGGATACGACAGGGTTAACTATCAGTTCAGGATTTACGAGGGTCGGTGATTGATGATGTCCTTCCTGCACGCTGGGAGCCCATGCGCCTGAAAATCGTCATTAGCATGCTGAGTGCAGAGAAGCTTTTGAAACAGCCTTCTTTTCCTGCTTTTTAAACTTTAGTTCAGCAGCTGAAGTTGAAAAATCAGGAAATAAAGATCAGGTAAGAGCCCCGGTGGGCAAATACATCAGCAGAAATAGAACCAGTTCTATGTCTGCTGCTCTTCAGAGCTACTGGTTCTACAGAGGTGGACAGAACTGGTAGAAACCCACCCCTGCCTAACACCCTTTTCATCCCATAATCCCTGAACATCTCCAGAATACTTTATTCCAAATTTGCTGCCTTCAAATGGATATAGAAATTATCATCATAGAAAAACAGCCACAAGTTTGAGCTAGTCTTCTAAATTATTCAACACACACATTCACACACACTCTTCAACATTTATATTATACATTGTTTTCCCAATGCTGATAAAACCACTGTTCTGAATGTGATTTTTCTTTCATCATAAAAAAAAAACCTACAGATCTTTGTTTTAACAAGAGTGAAGGTGAACTGCTCACTTAAGTCTGTTCTATAAAAAGTGCCATGGTACCTTTCATAGGAGTTTGACAGTTTTAGTAATATTTATTTAGATTCATATAAATAAATTTGTACGCATAGTAAGACCTACCAAGTAGGATGAGATTTAACTAAAATATAATTTTAATTTTGCTTTGAACACCATGATAATTAAATAAAGATTTTGTATATTGTCATTTTGGGTCAATCAATGTCATTTTGGTCTACTTTGGGGAAGAGGAACAAATTTCCAAATGGCAGTTTGCAATCCCACAGTTTTATTATGGAAATTTGCTTGTGAGGATTAGAATCATTCTTGAAAATAGCTTAAGCTGGGGGTTGGACTAGAAGAATTCCAAAGTTCCTTCTGTTATTCTGTAATCTTATTTTGTTTGTTGATTACCACAATGTCTGGCTGATTGGCTAATAACTGCCTATCTATTTGGATCTGGAAATCCCATAGCCCTGTTATTCTTTATGAGCTTTTGTGGAATCTCCCACCTGGGCTTGGGAGAATGTAGCTCATACACTGTCTGGTGTTCCTATACACAGTGCCAGCTACATGGTTGTCCCTTCAGTGAATGTATTCCTGCCTGCATTTTACACCATACCAGTATGTGTTGGACTGTCTCTGAAACCCCTCTAACATAGTCTGCACCTTCAGTTCTTGCTAGTGTGTAAGATCCCTGCTTCTATGGATCTGATGCTTACTGCCTGTTCTTGTACTGCTGTGATAAGTGTCTCAATTATGTCTTTTAGTCCAGCCCCTGGTAGGATTTCCCAATATTTACCGTCTCAGCTATCTGTCAATATATTCAATGCAGGGTCTTATCCTGCCATGGTTATTCCTGTCCTGGATATGCATACTGTTCTAGATTCTCCTGTGTCTGGGAAATAAATTGTGCTAAGAGCCAGTAGGCTTTCCATATCCAGACAGATGGATATTGGCCAACCAAATATCTTGGTAATAGATACGGACCAGAAGACAGTGGTGGTTCTAGATGTAGTAGTCTCAAGTGACAGCAATATCAGGAAGAAGTATGTGAACTTTGAGATGGAAAGGACCTGAAGGAGGCCCTAGAGATGGAAAGTAAAGACCAAAGTGTCCTAGTGATAGTAGGAGCACTTGGAATTGTGACTCCTAAGCTGGGAAAGTGGCTTCAGCAGATTTGAAGAACATCAGAGCTTTCTGTCCAGAAGAGTGCAGAACTAGGAATAGCTAAGATACTGCATAGAAATCTGAAACTTGCAGGCATCTCGTAGAGGACCCAAGATTGTGGAATATATATATCACCCATAGTGTTTGTGTGCGTTGTATGAATATAAAGTTATATAAAAATATGTCTAGTCTAAGGAAGGGTCAGCCTAAAATGTTCATATTAGAAAAAATGATTTGTTTGAAAATATTTTTTTCTTTAATAAATACAAAAAGTATGTTACTAATTATGAATCTATGTCTAAGCATATTCAAAACATACAGGATATAGACTTCCTGTACACTCTGATTTGACTGATCTAGTTATCACTATATTAATATCAGAGCCGCATAATTCCTCTAGGCAAAATGCTCAAATTGGAATATAGAACATTCTTTGTAAGTATATAAAATAAAATATATGAACCCAGTTAATCATATATAAAATTTGCAATTTATTACAGTATCTTTATCAAATTCATTAGTTACTCATTCTTCAAAACTTGGCATAGAAATGTTAAGTGGATTTCTGTTAAACTCCAGTTTTATTAAAGCACAGTACATAGTATAAATAAAAAATGCCCAATTGAAGCTTGCTACGTGCAGTATTATAATATATGAACATTTTGCTTCCTAACTTCAACAGATAGTTATTACCATAGCAACCTGCTGGATCATAACTTGCCAAAATTGCCTGAATTCAAGATAATCATATTAAGGCTGAAATTATACATTGTGAATAATATGTCTTGTCTCAAATTGCTTTGCAGCCTTCAAGGGACAGATCTCCAGCTTTACTTAATTCAAAGCACCAATAGCCTCCTGCCCCACCTCTTGGCTGGCACAAGCAAAAATACTTGCATATTGACATGGTATAAGTACCTTATAGCATTATTTATTTAACGAACCATTTATCAACTAAAGGAAATAGTGTACATATAAGGACAGGGTTGTAACAACTGTATTGTATAGATGGAGAATTATTTATTTACCCAATTTATATGGCTGCTCAACTATCTAAATATGATTGGTGGTGAACTCTAACCTGAACCTGGTCCCACACTATATAGGGTTTTAAAGGTGACTCAGCAACTTGAATTGCATTCAGAAGCCTACTGGAGCCAGAGCAGTTTATGCAGGAGTGGTGTTACATGGGCATATCATAGAGCATTTAAAGAATAAAGTTTATTCAAGTGTTGCTGCATTCTGAAACAAGCTTCTAGAATGCTGTCCAAGGGCAGTTCAGTGTAGAGTGTGTGTAGCAATAGTCCAATAGTGAGGTGAGTTGACCCTGACTAATTCTGAGTATTGGTTTTCCATCCAGCAACTAGTGAGCAACTGTCATACAAAATATACAAACTCTCATGGCCATGAGTCCCATTGGCTTCTTTCTTGATTTTTATTCAGGAGCCATAAGTCCAAGACAACCCTCACATTGTGCACCAACTCTGAGTAGGGGATATAAGCTTATTCAGGGTTAACAATGGAAAATCATAAAATCCAAGGAGTCTTAAAACCCACAGAAATTAGGACTTGTCAAGATTGAGCTGAATACAGTTTTCCCCCCTCCAGATCTGCATAGCCTCCAGTGACTGGGAAAGCACCTCGGTAAGATCACTTGGCCAGTCATGGCCAACATGGATCACGGAGTATCATGAGCACATCTTCTGAAGGCAAGCTCTCACAGTTAGGAAATTTCTCAGTTCTGGGTTACTTTTCTCCTTGGTTAGTTTCCATCCATTGTTTCTTGTCTGATCTGCCCTTGACTCAGTCCTCTAGAGTGCCTCCCCCTATATGAAATGTTTAAATGCCATGTGAAGAGATTGTTATTTTTTATAAATAAGCAGGCAAATTTATGTCATAATATAGCATTCTTTTATTCAATTGTCAAAGCATTTAAATTTGTGAGCAAAGAGCATAAGGCTAAAAGGTTACAATGAACTTTAGATGAAAATCAAAGCATGCAATTGATGCAGTTCTTAGCAATAGGAAGAGAAGAGGTTTATACTTTAAACAAACAAGAAATAAATACATTTAAATAAATTTTAAAACAAATTTTGTATTTGTGTCAGTTTATGAGTCCATTGGTGTTCAAGCTTGTAGAATGTTTTTGAGATTACATAGCCATTATCTTTGAACAGAATAATAAGATATCATTTTCTTCATGCCATTGTGGAGAATATTTACTCAATTTTGTGAAACATAAATTTTAGTTAAGTATTAATTAGCTTTCATGATTTTATTCTGATTTTAGCATTGCTCTCTGTAAAAATAATTAAAAAGTGTAGATGACCAGGCTGAGCCCATGGGTGAAATCAAATGTGTCATTGGTTTGGAGTCGCTCTATTCCCACAAGAGATCTAAGTCCAGCCCATCGTGAATTCCATTGACTCTTATCTAACATCAATTTACCTTGACCATTAGTAGATCACATTCTTGTGTATACCTAGCATGAAATAAATTTGCAATACTTTTGAACTAGATTCTGGGTCCTGATTTCTTGTTTCTGACAAAATGCTTCTCAGATGTATCTTTTTGGAATAGCATACATTTCATTGCGCACTGTATATAGAATCTATAGCATAATTAGATAATTCATTAGGGTGTTGAAAATGGCCTTTTGCCATGAAGAGATTACAATCTCTTCCCTAAATCAGCATCCTAACATGTTTGTATTCTGACATTTGATGCAAGGATTAAGTCACTTTTTTCGTTATTACATCATGCATTTAATCACTTGCCTCTTCTTGTGAACATCTGTCAGGAACTATTTTAGGTGTGTTGATGCTTTACTTTGTTAGATTTATTTCTTAACAGTTTAGAATAAATTAGCAGGTTTGGATGTTAAAATTAGATGTAAATAGGCAACATGTGCTTCCTATGTTTGCACTGGAAAATAGTATCCAAAGCAATGCATTATAGAATATGTCACAAATTGAGTTTAAACCCAGTTAAGGAACTACCAACTCAAACAAACAACCTAATCAAGGAGAAAACCACACCCCACCAATACTGACATGGCAAGGTATTGTGTGTACATAGAGAATGAACCTCACTTCCTTTTAACAATGAAGATAATAAAATCAGTTGATCAGTTAATAAAATGTCTGCAAGCAAATAACCAAGCTCGATATGCACCAAGGACTCCATGCTTCAATCCTATGCTACATATATTCACTTTTAAGTACTACTTGTATACCAAAGTAAGCCATCTACTTTCAATTTCAGCTATTCCTTACCAGGAGTTATTAAAAGTTATTTATTATAGATAAAGTAAGAAAATTTATGTTTCTTCCTCCTCCACCCTCCTCTGTAGTTTGTTTATGCAGTAATTGTATGACTTTTTAAACAAATGTGTAAAGACTATTTGTGCCTGACAGAAGAATGCCCTACACAAAAGAAAAGGTAGCAAGGGGATGTACGAAAGTTACAAGGGGAATAATTTGTTAAGCATGCCCGGCAAGGCATTTGGCAGTATTCTCATGAAAAAAAAGAACAAGAGTGACACTGAGCAAAAAGGGTACAATGACTTTAAGTTGGCATTGGAAGATAATATGCAAGCAAAATATTTGCTTTTCAATGAGCCATTGAGAAATGTGGGTATGAGATAGTTTATTCAATATTTATATAGGTAGAGAAAAGTATGTTATGCGGTATATATGCTTGAATTTTGAACATTTCACACAATTATGAAATCATGATGGATAGTTGCTTAATTCAATAAAAGGAATTTTTTGAAAAACACAGAATATTTAAAAGATGGCTCAATTCTGAGCTGGGAGTAAGACAGGAAAGTACAATCCATTCTTATTCTTTAATGTATGGATGGATAAAACCATATACTAAATTGGAAATTCATTTTAGTATGAAAAATGAGATAATAATAATTAGACCTGACTATAGGGAAACTGGAAAGTTATGTCCCGAAGCCTATGGTTATTTTTTTCAATCAACAAATAAAATATTTAATAAATATTACATAATGGATTTTAAACTCATTAAATAAACTCTAGAGCTAACACATACTGATGAGTATCTTCAGGGATGTGTGCATTTATCACTAATCATAAAACAGTAGCTATCCTTTTCTCATACCAGCACTTTTTCATCTTCTTCTCATAAACACTTTCCTTTTCCTGCTATTGCTAGCATTTGGGTCAAAGATTCAGAGGAAAGATTATCCCAACTACAAATAACAAGCAGTTATTGGAATGAGTCCAGAGCAATCTTCAGGTAACATTAGCATCCAAAAACATGTTAGGTGTGAACAAGCAGCTCCACATGTGAAGAGTTAAGTTAGTTTGTTTTATTGCTCAAATCAATACACAGGAATCTTCTTGGACTGACAATTTGCAGCTGGATGAGACTAAATAAGGTTCAAAGGCATTGAAGGAGGTGAGGGCCAAACATCACTCTCTGTGCCCATGTAGGGATTGCAGGCTAAATTCCCATTTTGCTCAACCAGTCTTCCCCAGGGTCGGGCAGTCTCTCCAACACATGAAGGTCAAAAAAGACCCTAGAAAGTGCGAAAAAGGCTGAATAGAAAAGCCAGTATAAATCATGTAACATGAGTGGGACAATACCATCCATTATCAAAAAAGCAAGCCAATCCAAATAAGAAAAAGGTAGCTATTCTAAGAAATTGCATGGATCAAAAAAAGATCCATCTTAGCCAACTTAGAAGGCAGAGCAAATACTTTGTTCAAATGTCCTAACTTTATCATAAACAAACAAATCTTTATGAACACCCACAAATCAGTCTGCTAATTTACACATTTCTAAAATAACTCCTGTCCTTGCCAATAGACACATGAAAATGTTTACTCATGTACCACAGAATAGTAACTATTTTTTAGTATTTTTATGTTTTGGAATTGTAAATGAAATTTCCTGTATCCAGAGTCACCTGTATAAACAAATGTTTTGGAGATATTAGAGGTGTGGGGGTTAGATACAGTGCTTTGTTATGGCAGAATGCTTGGCAGCAAAGGCTAGATAGATGAGGAAGAGCACAAGAAGTATGGGTGTATTGAAATGATTTGTTAATGTATAAAGAATGAATTAGAATTAAATTGCAAAACAAATATAGGCAGGAAGGATGAATTGATAGAGAGGAAAAAAGGTTGAGGAAGTTGTGATTGAATGGAGATAATGAGAAAAGAGATGAAAAGTTTAAAGAACAACTCCAGCATATAAAATGGTTTGTGGATGTGATAGACACAAGGATGAAACATGGTTCTCTGATTCTTATACCAGGAAAAGTTATATAAACAAAGGACAGATAGCAACTTCCAGGTGATAAAAGGAACAAACAAAGAAAAAAATGTTGATTCAAAAAAGTGGCAGGAAATGATTCAAGATTTAAAACTTGGGATCTGTGGCTTAGTGGATTGATAGATGAATGATGGATGATAAATAGATGGATGATAGAAATCTATAAAATGATAGCACTTTTGAAAGAAATTAAGAGAAATATTATTTAACTGAAGAATGAATGAATGAACACAGCAGGTCTATATTAAAAAGACAACAAAAAGAACATAAGTTATACGACAGGAGTCAAGTACAGTTAAAAACTAGCAGGCATAATTTAAGCAAACAAATTCTTGTAAGGCATGATTCCATATTAATTATGATTTGAAATAAGTTGCTGTGGTGAAAACTTTATTCTAATTCATGGCCAGATGTAGGAGATGACCAGGCTGAGCCCAAGGTAGGGGTCAAATGTGACATATGTGCAATGCACACCCACAAGAGACCTAAGTCCAGCTCACCTTGAATGACTTACTTATCTCGCACTAACTTCCATTGACCATTGGTAGCTCAGATTTTTGTAGAGAGCTTAAGCTTTCAATAAATCATATACTGATTTGAATTGCCTGATTTTCTCAATTTTCTTGGCTTTTTGGATTTCATCTCTATTTGCACATAACGAGGGCACAATTTAAGGAAAAACATGATCTGCATAATCCCTGCTAAGCAAATAAAATTTATTGTAATGCTTTATACATTTGGGATAATTTCCAAAAGCCTTTGAAATATTTAGTTATTATATACTGACTAAAAGCACTGAATTATTTTACCCTCCTTTTTGAGAGCTTTGCAGGTAACAGAAAGAGACAATGGGGAATGTAGTAATTTTTTCTGATGACATTCAGAACCTATTTTAACATAAGATGCTCGATGCATTAAATAAAATATGGTTATCTTTTTGCTTTTTAAGCAGACCCTGACAAAGTTTTGTACTTTTCTTTATGACTACTTGCTGTGTAGCTGGATAAAAATTTCAGAGACCTGTGGGAAGTGAGAAAAAATGCATTACAATTAGAAATACAACTCAAATAATGGACAATAAACCCCATTCTGTAAACTTTAAAGGAGATTGCATGGAACTAGTGATAGTGATAATACTCTTTTTCCCCTGTGTCTTCAGTTTTCTCAAATTTGCACACACCCTTTCATGTTATAACTTGAGAACAGAAGTAAATGTTACTGAGAAAATTCTGAATTAAATACTTACTCATAATAATGCCTTTTATTATCAGATGCCTGACTCATAATTTTCAGGATATCTGCTGCGCAAAAGGTATAACTAATTAATACTTGTGGTTCAACAAGTGTTTTTCATCTCTTGCCCATCTCCTTATATTTATGCAAATCAAATTTCACAGACATGATTCTCCAATTATCTATCATTATGAATGTTGACATCTACAGACTAATTTTCCAAGAACCCATTTTAGGGTTCATGTTATTTTTCTTTACATAAACTATGTGAAGTATAATCATAATGACACTCAGTTATACATTTCTACCCCAGGCCACCCCAACGAAGCCGTTGAAGTGATGACCCAGTGCCTGGAAGCCGTGAGGAACTGGATGGGTCTTAACAGGCTTCGACTCAACCCGACCAAAACCGAGTGGCTATGGTTTCCTGTGCCCAGATATAGCCCGCTTACTCCATCGCTGGCCATGGGGGGAGAAATTCTGGTCCCCACAGAGAGGGCATGCAATCTGGGTGTCCTCCTGGATGTACGGCTGTCATTAGAAAATCATATAGTGGCCATTGCCAGGGGGGCTTTTTGTCAGGTCCGTCAGATCTACCAGTTGTGGCCCTTTCTGGATCAGGACGCACTTCGCACAGTCACTTCTACCCTCGTCATCTACCGCCTAGACTACTGCAATGCTCTCTACATGGGGCTCCCCTTGAAGAGCATCCAGAGACTTCAGCTGGTGCAGAGTGCGGCCGCGCGAGTGATTCTGGGGGCTTCTCGGACCTTCCATGTTACACCGCTCCTGCGCGAGCTGCATTAGCTTCCGGTGGCCTTCTGGGTGCGATTCAAGGTGTTGGTGGTCATCTTTAAAGCGCTCCATGGCTTGGGACCCGGGTACATACGGGACTGCCTGCTGTCACCATCGGCCTCCTGCCGGCCCGTGCGCTCCCACAGGGTGGGCCTCCTCAGGGTGCCGTCAGCTGGGCGATGCCGGCTTGCAGCTCCGAGGGTGCGGGCCTTCTCTGCGGGAGCACCCTCCGTCTGGAATGAATTACCCCCGGAGATGCGAGGCATCACTGACCTGCGAACCTTCCGGCGCTTTGAAGACCACCTTTTTCAACAAGCCGGTCTGGCCTAGTATCATTGGAGGGTTTTTAATTGTTCTAACTTTTAACTTTTTACTCTTTTTATTATTCTATCGTAATTTTAACCTCAGCCACCAATTTAAATCTTTTAAAATCTATTTTAAATTTTCCTATTTGATTGTATTGTTTTTATTTAGGCTGTACACTGCTCCGAGTCCCAATTTGGGAGAGGGGGCAGTATAAAAGTTTAAAACCCGACCAAAACCGAGTGGCTATGGTTTCCTGTGCCCAGATATAGCCCGCTTAAATAAATAATAAATAAACAAATAAATCACATAGAAATAACATGAGACTGGGATAAACAAAACTCTAAGTGATGAAATCTGTTCTTACTACATTTCCATGTTGTAAAAACAGTGGATCCCCAGTTAAATATTCTAACTATAAATAGAGTAAAAGAAAAATAATTAGTTATTGCTTTTTTAAAAAAATATTAAAATGAAAATTTAAAGCAAAAGTTAAACTTTGGACCAGAGAAAATTAAATTTGTATTTCTTTTTAAAGATTGGGCAGAACTAGCTTTTGAGATCTCCATTTGAAATGGTTGTAGGAATGGCTGCTTCACAGATTTTCCCACCACAATCTGCACTGATTACTTTTGAAAAAAAAAAAAAACACACACACACACACAGCATGGAGCCAGTGCTGCTCATTTTGTCTTTTATGGAGAATTACTTTGCTAAGAAAAACCATCTTGAGTCCCCAAGTACCTTTTCTGATTGGGGAATTCCCTGGTGGATCCTGCCAATTGTCACTTTCCTCACAGAATTCAAACACAGGGTAGGATAATTACTTCACAAAAGAAAAAGTAGGGACACAAAACTTCATCTTTTGATCCACACAGAGTGCCTTTTCTCCTGGCAAGAAAAAAAGAAGGTTAGGACAGATGGAAAAATGACGATTGTTCTATAAATCTTGCATGGAATTTGTCTATTATTACACACCACAGCAATGTTTTAATGATTATTTATTCAAGCCCTCCATTTTTTCCTCGACAATTAATTTTCCTTGATAGTTAATAATAATACTAATTAATGCTTCATCAATTTTAGCAATATTCCAGATTCCTTGAATTCAAAAAGAACAAGAAGCACTCTCCAATTATCTATCCTACTAATAATTGACTATTCTAACTCATTTCTATTTTGGAATTGATCTCTAAATGTTTGCTATCTGATTAATGACATTTAGGAAATGTTAACACAAAATGAAATGGCAAGAGGATCTTTTCTTTGAATTAGTAATATCATCCAATTATTTGATAATGAAAGGTCACATAAGACCATAATCTTGCAACATTCCAGATGCAATTCAATATTCCAAACCATTGCTTGAAATGTTTATAATATAGAGTATTGAAACTCTTAAACCCCAAATACTTTTCCAGTGAGAAAATAATAAATCCATTCCTAATCCTATTTAGAACATTCTGAAAGCCAGAAACCAAGATTTCACCATTTTGATATGTTAGTTAACACTACATTTTAAGTTATTCCATTTTTTTTAAATAGCAGGGTTATCCTGCTCAAGTCTTTGATAGATAAAGCTAAACTTACTATTTCTATAAAGCAGAGGTTAGACAAGAAATCTGTAAACACAATATCTTCTAGCCCATACAATTTGGTATGTAAATTGCTGCGTGGATGCTTTTACTGTATATCCTCATATTTTGTACATGCTGATTAAAAGAAAAATACATGCAGTCTTGAACTATACAGACTAATTATAGCCTTTCTAGAAACATCTGCTGTTTCCTTCTTCAAGGGATCTTAGATAAAATCCCAGTTTCTAGGTTTGTAGGTGTGCCTACTAAAAAATATTTGAACCACAGTATTTTTTTTTCTATAGCCAATCATCTGGCAGAATTTACACTGCCTTTTCAAAATACAATGCTTTAGCACTTTTTCATATATTTGAAGTATAAAAATGATTGCATGTATTGATAAAGCATTATTAAAATAAATAATAAAACACAATGATCAATTTTTCACCAAATTCTATTCATTGTTTTGAGCATATATTATAGCTCTTTCCAAGATGAAACAAAGCTCCTAGACAAAGCAGAATAAATTCTTATCAAAAGAAATGACATCTTTATTTATTATTATCTAGGAGTTGCTATGAAGTTGGGCAGTCTTGAAATTAAATAATAATTAAAGTTTATGGGAAGGCAAGTCAAACAATTACAAATAGTAATTACAGGTAGTTCTTGACTTATGACCACAATTGAGCCCAAAAATTATGTTGCCAACATTTGTTAAGTTAATTTGCCCCATTTTATGACTTTTCTCCCTACAGTTGTTTAATGAATCACTGCACTTATTAAGTTAGTAATAATGTTGTTAAGTGAATCAGGCTTCTCCATTGACTTTGCTTGCCCAAAGGTTGTAAAAGGTGATTATTACATGACCCCAGGACACTGCAACCATTATAAATATGAGTTAGTTGCCACACATCTGAATTTTGATCACATAACCTTAGCAATGCTGCAACAGTTGTAAGTGTGAAAAACAGTCATACATCATTCTTTTCAGTGCAGTTGTAACTTTAAACAGTCACTAAATGAACTGTTGTAAGTCAAGGACTACCTATATTAACTTAAGTTCAATTATAATTCTCTTATAATTTAAGTTTCCTGAAAGCAAAGCAGTCAGAGCATAGAAGGAGGCTGATCCAACAAGCATTTTCATCCTTTCTTCCCATTCTCTTTATCCCAATGGATACAAAGCATAACCAAAATTAAAATCACTACCAACCTGAAACAACCCTCTCACCAACTGCTGAGATATTTTAAAGATTTTTTAAAATGTTCCAATAAGCACATATTTCATGAAATGCATCACCTCCTATTCTTAAATCTCAAGAACTTCCAAAGAAGCCCTCCTGCCCTTGCAATCGTTTATTGTTTTGTTTTGACTAACAGGAAAAAAGGGTGGGAAGTCAGTCAAAATATAAGACTTTTTGAGTGCTTTAATTATCAACTAATTATAGAAGTGCTGAAATGATTGGAAGTTCACATTATTTAATTATGGTTGGATTATGTCTCATCAACTGTATGAAAAATACTGTTTTTATTTTGCATAACATTCTCTTATTGATGTCATTTCCTTGCTGTCACATGTGAGTTTGAAGAGTGCCTTTCACAGGTATGAATCCCATTTCTTTGTTTAACATTACAGTTAATCATAAAAGTAACAGCTATTTAGGGAAGGCAGAACAGCTCTGGCATGTGCCCATGTGTGCTGACACTGCTCTAGCTATAAATTATCCAATCTGAACTAGTTGAACATTTCTTAGTTCAGATGACTTTGTGTACACATCACTGTATCATGAAAATGCAAATAACACATATTAGGAAGATTCCCACCAGAATAAGCATGCTTTTTATTTCACTAACTGTTACCCATAACTTTATACACTATTACTTAGAATTAAGGTTCTTTGCTATGGATTCTTAAGAAACTCATAGAAAAATGAATAATACATTTAAAAATCAGGTGGTTAAACATCCACAAGCATTCTGATTATGATCATGCCTTTGTTTGTCCTCATAATTATGGGACAAGTTGAAACTCTGATATGCTAAAGCATGTGATTTATACAAATTCATTTCCTTGATTTTATAAGTCTCAGAAAATAATACTATATAATGTTCTGACACAGCATAAGGCAGTTCCACCCCCAATCTGCCTGACTAATAAAATGTCTAAAATTTAATCTCTCCATAAAACGTATTCCCTCCACTTCTAATGTCCAAGCCAAAACAGTACTGTCTTTATGCCATCTGCTTTATATAGACAATTACATAGTAATTAAGTGTAAGTAATTAAGAGTAAGTGGAATGGTGTAAACATCCTCAGTGATCATTTGTGTTCAGTTGCTTCAGATAGTGAGAAGAGACAACCCAGTGAGGGAAAAATGGATTATCATGAAAGAAGGTACACTTGACTGACAATCTGCACACTGAGGTATCCCACCCTATAAAATTTTATTCTATTGATCAGGTTTTGGTGACCTTTCAATGATCCTCAATATAAAGAATGGGAGTTGAGCTATTGTATGGTAGCATTTCCATTCATTCATGAATCTAGTCAGTGGTGGCAGGCAGGAATGAATTGGGGGCCCAGACACTTTCCTATGGGGAGCTTTATTTTTTGTTGGCTGCCAGGTGAATTCTAAGAGTCTAAGATCCATCTATCTTAAAGTTGCCAAGTTTGAGAAACACTGCTTCACTGTACAGACAATGTGCAGTGTTTTTTTTTCCTGCTTCCAAGAAGAACCCAGCAGCCATATAATCATCCTTTTCCTCACATACTTATCTAATTTAGCTAGCCCAGAAAACTAGCACTGTTATTTTGGAAATGGTTACTCCAAATCATAAATATTTCCAGCAGTTAAATGTATCTTGATTGTATCTACAATATGGCCTACCAGCAAAGGAACATAATCCAATTATTTAGCCATCTAATTTTTTTTCAAGACAGGAGGAAGGTAGTTACACCACATTATATTTGAATAAAATAATTTGCATTTCCCTGCAAGATCTTTAAAAGATTTTTGGGTCAAAGTAATAGCTATATCAAAGGCAAGCAAATAATTATGCTGTCATTAGTAATATATTGGTAGATTTTGATTTATGTTTTTATTACAATAATTTAAACTCTCTGCTCATTCTTTTCTTTTATCTAGAAACATTAAAAAGTTTTCACACTTCACTCTTCTAAGTGTTTTTTTTTCCTTGTGCAATCAGGTAGGGTTAACTGATCAGTATATCAAATGGGACAAATAGGATCTGATCCCTCCATAGATTTTTCTTCAATTGGCTAGATGACAGAATTGAGAATGAGATCTATTCTGGATTTTTTTTTTTTCAGAAAAAAAATATTGCTTTGCCATTCACTCCTTAAGATCGAAAGATGTTCTCAGCTGTGAACAAGACTCTTTGAGTTATTGTGAAATAGTTGTCCTCAGAAAACAGATTTATCTACCCCAGTGGTAGAAGACAGAACAGATCATTTCATAACATGAATATTTTCAATGCCTTAAAAGTCTGCAATGGCTAGTTTTGATTATCACAAAAAAAGAAGCCAGTTGTCAATAATGTTATTTATAGGATACATATAAATACTTTCAGATTTGTTTTTCTGTCTAATTATTTGAATGGGTTTTTTTCCAGTATCCAATATTTTGGCTACTAGAATCTCTTTCTATAAACACCAGGGAGAAATATAATCAGGTTATACTGTACAAACTACTCCTAAAGTAGACTCTCCGCCACCCCTCCCAGAGGATAAAGAACAGCTTGTTTCTGTTGTACCTTGGGGATTATGTTCTATTAACTGAAAAACAGACAACAATACTTTGAGCATTTCAAAATAAACATTAACAGTTGATTTATTATTCATGTCTCACTTTAACAGTGGCTAAAGTACTTTATGACATCTTAATATCTATCAAGTTTATTGTAATAAAGCAAAACACTAGAACATTAATTTGCAATATGATGTTAATAGGCCTTAAATTTCACTGAGTTCAGTGGGAGTTAAATAGAACTTATCTCGGCTCCAAGTATTACTTCACTAAAGCAATAACATCGCAAAATAGAAATAGATTTTTTATTTATTTATTTATTTATTTATTTATATTGTCAAGCATGTACGAGAAAAAAAGTATAAGTATGAACATAACATATAAATATATAAATATAAACAGGTATAAGTATATACATAATAAATGAGTGTGAATAAATGGGAACAGTAGGTCAGGGACGGTAGGCACTCTGGTGCGCTTATGCATGCCCCCTTACAGACCTCTTAGGAATGAAGTGGGGTCCATGGTAGACAGTTTAAGGTTAAAGTTTTGGGGGTTTGAAGATGTAACAATCGAGTCAGGTTTATACAGATTTCTATTGAGGATTTCCAAGTAATGTTGCTGCCATTGAAAATTAATTGAGGAAACAACAGATCTAATTGCACTTGGGAATGTTTATGTATATCAACTTGAAGATATGTTTCTGCAATTTCATATGTAAGAAAAAACACATTTTATCAGTTCCAGATTAACTTGAAAATAATATGGATAGACATTGAATTAAGTCAGTATTCTCCCTGACAGCATACAGGAAGACTTCTCCCAAGCATAATTGTTCTGCTGAATTTGAACTTTTTTCAGGTACCATGTTTTGGATAAAACAAAAAAGTTTTTTCTGCCTGTGTGGCAAACAGTGCTTTGTGGTTGATTTCATTAGGTTCCAAAATAACTTCACCTGGCTTTGTGAGCATTAGGGAAATGGTTTTGTCAAACATCAGTTTTATTCTGCAATACTTTCCCAGATAGTGACATATAATGTTGTACTTCTCTATTCAATAGAATAGGTCATGTTTTCAAGATCTCTTGAAATTTTTGTATTTTTGCATCCCTATTCCTTCATTTTAACCAGTACCCAATTCCACTATTGTTTGGCTTGCCTCCCATATATTATATGAATAATCCCACAGTAGTGTAATCAGAAATGTATCACTTATCTTATAAAAAAATAAAGGGACAACTGACTAGAAAACTCTTTCTCCCTGCCTCACTCTAATTTTGGATAATATAAATAAAACCAAATCTATTATAATTTTATATTTAAATTTATTATTGACCAAACCGACACCAGTCACTAAAACAATCTAAAAAAATGAACATATTTAATGAGAAAATGGCAAAGGATGTCATATGTGAATAAGTGTGATGGATGAATCCATTGGAATGAAACTTTATCAATTAATAGTCATAAAATCAGCTTGGAGGTTTTCTTTTGTACAAAACTAGTCAAGTTAAACTAATCAAACAATGTTTCTTTTTAAGATGGAAGTTTCTATATGTCAACCATACTGATCAAACAAATACATCCTGTATCTCAATACATATTTGTGAACATTACTTATAGCAATAGCACTTAGATTTATTCACAGTGCCTTACAGCATTCTCTGAGTGGTTTAGAAAGTCGGCATGTTATCCACCAATATTCTAGGTCCTCATTTTATTGACCTTAGATAGATAGAAAGATGAATAAAGTTGTGGATAGAATGCAGTACTTCATTCTAACCTCTGTGCCACTATGGCTACTTATATCAGGGAAATTATGTTGCTAAGGCAATGAACTATTCAGATATAAACAATGTTTTGTTTAATGTTTTGATATAAACTCTAGGAATAGAGTCAGGTAAAACAAGCCAACTAAATGAAGCTATATTTAATTAAGATTTAATTTAAACTAACGTTATATTGCGTATTTCTTCATACTTCTGATATCAAGAGAAAGAAGGCAAGATCTCCCCTCTCAATTCTCCCTATCCTAACACATTCGTTACAGGTATATCTATAGTCTTCTTTTCTGTTCTTGAAAGTGATTTCATGGTAACAAGGAAGGCCATTTTAAGTACACTACTCAGAAGTCAAAGACAATTACATTTTCTAGAATCTTGATATCTATTAGCTCTTGAAGTAATGAATAAAATCTTATTCATATCCAGCAAATCTCAATAAAAAAGGAATGATCTGATTGTGGAAGCAAAAAGGGGATGATGTTTGGTTTAGGACAGAACTAATTATAAGCTTAGTTTAACCTTTAGCAATGTTTGAACTTGGTTCATAATTAGTTTTCCAGTTTTTTCTTCCCAGGTGTCTAACTCTAAATTTAGTCTAACTGATTATATTCTATGACTCCTGTATCATCAAGTATTTTAGTATACCATCCTAGCGATTAAATGGAACAGGAGGTATAACTGCGATTCTAAATTTGTAAATAAGTAGTTACAAACACTTTATATCACATAAACTTTATACCACATAAATATAACAGAAGACATATTCTGGGCATGTCCAAACTATAGCTAAGGCGTATCATGTGCTTTCAACTTAAAATCTTTCCAATTTATATGCAGAAAATTTCATGTTGGAACTTGATGGACAGATTAAGTTCCAGAGACAGACTTAGCATTTGAAAGTATAAGTGACGTGAAGATATGGGTTCATGGATTCAGGCTATGATTGAAAGGAATTTGTATCTAATGGAACATTTTTCAATTATTCCAATAAACTATGAAAGGAATGGAGAGACCTGACTTGCATATCTGTGATGGGATCTTGTCTGTGATTCTTAATCACAATAGTGCCAAGTATTTAAATTACATTATATATGACGTACTCATTATGAAATAAGCTAGGTGCCCTATTCCATGTGCAGAAGCCGGCCAGTATGTAGGTTGGATTTTACTTCAGTTCTGGATATTTGATGGCCTTTTGTTGTATTTAATAAAACTAGTCTATTTTAGGGTTGTTGGAAAAAAATTATAGCCATTGTGCCCTCCAGTTTCTGATCTCTGTCTGTTGTCTACTTGCCTGTTCAAACAAATGCTTACATGCTAGAATAGTGGCACAAATGTGCCTCATGTAAGCAAAGTAATGTATGATGATGTGCATGCTAGGGTCTTTGTTTTTTGGCTGCTTGAGGTAGAGGCCTTTTTGAAATAGAAAGGAAGAAGGCAATAAGCAAAGACAAATAGCTACCCAGGATACTAATTCAGGAGTATGCAAATATTTGGTAGAACTAAGGCTGCAAATATTGCTAGAGGTGGCTGTCATAGTTAAAATCAGATCCAGTGCCAACTGGAACCAAAATAATAATCTGCCTTTCTTCTATTTATTAAAACAAATATTTTACATAATTCCTTGTTGCAAAGCAGTTTTATTGTAAAACATTTTAAATAATAACATAGTAAAACCCAGGATACAATCAATCAACCAGGAAAAAAACCCAGAGACTTATTTCTAATGGCAGCAGTGAGCTTGTGGTCTGATATATAGCATACTAAAACTATTGGAATATCTAGCTAAATGTATTTTAGACTGCCTGACATCACTGCAATTTTGAGTACAAGTGACTGTTACATGAAGGCCTTTCTGGGACTTAGAAAAATTTAATGTAAGGAAGACATTGCTGCTGGAGGCTCATGGTTTGCTTTGCAGCTCAGCAGAAATTCTGCCATATAATCTTATAATAGGTACTTACTCTACTGTCTTGATTCTGCTGAAGTCATTAAAAGCCTAATCTTTAATCCTTATATTTATCTTTGTAAAGTTACTGAGGAACTTATATTTAATACTCTGTTACTAGAAATAGTATGAGAAATAAATGCTTAAGTGCTTTTCTAGGAGAAGTTTGCAAATATATTTAATGGGTTTTTTAAAAAAATTATACGTGATACAAACTTTCTGAGGCTAAAACCATATAATATATGGCAAACCACTATACATACGTCTATGCAAGTTAATGAAACTTTGCACAAAAAATGGTAATCACATATAGCGTTTGATAAGTTCTGGATTGAAGATGTTATCATTGCAACTTTTAATGAATAAATAAAAGCATTTCCTGAATCAGACCCATTTTTATTTGTTTTTCCTTTTTTGTGACCAGATGTTTCACTTTGCTCATCAGTTAAACATTCATTTTGAGAAATACAATAATCTGTTATACACACTTTTAAACCTCTGAATCATAGTACATTACCATTTCAAACCCTTTTCCCTTAGTGTTCATGATAAAACTCCACCTGTAATGAAGATGTGACACCTGATTACTTCATTAAAATGAAACTGTTTTCTTCAGTTTACAATACCACTTTGAAGTCATTGCTCTAAAGGAGCTTCTCCTTTAGAATAATATTAATTATTCTATTCTATTCTATTCTATTCTATAATATTAATATTCTGTTTAATAATATTAAACAGAAGATCTCATAAAGTAGAATTTGATTTATAGTCACAAATAAAGGACCCAGTGCTATATTTCATTAACTTTTCAGGTTTAAGTTCTATTTAGATATAATTGAACACAGAGGCTGCTTTCCTTTCTTCTTTTCTTTTCTTTTCTTTTCTTTTCTTTTCTTTTTTATGCTTATAATGCTTACAATTCTCTGCAATACAAAAGGATGCATTCAAAGGCACTTTTGTGTTTGTGAAATGCATATTCAATTCATATCAGGATTAATTTACCTCCTGTACAGAGACATTAATGGCTGTACTAAATTGAGGTGCAAAAATATTCTTACACTTGCACAAAATTCTATTTATATATAGGTTAAATAAATTATAAATTTTTGCCAACATATAAAAATGCAAACAGCAAAATAAGGACCACTTTGATGGGAAGGTAACAGCGTTCCGTGCGCCTTTGGCATTTAGTCATGATTTGGCCACATGACCACAGAGATGTCTTCAGACAACACTGGCTCTTTGGCTTTGTAACGGAGATGAGCACTGCCCCCTACAGCCGGAAATGATTAGCAGATATGTGTGAGAGGAACCTTTACCTTTTATCTTTTACATTATAAAATAGTATTAAAATAATAAAATCACATTATGACTGATTTCACTGAATTTCAGTGAAATTAACTTACAAATCTCTTATCCAATAATTTTGAATGATCAATAGTCAGCAATGTCAGAATGATAATAAATTTAACATTTAAATAGGATTGAGGTGATCATTAAAATTGTGATCACCTCAATCCTATTTAAAACTTTCTTTTTTATATATGTTTTTACTGGTTTTTCAAAATATAAAATACAAAGAAAAACAAAAAAGGAGTGGAAAACTAAGAAGAGGGGGAGAGAAAAGAAAAGAAATAAAGTGTAAAGGAAGAAAAGGAAAGAAAAAGGCACCAATTTCCTACTCTCTATAGCACAATAGAAGATAACAACATTACAACCACAACATTTTGCTATATACAGCAATTATGTACAAGCCATTTCTATAACAATAAGACTATCTAGTTAACAAAAACAAAATCAAGGTTTCATGCATTTCTGACTATTCAGATATTGATGTTTTTTCTGCTGGTTTTCTCTTTCCTCCTGAGTCAATTACAGTCAGAGGTGATTGGACAGAAGGAATCCTTTCCATGGCCCTATTATGGGGGGGGGGGGGGAGAACGGGTACTGCAGCAGTTGTTGGTTTTTTTCTCTCCTATTTAAGATCAACATAATACCACTGGGTAAACTCATCCATCACCACGGATTATACTGAGGTATAATCAGTATCTGAAAACTTCAACTTCAAATGTAGCATACATATTACACACCTACTTCAAAGATGCATTAGATTCTGGTGTTGATCTTTAAAATCCCTTCATACAGAGATGGTATTCAGCAGATTCTGATCAATTCTGGAGAACCGGTAGCAGAAATTTTTAGTAGTTTAGAGAACTGGCAAAAACCACCTCTGATTGGAGATTTTACAGTATCCTTCCCCTGCCATGCCCATCAAGCCATGCCCACCAAGCCATGCCCACAGAACCAGTAGTAAAAAAAATTGAATCTCACCACTGCCTTCATAGTATGGGGCTGGGTCTTATTTAGCCAAGTTCCTTGCTCAGATTTACTACCCATTCCACTGTATCCAGCAGACAGGGAGCTACAGTATATTTAATTGGCCTTTTCTGCAGAGGCACACACATTGTGGATTCTCTCTCTGAGATAAAATTGGCCTTACCACTTCTGAACTTCCAACAATCCTTTAAGTCCTGGTTATGCCAGCAAGCCTAAGGACTCCAGGGAACATGTGAATTTATAGGCTCCTTTATTAACATCCCTTTGTTATTTTCTTGTTAGATATATTTTATAGCTTTTAAATTTTTATAACTAATAATGATTAGTGCTTTTATGTATTTATTCACTTTTTTAAGTTTGTTGTATGCTGTCCATAGTCACATAGTCACATAAGCGCACAATCGTGCCTACTGCCCCTGTCTTATTGTTCCCATTTATTAGTTCCTATTTTTTGTATTTAAATTTATTTATTTATTTATTTCGTAATTTTATATACCGCCCTTCTCTCGAAGGACTCAGGGCGGTGAACAGCCAACTAAAATGCATACAAACTTATGTTTATTCTTGTTTCTGCTATATTGTAAGCTTTTGACAAATAAATAAATAAATAAACATTTGATGAAAAGGTGGCTAAATCAATCAGATAAAATAAATAAATATTAATGATATATAAGGGTCTTAGGTAATTGAATCATTATTTCTGGTGATTTTATGGGATATGTTGGTATAAGATGGAAAGCTATATAAATAAAATGTTAACAGAAAAGGAGAGTACCAAATCAGATGTTATTTGGGGAGACCTCATAAAATTCACCTTTCTGGTCTTTCCACCTATTCTCTCTCTCTCTCCTTTCTACTTCCTTGTCTACCAATCCATTTTCACTCCATTTAATTTAGAACAAAAATGATCATATGTGGTATGAAAGACTTCTCAGAAGAAAGGAACATCATCTTTTAGTGCCACAAGTATAGCATGCATGCAATAGCAGAATCTCCAACACTTAATATTTGCACATGCTAAAAGTGTATACTTGCACAAGAGACGAAATGCTGTATTTTTTTTTCTCAGCTGAAAGTCAAATGACATATGATGGTTTCACTAAGGTTAGTAACTTTTTCTTCAATCATAAAAAAGGACCTCCAACTGTTCATTCACCTACTGGTTTTCATATTGTATCACAACTGCCCTGAGATGGTTTTTACTGGTCTACAGAACTGAATCTTTTGAACAACATGAAGAATATAGAATATTCTAACACTAACTCCAGGTAGGTACAATTTTCCTGTTAGAAGGGCAATGTTTATTGGGTTATTTGGACATCACAATGTTTTTGAAGTCCTACCAAACAAAACATGGATGTTTTTTTTCTGGAAACTTGCACATTTCCAGGTAGTTGGCCCACTTCATTTAAATAGATTGGATCTATTTTTTTTTGTTTGTGTGTGTGTATGTGTTTGTGTATGTGCGCATGCCTTAAAGTCAGTGTTGACTGCCAGAGGCTGCCTTGATTAGCTCCGAAGCTTTCTTGGCAAGATTTTGGATGTGGTTTGCCATGGCCTTCTTCCTACTGAGGGGGAGAAACTTGTCCAATGCCATCCAGCTGACTTTGTCCTAGGGTAGGAATAGAGCTCATAGTTTTCCAGTTTCTATCCTTGGGTCTTAAGCGGTTCCAGAGGGAGCTTGGGCCATTTCCTGAGTCTCTGGCTCACAGCTCGCCTAGAGACCTGGTGGCCACCTGGGATGGGTCGGCCGCCCGGGCTCTAGATCGAGTTGTGCCCCTGCGACCTCTGACCCGGCACAGATCCCATTTGGCTCCGTGGTATACGGAGGAGCTACGGGAGATGAAGTGCCGTAAAAGACGTCTAGAGGGCATTTGGAGGGCGAGCCGTTCTGAGTCTGACCGAACACAGGTGAGATCTCATATTAAGACTTACCTTGTGGCGATAGGGGCGGCGAAGTCTTCGTATTTCTCCGCCCTTATTGCGTCAGCAGAAAATCGGCCTGCCGCCCTGTTTAGAGTGACCCGCTCTCTACTTGAACCGAGAGCGCGGGATGACCTCTTGCAGGGTAGGGCAGAGGAGTTTTCCCGATTTCTGCATGATAAAATCGCTCAGATTCGGGAGGGGCTCGACTCCAATTGGGTGGTCCCGGGGGAGGTGTCCGGGGCAGGTCTTGTGAGTGTTATCTGGGAGGAGTTCGATCCTGTGACCGCCGAGGGTGTGGACAGGCTGCTGGGGGGGCTGAATGCCACCACCTGTTTATTGGACCCGTGCCCTTCCTGGCTGGTTTCGGCCGCCAGGGAGACGGCACGAGGCTGGCTCCAGGGGATTGTCAACGCTTCTTTGAGGGAGGGAGTGCTCCCTGCCGCCCTGAAGGCGGCAGTGGTGCGCCCCCTCCTCAAGAAGCCTTCCCTGGACCCAGCTATTTTAAACAACTATCGTCCGGTCTCCAACCTTCCCTTCGTGGCGAAGGTTGTTGAGAGTGTGGTGGCGCGTCAGCTTCCCCAGTACCTGGAGGAAGCTACTTACCTCGATCCGTCCCAATCGGGCTTCAGGCCTGGACATAGCACTGAGACGGCATTGGTCGCGTTGGTCGATGATCTCTGGAGGGCTTGTGACAGAGGGTTCTCCTCTGTCCTGGTCCTATTAGACCTCTCGGCGGCTTTCGATACTATCGACCATAGTATCTTGCTGCGACAGTTGGGGGGGTTGGGGATTGGTGGAACCGTCCTTCGATGGTTCTCCTCCTTCTTCTCCGACCGTTCGCAATTTGTGTTGGTGGGGGGGGAGAGGTCCACCTCTAGGCCCCTGCTTTGTGGGGTGCCCCAGGGGTCGGTCCTCTCTCCCCTCTTGTTCAACATTTATATGAAGCCGCTGGGCGAGATCATCCGTGGTCTTGGAGTAGGGTGTCATCTATATGCGGATGACACCCAGTTGTACATCTCTACTCCAGACCACCCCAACGATGCTGTGGGGGCTATGTCCAAGTGCTTGGAGGCCGTGCGGGATTGGATGGGCGGGAACAGGCTTCGGCTCAACCCATCCAAGACCGAGTGGCTGTGGTTTCCGGCGCCCCGATATAGCCAGCTGACACCTTCGCTGGCTATCGGGGGGGAAGTTTTGCCCCCCGCAGAGAGGGCTCGCAGCCTGGGTGTCCTCCTGGATGTACGGCTGTCACTTGAACATCACATTGCGGCCGTCTTCAGGGGGGCGTTTCACCAGATCCGTCGGATCTACCGGTTGCGGCCCTTCCTGGATCAGGACGCCTTGCGCACGGTCACTCAGGCCCTTGTCACCTCTCGCCTGGACTATTGTAATGCCCTCTACATGGGGCTCCCCGCGGGGAGCATCCGGAGACTCCAGCTGGTGCAAAATGCAGCCGCGCGGGTGATCATGGGGGCGTCGCGTAGCGCCCATGTGACGCCTCTCTTGCGCGAGCTGCATTGGTTGCCGGTGGCTCTCCGGGTTCGCTTTAAGGTTCTAGTTTTGACCTTTAGGGCGACCCATGGCATGGGACCAGGTTACCTCCAGGACCACATTCTGCCAGTGATCTCCAACAGGCCGGTGCGTTCCCACAGAGAGGGTCTGCTCCGGGTGCCGTCGGCCGCTATGTGTCGTCTGGCAGCGCCGAGGGGTAGAGCCTTCTCTGTGGGTGCCCCCGCCCTCTGGAATACTCTGCCACCGGAGCTCCGTACCGGCATGGACCTGAGGGCCTTCAGGCGCGCGTTGAAGACCTGGCTCTTTGAGCTGGCCGGCCTGGGCTGAGATAATGGTTTTAATTTGGTCTCCATATTTAATTTTAAATTGGGGTTTTAAGCGGGGGGGTCTTTTTAGTCTCAGTAATCAGCCAATTAATTTAATAGTTTTTTAATTTTTGTATGTTTGTGGGTTTTAGATGGGCTGTACACCGCCCTGAGTCCCTTGGGAGAAGGGCGGTATATAAATTTAAATAATAAATAATAAATTAAATACTACCTGAAACTGGTTTATTATTCTAAATTGTGCAAAAAAAAGAAGAAGAAGAAGAAGAAAACTTAGCAGTGGCTGTTATTATTTGTACTTGTCATTTTTAGGAACTATTACTGATAAGTTCAACATTGCTAGACTAAGAAAAATTTGCAAAAGAAGGCAATTGTGAAGCAATTACAAGTCTGTATTTTTTCTCAAGAAAATTACATAGACACATCTATGAAATCATCAAGGGTTAACTCAAGTCAAACTCCTTTTGAAGGAAACTTGTTTTTTACATCTTCAAAAACAGCAAAATGTTATGTCCAAAATGTTACGAAATATCTAATTGTGAAAATTCTTTCTCCCCTATTAGCCTCCTCTCTATCAATTTATTTAGTGAAGAATTTTATATTGACTTATGTGATACTATTCCAATGAAGTAGCAAATAGCAGCATAATGGATGTCCCATAATGTGGGAAAGGACATTAACCATTCTAAACAATTGTTATGCAATCAAAAAGGAGTGCCTAAGTACTAGAAGTAACTGTGGTAGTTTAAAGTATCAGCAGTGAGGTTTGCTTGGTGAATTTTGGCTGGTCATGTCAGTACAGCCTCTTTCCTAGAGTTTTTATGAAGATAAAATTAGGGCAAGATGGAACAACCATAAAAACATAAATAGGAGACATAAATGTAGTAAAGATAGAATGCATTTTGATTGCTCATATACATAGCACTTGCATTTTTGATGACCATACACAATTAATGCAATCTTAATAGTTTACTGTGAATTACAGTAGATTTTAGTATTTCACACACCTGTTCCTTCTTTTGCCTGATTGTTTCTACCATATATGATTGAAAAAGGTCTTTGTATGATCTAGTTCTAGATATTTTTAAAGGGTTACTTCATTGAACTTTCCTTTGCAGCCATTAACTGCAAGTTATCCATTATCAGGTACTTTCCCCACCTGAGTTCTCTCTTGCCAAGTAAAATGACTACATTTATATAGTATAATAGCAATTTTGAAATACATATTTCTGAGATCTTTATCCATAGGATAATGATAATATCTAATTCACCACCTTGTATTCCTTTTCATTGACAATTTCAATAGAATAGTTAGTTAAGTTCACAGTGATGTGAACCATTGGGAAAGTGAAACCATTATATAATTTTTCTCCTTTCTAAGATATAAAAAGTTTCTAACGTTCAAGTAAATGATATAATTTGGCTTATTTCTTATGATAACTATGATGTCCAGATTGCTGGGCAGAGCAAAGACAATGTGTGATGAAATCCTAACAGTTAACCTTACCTGAGATTTGCACATTTCTGTATAGCATTGGTACAGACAGAAATAAATACAGGGGCAAGAATAATTTCCTTAATAACATTGCACAGTTATTCCAGAATCTCTTCTAGCTTATTTTGTCAGGAATGAGAAGCTGAAGTTTGTACAAAATAACTTGCTCCATGTATTTTGCCCTAATGATGTGTAGTAGATGATTATGAAGAAGAAACTTTTCTGTGATGGATCTGTCACTCTGGAATGGCCTTTCAAGGATCCATGCTCTGCTGTTATTTGTATTTGTTATTTGGGATACTTTTAGCACTAGAAGATCCTTTTATTTTCCCCAGACTTTGATACTTGTGTTTGATGGTGATATACTGTATGCCATGTACAGAAGAATTTTATATTAATACCAAGATGGATTCTTTTCCTTTCTCCCAAGATGGTAAAAAAATGGGGAAATTCTCAATGGTGGATGCATTATCTCAATTATAGAGATGACAAAAGGGTTGAATATGTGTAAATGGCCTATCTTTCCCTATATAATTCTCTCTCCAATATCTGTTATCCCCCAGTATTCACATTCTCTAAATAAATTGCAAAGGGAAATGATCCCATGACCATAATATTTTTAGAAGGGATTGTTGAAGGGATATATTACCAAGTAAAAGAACCAAGCAGAACAATAAACTTTCAGTCAATTCACAAACATTAAAACAAGTTACTAAATACTGCCAGAAGAAATGCATAAAAAGAATAAAATATGAACAACACAAGCTTTTTACCTTGGAACAAATATCCAAGAGATAAACCATTTATACCTCTGTGAGGAATGGGGGAAATTATTACTTCATGTTTAGTTCCTGTCATGATTAAAAAGAAAAAGGGAAAAGAGATTGACACCAAGACAGAAATATTCTAACCTAATCAAATTAAAAGTAGCTACAATCTTGTATTAGAAATTATTTCTCAAAGCAATATAATTATCCAAGATGAACATAGATACTATTTCTGGGATTCTGAAATAAGCAAAAGTATTATCTGATTTATTGGAAAATTTCCATGGCATGCCACACTTTATTCCTTTTTAACTGGCTGATAAAACTGTCAGCTAGCTACAAAATATCCCCATTTGGGAACAGGCAACAGGAAAACAGCAAATGAATAGAATGGGTTAGTAAATGTTTTAATAGAAGCTCATATAAATGCGTGGTTTAAATATTTATAGCATGAAAGGTGTTTGAACAGTGAAGTGGCAATGCACTTATTGGATGATATTGTTTAGTTTTCAGTTTTATGATAGAAATTGGCCATAGAAGGGAAAATGTTGTGATTTTTTTTTTATATAGATGAAGATAAATGAAAGTAGTCCACTCTCTGTGCTCCTATGTTCTTGTGGTTCATTATTTGGAATACTAAAAATGGACAGCTACATGGCACTTATTACATTTAGTAGCACATCCAACTTCTAAAATGAGCCCTTCATTACTATTCAGTGTGTTAGCAGTCTTTGATGTTTAAATAAGTTGGATATTGATAGAGTTTTCATCCAATAAATACTTTGTCTCTACATGCATCGCATTTTAGGAACTACTAATATATGTTACCTTTCTTTTATAGCACTAGCTTTATTCATGCATTTAGCAGCCAAGCAGGAAAGGTATTAATGGCTATGTATTATTTTTTAAGTCCATTCTGGCATATTCAAAAGTTAACACTTTTTCCAGTTTCTGTGAATGCTAACTGCTTCATTCACATCCCCACCCCTAAAAGGACCAAATGGGAAAGACTGTTAAGGCCAATCTCTTCAACATAATCTTCAATTCAGTCTTTGTAAACAGCAATGGTTCATGCCCCACATTTCCTAGTTGTACCACAACTGACTGTGATGACATACTACATATTGACTTTACAGAAGATAACATAGAAAAGGCACTATGAAACCTAAAACCATCCCTATCTATTGGCCTCGATGGATTATGTGCATGCTTCTTAAAAAAGCTCTCCTTTGCCATAGCGGAACCCCTAAGCATTATACATGAGATATCATTCAGTACCAGCTCCTTACCAAACCTATGGTCTTTAGCTATGGTCATCCCTATCTTCAAAAAAGGTGACCCAGTCTGGTTGAAAACTACAGTCTCACTGTGTTGTGTCATGTGCAAAGTCATGGAATCAATCATTGACCAATTCATCACTCTCCACTTAGAGTCAAACAATCTACTCTCCAAAAACAATTTGGTTTCAGGAAAAAATTGTCCTGCAATCTACAACTCCTACACTGCAAAAGCATATGGACTACTCTACTTGGCCAGGGTAAAGCTATAGATGCAATTTTCATAGACTGCAAAGCCTTTGATTCAATGGTACATGACAAACTACTGTTAAAACTAAACTCTTATAGCATTTCTGGATCCCTCCATAAGTGGATTACTGAGTTTCTGACAAACAGGCAACAAATAGTAAAAATAGGGAGTGCTATATAAAACCCTGCTCCAGTTAACAGTAGTGTCCCCCAAAGCACTGTTCTAGGACCCACACTCTTTATGTTCTATATAAATGACCTTTGCAATCAGCTTATAAACAACTGGTCCTCTTTGCGGATGATGTAAAACTATTCAACACAACTGACAATACTGCTATCCTTCAAAGCGACCTTGATTATGTATCTGAATGGTCAAACATCTGGCAACTCCAAATCTTGACTAACAAATGCTCTGTCCTACACATTGGTTAAAAAAAAATCAGTACACCAAATACAAACTAAGCGGATATGATCTCATTGATGATCCTCACTTTGTCAAGGACCTTGGAGTTTCATATCAAATGACCTAAGCATCAGAGCTCACTGTAACAGCATTGCCAAAAAGGCATTAAGAGTTGTAAATCTAATCTTATGAAGCTTCTCCTCTGGAAATATCAAATTGCTAATGAGAGCATACAAAACTTTTGCCAGACAATACTCAAATACAGCTCATCAGTCTAGAATCCTCACTGCATATCAGACATTAATACAATCGAGTAGTCCAGAAGTCTTTCACAAGAAGAGTACTACACTCCACTGCTTGCAATAGAATACCCTATATCACCAGGCTTGAGATTTTGGGCTTGGACAACCTTGTACTATGCCGCCTATGGTTAGACTTAAGCGTAACACACAAAATTATCTGCTACAATGTCCTACCAGTCAATGACTACTTCAGCTTCAACCACAACAATACAAGAGCACACAACAGATACAAACTCAATGTAAACCGCTTCAAACTTGATTGCAGAAAGTACGACTTCAGCAACAGAGTGGTCAATGCCTGGAATGCACTACCTGACTTTGTTGTTACATCCTCCAGCCCCCATTTCTTTAACCTCAAACTAACCACTATTGACCTCAACCCATTCCTAAGAGGTCTGTAAGAGGCGTGCATAAGTGCACCATCGTGCCTACCGTCCCCATTTATTTGTACCTATTTCCTGTATTCTTACTCATGTTTATACTTATACCTATTACCTTATAAGCGATTGACAAATCAAATCAATAAATAAATAAATAAACATTACTGCACATCCAACTGTAGCAATTCAACCAAGATACATAAATTTATTTATTCATCAATAATGAATTGATTGTAGTAAAGAATTTACTCGGGGCTAATCAATATTCATATTCCATATACCAAGAAATATCTTATTGCTTTGCTGTTATATCAAAGAAATCTGTAACTCTTCAATTGCAGGATATAATCTCTGCATGTCAATTGGCAATTAGCTATGCTACTGCCTTTAAGAGTAACTTAAGGCAAAATGAAGCTTAAATCTCAACCAGAGAAGCTCTGAATAAAATCACTTAGATAAAATGTTAATATACAGTAGTATTGACAATGGAATAAATTTTGTTCAATACTTTATGACGTTTCAGGAAAAATGTGGAATTATTTGCTAATTTTAATAAATACATAATACTGAGGATTTCTTGCTTCCTAAATGCTCAGTTAATGGATAAAATGAATCCTTTCATTTAAATAATATGTGCATTTTATTACAATTATGTTTGCTAAACCCCTTTACACTTTACACTTTCTCTGTGCTTTGAGAATTAGATACAACAAACATATCCCTGAAATGAAGTTGTGCAAACCAAATTTACATAATCACCTCTATATTGCGGTCTCCTCTAGACCAACTGGGTTACAAATATTCTGTATTTGGAAGCAACGACCACACAGCATGAGTGTTTAAAGCTTTATTCCAAAGCAGTATAAGAAAATAACTTGGCAGTATTTAAAAGGTAACATAATAATACTGAATAGTGAAAAAACACAATTTACAGCCTTTGTGGGAACTGTTAGGAATTCCAAAGATGACAGTGTTCAGACCTCTTCAAAACTGGCAAATATGCAACATTTTCCAGACTTGCTCTACATCAAAATCCCATCACAAAGGAGTTTCTGACAATTTATATAGACTCCTAACCATAATTAATTACAGCTGTTTTAAATGGCTTTTCTCACATGATTTCCCAAAATTAGTGAGGATAAATTTATTGCATTTTATCCTTAGAAAACTTCGTCTGTTCCTGCCAAGGATGAAACTATCTGAAATATAAGCAATCTTTGTTTACACCAGGTGATTTATACAGAAGATGAAAATGATCACCCCGCTCTGGACAGGTGTTCCACACCAAAGACAGGACAAAACAGATTATACACCTTTAAAACAATTGCTTAATGTGGTATTACATACTTAACCATCACATGGCAATATAAATGTCTATGTGTTTTGCACCTAATGTAAAGAGGTACACATCCTTATCCAATTCCTATTTGCCATCTCCTAGTGAAACCACCAACCCAACAACGTCACTAAATCTAATCTACATGATATGACCACCTGAAAATTTTTCTGAAAATTTAGTTGCTCTAATTTATTTACTCCATCTTTTTCCTGATGATTGAGAATATTGCTTGATTTTCTGCTATCTGTGTGTGATAATTACTAATCCCATTTCTGCTTTTTGAAAATACTGTTTTGGGATATGGAATAATCTCTAGGCTTGTTAGGTGTTCAAGCTTCATTTCTTTCTCTAAGGTCAAGTTGAAGACCTGTGTATTGTAAAAATACAGTATGTTTTCTTTAGAAAATGACAAAAGATAAACCTTTCATTGTATCTATTCTGAAATATCAAAAAGGCCAGTTATTAGCTGTCTCTGAGAGCTAAAAATGGTCTTTGCAAGTTACCAAAGCTCTTTATTACTATGGAGCAGATGTAAGCATTTTGGTTCTGACAGCTCCAAGTAATGCTTTGATAAAGCTTATTGGATTCAATCTGTAGAAACTATGATAGTTGCTTTGTCCCTTTGTATAACATTGATATCAGCAAGAGCTGGGCCTGCTGCTACACTGTGAAGAATGCAGCCTTATAAGCTTCTGGCTTATCTTCTATGCCCAGATATCATAGTGGCACAACTATGTTGTCTTTTATGCTGCTCACTACACTGTCTAGAGACTAATGCTGCTGTTTTTATCACTGCTTCCTGCCTAATCATTTCTTTATTTTGACACAATGCTACCGAATCATCTCTAATTTAGATTAAAGTAATCCAAAAGATTGCAGTAATAAATTGGGAAAGCAAGCCAAATGACAAGCATAAAAGATGTAAAAAAAATTTCTTAGAGATCTTAGGCATGTATAAGTGCATCAAAACGTGCCTACTGTCCCTGTCCTATTGTTCCTTTTTTCTTTCTTTTTCTTATTCGTATCCATTTCATGTATTTATAATCATGTTTATACTTATACCTGTTATCTAATAATTGTTTGACAAAATAAATAAAATAAAATAAAATAAATAAATAGGGAAGAATATTTACACTTATTGTAATATTACACTTTGGTAAAGAAAGCTCTGCGATGAACATTCAAAGGAAAAAAATTCTAGTAGTTCAAGTGACTTATTTGGAATTGACATTGTTCAAATGTCTTATTTGGAGATAAGTTCATATGTCCTAGTTGGACATTTGAACACAACTAGTTCTACTTCAAATGTCTTATTTGGAGATGAGATTCTCTTTTCATCTGGAGATTTCATGTGCTAAAACGTCTCTGTTTATAGTTGTAGTTTAGGTATTCAGTCCAAAGACTCCAATGTGCAAGCAGAACAACATGGAAAAGGGGATTGAGAAAACAACAGTAACAAAAACGTTCTTTTAAAAAAAGACAAAACAGATCATTGGGCTATAGGATGCCCAAATCTTCTCAAATATTATGTAATATTATAATTTAAGATTATACAAGATACTAAGATATATTATTCCACTTAGCATTTATTCAAAGCTCCTGAATATGTATAATGAATATAATATATCAGTATGTACTATATTGAGGTAAATTATATCGTGGCTTTGAATGCAAAGCTTTATCTGTAGAGATATTGTATATTCTTTAATTCTTTATTTCTATAATACAGATACTATTAGACATGCCATGAATATATAAACAAACTTCAGCATACAAACAGATAATGGTAAGTATTGGATCATTATCATCACACCAAATGCAAAAGAAAATAAAATGCTTTCTATATGTTCAAAGATAGTAATATTTCTTTTTTATATATATAAATTTTGTTTGGGTTTTCACAAAACATAATACAAATAAAACATCTTTTTTTGAGAATAGCATGATCCCGGGTTATCACTTCACCATAAAGATACAAACTCAATTTCATATTCGTCTTTGTGTTCTATTCCATATCTTATTACTATTTTAACATTTTCTCCATAATTTTTCCCCTTCTGCCCCTCTCTTAGTTTTCTCAACTTTGTTTTTAATTATCTCATACCTATCTAAATTCAATTATATATCTTTTTCTTCAATCTCTTTCTAATCATTATATTTATACTTTTGTCTGTTCTGTTTCAATTGCATATTTTCTTTTCTCATTAAACAAGTTTTCCCCTGTAGTTACTAATTGGAGTATGACACCTTTGTATCTTAAAATTTTGTCCATTCAACTCTTATTTAAACTTCAATTTATGCCTTTACAATTATAACATTCGATATAACACATAACTTCCAATTAAATTCTGCTTGGTACATTCTTACAATACACACTATGTTCTTAAAGAGAAAATATATATATAACAATAGTAAATAAAATACTTATTCTATTCCAATTCACCTCTATCATTAATGTTAGTTACAATTTTTAACATCTTTAACATTTCTTTTCAATTGAATATCATACTTCCTTAGGAACACTTATAATATTTCCATAATTTTTCCCCATATTTCTTTCATGTTTCTCTTCACTTAATTTTTTATAAATCATTAATAATAATTAAAATGTTCCCATCCTTTCAATTTCATTTTCTCATTCTCTTTATTTCATTTATTTATTAACAAACATTATATTACATTACAGTAAGTATTTTATCTATCATTTTAATCACACTTGTTTCATATTTTCTAAGTTTATTTCTATTTCTAATATAACAATACTATCTTATGTACCCTTGCAGAATCCCTCTTTCAATTAAATTTCACCCATTATCTTTATGTCTTCTAAATAGGCTTATACCTTTAATCCTTGTACGTTTTCCCTGTTTCTCTATATCTTGTTTCTGTCCTTTATAACTTATTTTCCTTTCCTTCTTCCCCCTCTTCTTCTCCCTCCCTCTTTTGACCCCTTGTTTCTCTAATTCTAATTCCCTCTTCTGTAATCCTCTCTTCTGTTTCTTCCTGGTATTGTAATTACTTTTCAAACTATTCTCTTTTTGGTTGTTTTTTCAAATCTTAAACTTTTCACTCTCTTTCCCCACTTCCCTTTTTTGGCCCCACCTAAAATTATTTGGTCATTAAAGATGGCTTCTTCTTTGTTCCGCCCTTCTTGTTCTACAAGCATTTCTTGTTGGTTCTCATAGTTCCAGATCTCCATTTCTAAAAGTTGAAATATGAAGCCAAAAGAACCTCTTCCTTCTTGTGCATCTTCTTTCTGTTTTTAAAGTTCCATTTTCAGTTCTTCCAAGAGAGATGCCAATTTAAAAACTTTTAAACAACCACCTGATTGACTTTAGTCATTTAAATCCAATAACCAAAAATCCAAAAATCATCAAGTAATCCAAATAATCCAAAGCTGTTTTTTCTTGCTTCTTTTTTCCACTTTCTCTTCCTGGGGTTCTATTATCTTGTTACAAAGTTTCAGTTAGAATGTATCTTTTAGGGATCTTGTTGAAATCTCACTGTAAATTCCTTTTACTTCCAGGCAGTCTCCTCCATTTTTCCAGATCCTGCTGTTTTATTTTTTTTCCTTTTCTCTTCTTTCCTTCTTTTAAAGGTTTTTGAATATCCAAAAGTCTTTATTATCCCTTTGACATTTTATTTGCAGCTTAAATGCCTATTGTCAAAGTGGATTTTTGTCAGTTTCTTACTTAAATCTCTTAGCTGACAATATGAGGAAGGAAAGAAAAAAAAGCCAAATCCTTTCCCTTCCCTCTCTCTTTCGCCACTTCAAAATCTTCTTTGGGAATAATGTTATTCTTTATAGTTCGAATTCCAGGGTACCTTATGTTGTTGCTTTTTCAGTTCAACCCAGTCAACCAAAACTTTCTCTTCTTATCTTTCTCCTGCACATTCTTTTCTGGTTGAGTTCTTCTTTGAAATGGCCATTTCTGACCACCACTGCAACCGCCTTCAGGAACGGAGTAATGGCCAGCTGGGGAGAAGAGATGTGGCTCTTCTTGATCCTGCTGGCAGTCTCCCTCCTCTTCACCACTTCTATGGGGTGGCTTAGCCCCAAATCCAGCGGGGTGCTCCAGTGGCAAGCACGGATCGAAACTGCGCACAATCACGGATTTCAGTCCGCCGCCGCCGAAGAAGTTCAAAATGGAGGTCCCAAAGATAGTAATATTTCTATTGATTCCTCATCCTAAATGGAATTCTGCAAACAGTGAGAGTTTAGAACCATATTTATTTACCATTTCTTTGAAATTGATTTTGGAGCAAAAAAAAGTTTAAAGTAGTGGTTTTCTATTTCAATATTACAAATTCCATTTTTGCTATATATTCAGGATGGATTCACTGGCAAATTATTTTTCTTTTAATTTCTTCAATTGGCATGTTACATTCACTACCACAGCTTTTTTGTGAATGGCCAGTTCTTCTCTATAGCGGCTCATGATAGTCTGCTGTGTTCTACACTCAAGCAAACTCTTTGTGCTAGTTATCTGGTAGTTTACTTTACAATAGGACAAAGTTTTTATAAGGCTATTGTTCTGGCACCACAGATAGTCTTAAAGATTAGGATAGGGTTAGAATGGTCAATATAATGTTATATTGCTGAAGCTTTGAGGATTTTTTAAAGTGGGGGAAATGGTGGAAAGTGTTGGAATAGGATCTAAAAAAATGTGTTGAAGAATAGGGGGAGGAGTTGGAATGAGAGAAGTTTCATCCCTCAGATACCAGCACAATGGTAGATAAGAAATTTTACTAGTGAGAGATAGTAAAACATTTTTCTCATGTTTGTGTGGGCAAGACCAAAATCACATGTCCAAGCACATACAACAACAACAAAAGGAAAAATAATTTGCATTGTTTTAAGCATCTAGTCAGTTTCATGTGTTCCAGGAAGTCTTCTATCTACAGTTCAGCAGTTGGTAACTGACGTTCAATAAATTTTTCGTCTTTCACTAGTCATGACAAGCATATGTCTCTCATGTTAGCAACATCCTGGCACTTGCAGGAGTATAGTATAGTTAAGTAGAATTCAGTCCCAGGTGCAACTCCATGTATGTCTATAACTGACAGAAATTGCCAGCTAGTAACTTCATTTTTTCTTCATTCTACTTAGTATTCAGAGCATTTAGAAATAAAGAGGGGTATACATACTAAATTAACTTAAACATATTTACAGAAAATTAGGTTGTACTACTCAGTAAGTGAGTGGGAAGAAGAATCACATTTAACATAAAAATGGACAGAAAAAATGCAGGAGAGCGCATGTCTATGTATTTGAGTCAGTCTTCTGGTAATTGCCTAGTACCTACAGTTCATTTGACAGCATTTGAGAAGTGATTTGCTATTACCTTTTTCTAGGGCTGATGGACAGTGCTTCCTTATGGATAGAATATATTCCGATAGACCTAAAAGATGGAGATATAAGATCTTTATTGAAAAATAAAGAAGATTTCTAGAATCTAGAAGATTTTTCTAATTACTGTTCAATCTCAACTACTGTATTTCATTGCTGGGTCAGATAATTTTTTTAAAGTCTCTGAACTTCAGATGCATTTGGAAGAAATCCATTATCTGGACCTATTTCAACCAGAGTTTCATCGGAATAGCCACTGAGGCTGCTTGGGTTACTTTGGTGGAGCCTAAATTATATGCAGGAATGTCACCCTGCTAATTCTCCTGGGCTCTTTACATCTTTCAGAACCATTAATCATGGTATCTGTCATCTGGTACTGTTTGCACACTTGCACAGTGATAACTAATTAGTACAGCTAAAGCATGCGTGACCTTCCCAAACTGATCAGACTTGAAAACAGTTATCCCTGTCTTGTCCAATTCATCTTAATTATTGTAGTACACTCTACATAGCAGTACTGTCCCAAAATTGCAATTCAAGCAAATGTGTCTGCTATAAACTATAGAAATCACTTGTTGCCTGAACTGATATATCTGCAATTCCTACAGACACAATTAAAATATAACCATTAAATCTTTAAAGTCCTAAATGACTTCTCTACCTAACAGAAAGGCTTTCAAAATTCATGAATTATAGTGACTAATTTTATTTCAGTCATTTGAACTGTGCTCCAAGCAGATAGCAAAAGATACCCGTATTACAGGATACTGGAAATCCTGTGGTATTCCTAGTGCTCTCTGAGCTTGGTTATTGCTTGCAGATATCTCATTACCTAACTAGATACTGTAACATCTTAGTAGTGTTGAGTGTTGAGTTTGCTCCCTGTTTACATACAGTGGCTTGCCCTGTCAGTATCTTTGGGGGTGTGGTTTTCTCTTTAGTAGTCCCTTGATTATTATTGTCTGCATGATTGTTTGTCGGTTGCTAATCCCTGCTTATCTGGGTGTTGGCTATTGCAAAGGATGTGCTTGGGTGTTTCTGTTTAACTTTTTATTGTATTATCTCTTTTGAATGATATGTAAATATGATTTTTCTCTATGTCGCTACGGATAACTAGTTTGTCTGAATCTCTGCTTTCCAGGACTTCCTTATAGTTGAGTCTGTCCAAGTGTGGTGACTGCTAGCTGGTGTTCATGGATGCGCTCTGATACTCTTCCACCCATCTGTCCTTCTTAAGGACTATTACAGTAATTACACTGTATATTATAGATAATATTTATTTTTCTTGGCCTACTTGTTTTTTTTTTTGTTTATTTAAGATGTTTTGGAGACCTTTAGTTAGTTTGTGTGCTACAGTGATGTGGTTATAATATCTGTTGATTGTTTCTGAAATGTTTAGGGTATTTGGTAGCATTATCTGTTGGTTGTGCCTTAGGGTTGAGTGATCAGGCACTTTTTGATAAAATTGTGTGGGCATCCATTTTGTTGGAAGATGTTGTACAGGCAATCTTTTTCTAGTGTTCTGGTTTGCTGCAGTATATTTGTGCTCATTTGAATAACATTCTCCTGTGGGAAGTTTAGCTGTTAATTTGGCTAACAGAAAAAACTAGAAGAAGATATAGATGATAACTATGTGAGCTTGAGAACTCTGGGATCAGAATTGTTTTACTGGCTTCTTGTTTTGAAGATCTCTTATAGCCCATACAAAATATAATGAATCTACTTTATGGGGGTGGGTGGGTGAGAGATGTTGCACAATTGGAAAGAGGCTAATGTTGCATTAATACTAAAGAAGTACAGAATTTGATTTTAGCAAGAAAGTACCAACCAATATCATTACTGAATCTATATATATAAATGTGTGTGTGTGTGTGTTTGTTTGTGTGTGTGTGTGTGTTCCAGGATCATGCTGGAACACACACACACACACATGCAATTTCAATCAAACATGGTAGACAGATGACTTATCCTCTGGAAACAAATACTGTGGGAGTAAGACACCCCTAACACCCCTCAGAGTATGTGTGTGTGCCTTAAAATGGCTTCTACTGTACAGCACAGTGGAGTTGCCATGGTAATGGCTCCACAGTACTCCACAAGGGGGCTCCCTCTGGTAAGGGGGATTGGTTCTTACAAAAAACAAGGCAGCTCCCTTTGGTAAGGAGCCCTCAGCTTCAAGCAAAGAGGGCAAGTTGTCGGGGGAGGTGCCTGCTAATGCAGACAATCACCTTAAAAGCTGTTCCCTGTAGAATTTTTCCAAGGCTGTTAGCCACAGTAATTAGATCTCTAATTCTCACCACAGTGGTTGAGGTAACCGGCCCAAGCCCAAGATATCTTCAAGGAAACATCAGGTTATTGGCCAAGTGCAATCAAAGGCTACAAAAATGAAACATCAGTGCAGATGAGAAACTCCCAAGGAGAGGAATAGAAAACTTGCAACACTGCACAAGAGAAGAACTTCAGAGACAGTACAACAGTGTGAGGCCTGACTAAAGATTAAGAGAGATAGAGCTACTACATTTAGAGCTTCAGAGACAGTACAAAAGCATGAGTCCCAACTACAGGATAAGAGAGATAGAGCTGCTACATCTAGACATTCAGAGACAGTACAACACCATGAGGCCTGACTACACTAGGAGAGATAGAGCTGTTACATTTACAGCTTCCTTTATAATTTGTATACTCTACTTATACTTTTAAAACCCTGTAAATAAAATTACTTTGATTTGACACTATAGATATATTCTTCCTTGGCATTTCATTTTTGTGATTTCATTTTTTGAATGCCATGCCCAATGCCCTCAGTGGATGCATGATCCACTGAGGATCATGCATCCTCAGTGGATGGGGAGATCACTTACAAGGGGAGATCACTTACACGGACTCCAATGGTAATGAAGATGGCCTGATCACCAGTGTCAAAATGAACCACTAAGCCCTGGTTGAAAAACTCCCTGTCCTCACCAAAATCTCACAAAATTGAAAAGCAGGGGATAAAGCCCCGTGGGAGCTATTTAAAGCAGGAGATAAAACCCCATGCGAACTACTTAAAATGCAACTGGTGAAAGAGGATGGAAAGGTAGGAGGCTTCTGTGAGGACTAAAATTTTGCCACTGCACCATTCGAAGAAAATGATCAGAGCATAGGAGGGATAGGCTTCAGAGTCGAGCTTTTTCTTTTTTAAATTTTGAGATGGTTCTTGAGAAATCGAGAGATGGCTTTTTTGTCGGAAATGAAATCTATATATTTCTTTGTAATGTCGGTAAGGACTCAGATCCGACCGATCTATTCTTTTTTTTTTTGCATACTATATGATTTCTTCCCGATGGACAGTCTTAACTGAAGTGATGATTAGAAGAAACCCGAATTTTATGTTTACTTCAAAATGCAAACCAATAGTATGCAGAAGATGGTTACTCTCTCTCTCTCTCTCTCTCTGGGTTTTAATTATTTTTATGCGAACATTGCTTTGTTCCCTCGTGTATTTTGCAAAAAATGCTGTGCCCCTGTGCTGTTCCAACTACTGAATATTATTGCTGTGATAAACCCTTGTGTGGCTCAGAAATTTTTTCCCCGAGCTTCTGATGTAAGACACGCCTTTGATCTTTCGTCCACCTCTTTAAGCAAAGGATCCTATGTTTGTTTGTGTGTGTGTACATGATTGGTATAAATAAATACCCGGGCAACACTGGATTATCAGCTAGTAATGATTAAAAGTTGTTAAAAGGGGTTAAAAATAATTTTGCAAGAACTTGATGGTCAATCTGAATTTTATCTAAAAGATAATTAAGGGATAGTAGTAGAATTTTCTTGGATATTTTGAAATATTTGGAGCAACATGATGAAAAACAAGCTGCACTAATTTTCTTACATGCAACCAAGGCCTTTGATGATTTGAACTGAACTATCTTGTTTAAAGTTTTGGAAGATATGAAATTTGGAGATAATTTTTATGAAATGGGTGAGATCAACTGTATCTCACAGAAAGCAAAAGTAATTGTTAATAGAGAACTAATGGAATTTTGTGAGATACTGAAAGGAACACAAGGATGTTTGCTTTCTCCTTAGCTGCTTATTTTAGTTCTTGAAATATTGAATAAAAAGGCAGGATAGGAGAATTGTAGTAGTAGAGATCAAAAGGGAAATTTAAAGTTTGGGGCTCTTTCTGATGATGTGTATTGGTTTTGGCAGATATATTAAAGGGAATAGAAATATTAACAGGAATATTAAAAGAATTTGGTATGCCATAAGGTTTTAAGATTAATAATATAAAATATGTAATGTTATATATTAAATTTATATATATTATATATAAAGAGAACTAAAAGTCTGAAAATTAAGACTTAGCAAAATCTCACAGAACTTCATTAAATCTCATGCATTTGTGTCATTGATGCAGGGAGATATGTTTGAGATCTAAGAATTCTTGCTAAAAGGAACTTTCTCAATTGCAGCTTATATTTAGAACAACAATAAAAGTTCAATTTGTATTCATGATACTTTTCACCTGGCATGAGTTTAAATCCAGAGTTTAAACAAAGAAGGAGTGGGGAACACATTTGGTGCTTTCATCATACAAGATGGGTGAGTTTGTGGGTTGAATAAGGAAATATGTTCTTGAAAAGAATTAAAAATCTCCATCCCTGCTGACATTTGATTTCTTTTTAGCACCAGGACCAGCAAAACAATCAATACCTTACAAACTAAAAAGGTCTGTATCAATATTAACCTCCATGGCATCCTTTTCTAGGGCTTTTGACATTTGTTCTAAGTATACTGAAATGAACTTTCTGACAAGTACCAAACAAATGTTACAATTAAACATTGTGTCATTTTAAAGGTACAATTGAGATGTAAAGGTCCTTTTAAATATATAATTGAGATGTACTATGTGTGGGTGCAATAAGTCCTTTGCTAGTGCTACTATGCTGGTAACATTGAGTCTGGTTCTGAACATTTGATTCAAGTTCAAGGCAAATGCTGTACTTAAGCAAAAAATAGCAAAGAATTGCAGTTGTCACAATTTTATTGAATTTATCAATTACAATAAATTCCTTTTTTAAACTGTGATTTGTTAAACAAATCCCAATTGATTGAATTCTTGTATTAGACCATAACCACACAAAAAACCCCTCTATTTTCATACATTGCAATGAGTTTAAATACTGGAGATTACCAGATAGAAAAGTATTCTTCTGGCTAACATGTCAGATTTGTACAAGTACATTTCTAGGTAAAGATGATACAACCAGAGGAAGCTGTGAAGCATTCTGGCTTTTGATAATGATACTACTGATATTCCTTTATAAGTAAATTGAGGAAAGGAACAAAGTAAAGAAACAAACAAATAAAGCAAAAACAATAAAGTAAATCCCTCATTTTGAATGGAACGTATTTGTTGCCCCAAAGATTTCATTTTTTGATGTGACAAAAAAATCTTGGAGCAAGAGAAGTGGAGTGATATCTGAATGAATGTATGGCTAAATGGTGAAGAGATGTAGTCACACAGTTGCATGGATCTGCACAATTCACTTGTCAGAATAACATAAATCAGAAAGAACCTTAATTTGGTAGAGTTGTTTTATTTGGAACACACAGAAAACAGTTATAAGTATTGCCCATGGTCATTTCTATACAAATTAATATTAATTAAATTCTGCAATAGTTTCTTGATAGAAGTAACAGTGGTTGTTAGTTAATCTGTCAGTTATAAATATTTTAATTTGAACATTACTTTTTAATCTGGAAAAATATGATACTTAATAAGGAATGTTTTTCACACATACTACAATACAATACCAAATAAATGATTTATGACTCAGTTTCAGCCATTGGCCTGAAAATTACCTGTTAATTACCACTAAAACTAATAGGAAATTTATTAATGAGTAAACCCCTACAGAGTTCAGTGGGACATAATAACAATTAGAATTAGATGGTTAAAGCTGAGGTTTAGTGAAATAGTACACTAAATAGTTTTTGTTATTCTACCCCTCAGAGCAATATCTTCCAAACTAATTTTTGCAAACCACAATGAATTTGTTTGCAAACTTTCAAATGAATTATACACCTAGTCCTAAACAGTTTTTGAAATTTATATTCAACCATTATGATTTAGAATATTAAAATGTATTCAAGAAAATGGAATAGAATATAGTAGTATATCTAAAATTTCACTTGATTTTTCTCATGTTTTAGAAGGGTGCAATACAGCTTGGATTTCCACCATAGTTAGGTCTAATTCTGATGTATATCTTCTTGTCATGCTTTGTTTGGAACATTGTTGTGTAATTTTCTTCTGACCAAGAATTACATTTTAAAAAAAAACATGGCCTCCATAGCTACACAGAGATGCCAATAATATAATATCAAATGAGAAGGTGGAACTAATTTTTCAGCACATTCCTGAGAGACTACAAAAGAAATGGGTGTCCTAGGTCTTGTAAGGCAGAATTTTCCCCGTTAAAATATCAAAACCAAAGTACAACCATTTTGAAACTATAGTGTTGTGAAGGGATGCTGGGGTAGAGATACTTTCAAGTGATTAAAGCAAACCATTTAGTGCAACATGAATCTATCTGGGAAGTCAATAGTTACAAGGTCCACTCACTTGAAAATACAGTTATATTAGGAGTAAACCTTGAATATATTTCACAGTACTTAATTTAAAATAAATAGGTATAGGATTGGGCTAGGCTTTTGCTTATCTTAATGGGCTCTGGTTATATCTGAAGCCACTTCATGCAGAAGTAAGGAAATAAACTTGAATCACACATATTTCCTACACAATATCTTCCTCAACTTTTAGATTTTTGATATCTGTTAGATACACTGAATCTTATGCTTCTCCTACTTTGAAAAAAAACTAGATGCAATAATGGGCAAAGGACACACACACACACACACATACACACACACACACACACCACCATCATAACTCCACTATTGTTATTTCCAAGAAAATTTCAAAGCAAATGTAATGGTTACTGATTTTCAGATAAGTACTGTAAGGTAGGTAGGTCTTGGTCTTCTATAGATTCTATGGATTACTTTTCACCCAACATATATAACAATATAAAAAGAACATATGAATATTCATATGAGCTATAGAATGTAATGCAGCTACTTACTTTATAAAAAAATTCATAAGAAAAAGAAATATTGCACATTAGAATTAACTCAACTATGGGACTATGCAAGAAAAATAAATTAATACATGAATAGGAGCTGTGGAAGTACACCTCAGTCAATCCTACATCTTTAGAAGGAGTGTGTCTGGAAGAAGTCCTAACTGCTTGCATCCCATAAATTAGTAAACACTGAATATACAATAAACAGACACTTTTTGTACACAGATACTTGAATATACAAGTTGAAGTGATGAATGGAAGGCAAAAGGTAGAACTTAATTGAGTCTGAAGTGAATACTGAACCCCATTCAACATAAATTTAATTTTGATTCACAACATAATGGCATTTAAAAGAATCAAGCAAACTGTTTTGTAACATTGCCAAAGACATGAATAATTATCTTTTTATATGACATGAACTGCAGAAATTTTTCAAATAACATAGGTTAGCATATTTTCAATAACAGAGATTTGAAAATTACAGTGTTTGTGCGTTTGTAAAGATATATATATCTACAGGTATCCTCGACTTATTATCACAATTGGGACCAGACTTTTTGTTGCTAAGGCAGTTCTTAAGTGAATCATGCCCAATTTTACTATTTTTCTGTAATGTTTGTTAAGCAAATCACTATAATTGTTAACTGAATCATGCAGTCATTAAGTGAATCTGGTTTCCCCTATTAACTTTGCTTGTTAGACGCCAGTTGGGATGGTCACAAATATGATCCCATGATGCCAGAATGCATGTTGGTTGCCAAACGCCTAAATTTTGACCTTGACTATGGGGATGCTTTGTAAGTGCGAGGATCAGTCATAAGTTACTTTTTTTGTGCCATTTTAACTTTCATTACTAAATTAATGGCTGTCAATCAAGGGCTATCTGTATATATTTATCATATTATTAAATTATTATAAAACTATGATAACATAACTGCTATTTGTCTACATTTTCAGTAGGAACAAGATAGTTAACAGAACTCAAAAATATTCCTATGAAGGCATTCAGCACAATACCAAATGATTGAACCACTTTTTTTAAAATAACAAAAAAATATTTAGGGAAAATCTCTTCATGATGTCCAGAGGTTACGGGGGGGGGGGGGGGGGGGGGGGGGGGGGAGGGGGGGGCAGGAGGAGATCCAAAGAAGAGAATTGTCCCAGTCATTAAAAATAACAATACGGTAGCTGATGTTTGCAAAAAGTGAAACATCAAGTCAGAATGTAAAAGAAAAAAAAATAAACATAGAAATAATGCTTTCGTTGTCCATTTTAGAAAGTGGCCTTTTATTGATGGCCACTTTCTCACTGTATTGCTACATTAGTCCAAGGTAAATAGCATTCATATGCTGTAATCTGGGATTACTAGTTTTGTAGGCCTCATCTACAATACATCAAGCACTGTTCTCACCTGTTAAAAGAGTTATCTGATTCTTATTTATACTATGGCACTGTAAAATTTATTTACTTCATTCTCTTACATTTATATTTAGGAAAACTGAGTTTTAAAATCTGCACCTTATGCAACAGTAGTAAATGATATACTGAAAATTTGATAAAACATTACTTATATGCAACTCTAGAACTTTGACTGGAATAGCAATTTTGTTAAATTTTATTTTATGATTTAATAAAAGACAGCAGAACAAATCTGCTGTACTGCTAGCTCTAATGCAGTGCATTTTCCACAAATATCATAGACATTCAAAGATTAGACTTTGCATTGCAAAATATCCACATTGTCATTGCATTGAATTGGCAGTGAATCAGTATATAAAAACAAAAGACAATACTCCACATAGAATTCTATGGACTGATAATGCATACAAAGGAGAAATTGAATTGGTATATGGACTTACACTTCTGTCCATCTCTCCCAAGACTGGTTAATTAGTCTGTATCTACACAATCGATTAACAGTTGAATTTGCAATATTATCTGAAAAAAGGGAATATAATTTTACTATATATTCCTTTTTGTTTATAAGATTTGGCTCTATGATTTGCCTGACTTATTTCTATGAAAAAAATCAGGGAAATGTATCCCATTAGAACTAGATTCAATTTTAAAAAGTGTCACATTTCCTATGTAATTTTTAAAGGGTGCAAATATTACATTTGCCTCAGTTAAAACAATTGTTTTCAACTATGTGGACAAAGCAATGTGTCTCCTACAGCAGTCTCTGAGTCTTGGCTGTGAGTAGAACTGATCCCAGTGTCGGAGTCTGTATCATTTAGGTCTAAATTTGTCATTTTTTGAAGAAGGTCTGGTCCTGGAAAGTTTTTTGTACAGGTTCCAGTTTCATTGTCCTTCATTTCCTCTTCACTGGTTGGATATCTGAATATATTTTTATCTTTAGCATACAAACCACTAAGTTCTTCTACAAGTAGTTCATATTCTTTTTCCTTCCTTTGAAGCATCAAGTCCCGATATTTTAGTTCTTGCTCTATGCAATTCAACTGAGAATGAATCCTTAGAGCATCTTTCATACTTCTCTCAAGCTCATTCTTAACACTTTCTAGATCAGTGTTTTCCACTTCACTTTTAGATGTTTCTTCTCTCTGTACGTTTCCATTTTTTTCACTTTCCTTAACCTCTTGTTCAATTTCCGCAGAGAGCTTTTCAATCATTAACTTGTGGTGCCTTAGTCCTTCTTCCACTTGTAAAATCCCATCATATTTGTTTGAACTTTCCTGCTGATGGTTGTGAGGGATTTCCGTTAGCTGTTCAGAGCTGCTATATGAAGACATTAAATAAGATTCTTGGACATAATTTTCTCCATCACTTTCAAGCTGATCTAGATGGAATTTGGCTTCACACTCTTCAATTTCCATATCTAGTTCCTTCATTCTATTAATCTGTTGGTGAATAGTATGATCTTGAGAAAGGATGAGATGGATTAGTGTTTCTATATTGTCCCTCTCCTGCAGAACTCCTTCCTGTTTAATTTTAGCCAGTTTCTTAAAGGTTTTTCTAAGAATTCTCTTTTGTTTGTCCAGTGACAACATCTTCATATAATTTGCTGGACTCAGATCCATATGCATTTCTAGGTTTGGAACTATCTTGGCTTCAGATATCCTCCACAAAGGCAAGGGAAGGAAAGCATCTGCCTTGACCAAGACAAAATGCAAATTAGGTTGCTCTTCCCCCCAGGCTTTCCAGAGTCTGAGCATTTTTGTGAGAGGTGGAAGAACCCGCTCAGAACCTCTCCATTTTTCTATAATGCAATAATCTTTACATTCCCCAAAGAGAAATCTCTTCTCTGCCAATGTTGTCTGATGTTCTTCCAGCAAAGCTTCAACTACTTCCATGCAAGTTGTGTGTTTAGTCAGTCCACTGACAATCTTCTCTTCCTGGCAAACCCAGACTATGATTTCTTGTTCACTGGAGCCCATTTCTTTCACAGACGATCTGAAGTTAAAGAAATAAAATATTTTATAAGCCAAATTATAGCTTTGGGTAAATTCTAGATTATAATAAAATATCACCATCATGCATTGGAACCATCATGTAAATGTTTATACACATTCACACACATGTTTGAGAAGTGTTTCACAAACACAAGAAGTGTTTGCATGTTTGCTCTTTTGCCTTTCTTCTTCCTTTAAAAAATATTTTTGTTCTGTTCTGTTCAATTATAAAATATGCCCCCTGCAAACCCCACAAACCATGAAATCTTAAAATAACTTGGAAGATTATGTAGAAAAGGTTGTGCTGTCCCAGCCAGTCTATGGGAATTGGATAGTTACTTAGGAATTGTGAGCTGTCCCCTTAAGAGAATGCATCGTGGGAAATGTAGTTAAAGGTATCCTGGGAAATGTAGTTCATGTCAAGTGGCCACATCTGTCATCCTGATTGGTCACTAAATTGACCCTCGATGGGTTGGGGGAAGTTTCTTCCATTCTTGCCTGGCTCACTAACTCATAACAGCTTCTTTCTATTGCTACAAGATGGGTTAAGAGATAACCATCTTTTACCTGCAAAGCTGATATACAAAGGATTGGTCATTATAGAAGACCTTTGTCACAAATGTGAGTTATGAAGATACCTGATCTACCAATAAATTGTTACGGATTTTTGTGGAATTTATCTATCTGCACCTGCACAGCTACAAATCCACCTCTGTGCAAGAGACAGAAAAGTAAAAGATAGTTATCTCCTTACCCATCTCGTAGTGCTAGAAAGAAACTGCTATGAGTTCATGAGTCTACCCTCGTTCATGTTTTCCCATCTGCTTAGCCAAAGTGTACCTTGAAGGACACCCTGAAGATGCCATGAAAATGTACGTGTGAATAGACACAATAGACCTGCACCCTGGCCAGACCCGCATTCTTCAACCTCTTTGAGGTGCAACAGGCCAGACTTCCCCTTCACTGTATCAACGTGCCATGGACCAAGAAGCACAGAGCTACTGGGCTTTGCATAGAGTCATTAGGTGAAAGTACCTGATTTCCACTACCGCCTGTATTTGAATGCGATGGGATACCAAACGACCACAGTCAGATTGCTACACCTGAGGTCATAAGTACCATTCCTCACCTACAACACCTGGCTCATCACTTTTCCGTTCTAGATCCAGAGGCTGATATCCTACTCTTGCTGGGAAATAATGCCCTACGTGCCTTTCTCTTCTCCGAGTCAGTCGGCGGCCCTATAGACAGCCCAGTGGCCGTCAAATCTCCACTAGGATGGGGGATCATAGGAATTGTCAGTGCTGCTCAAATGCAGGCTCCAACCCAGGCACATGCCCTAGCACCCTCCATTCCAACCACCTTCTGATGCCCTTTAGCACCATCGAAAACAAGAATGATGTTCCAGCCATTGCTGATCAGTACACGTTCACTAGGACACCCTAAACGGTCGCCAACAACCACCAGACGTCCACTACAATGCTCTACATGGGCATATGCCTCTGCAACACCCTTTCCTACAACTTTCCGATGCCCTTTGACACTGTAGAAGCAAGAGTATTGATCCAACCCTAAAAAGCCTCCTGGGAGTCAAAATGGGCCATGGAGGGCCACGCCCCACCCTGTGCCCCATTTTGGGCCTATTAAGCCTCCCCGCAGACCCCGGGGCATGTGGGAACTCCTAGAAGGGGTGGGGTGGGGCGGGGCATGCCAGACGTGGTGTTTGCCAGTTCTCTGAACCAGTCAAAATTTCCGTTATAGGTATGCCAGAACCAGTCCGAACCAGCTGAATACTACCTCTCTCTTCTCTCTCTCTCTCTCTCTCTCTCTCTCTCTCTCTCTCTCACACACACACACACACACACACACACACACACACACACACACACAGAGAGAGAGAGTTACAAAAACTATGCATACTCAATCTTTAACCATACACCTTATATACATTACAATAATTCTCATGGAATTTAGTGGGATATGTTTTTGCATATACTTGTATAGGACTGTATTGCAAATTTAATTTAGTTTCACTAAAGCTTACAAAGACTGGATGTTACCCTATACCAATTATATAGAATATAACACAGAGGCAGCTTAAGGAATTGATTATAATTATTGGAGTTGGCCTGAATAAACCTAGGTTCAAGGTTCAATTTACTGGGTGACTTTCCTCTCCTTCCCCCCCAACCCACTTTGTAGTGTTTTGTGGAAGAAAATGAGGTGCTGGAAATGCACCAACATATAATATTCAATCAGCATTGAGCTGATTGAAAAAATACAAGATATAAATGAAATGAAATCAATCAATGAATGTATTGATGAATCAGTACATCAATGAAGCAAGCAAGCAAACAATTCTGTGCTGTTTTCCATCGGGTGAACTATAAATACTTTAAATAAATTAATCAGAATGAGAAATGCAATAAATCTATACTTTTGAGTTGCATTTCATTTGTTATTTTTTGCACTATGATTTCCCTAAGTTGTGTATTTTCTTCTATGCACACGCTATTTTTTTGTTTGCTTATTTTGAAATAGGCTTCCGTTTTTCTATTTACATACCTGTGTGGACTCCTTTATAGAAACTCTGAACTATATAGAAAATATGTTTGCTGAAATGTACAGAAATGAAGGGCATTCATAAGACATTATGTATAGACAGATAAGACATTATGTGCAAACAAATATTAGACATGGTTGTTTGACAGATGTCTACTTAGAGATGAAAAGCAAAACAGGGAAGTCAGGAAAAGCAAGGAAATGCATTTGTGGGAAATGAGTAATCATATAGTAAAAAGCAAACTCATTAAGGTGACATTGCATAGAAACCACCTAAAATCATTAGGAAGGCTTATTTCAGCTACCTACCTCCCCTTCTGCATGCTACATTAATTAAACAAGAATATGGGATCAAACAGTTTGCTTGAATTGGTTGTAGTATTTGAGCCTTATGTCATGTTAAAATTGGCTCTTGCACAGGCACTTCTTTCTAGGTTTTACCTAGTAACTGCATTTGCCAAAGATACTTTGCCATCACTAGCAATTTTTCAATGAATAAATAAAATATATATGACAGGTAAGCATTCACAGATCTATAAAGAAGGCACCTCAGTGAGAACTGAATATCATCAGTGTATATACTGATATGCTGGCTCCTGGAGGAAAAAAATAGAAAACTGAGGGGAGTTGGAATGGAATACAGTTTCTTGAAAAATAGCATGATCAAACACATCTAATGTTCAACAGGAATGTTCCAGACTGCAAATTTGAAGAGAGACTTCCCAGTCTACAATGAATGTTTGAATCTTAATTAAAATCACTGGCATGGGATCTCTTTTCAGACAAAGCATATGTATGAAATGAAGGTTGTGTGAGGCTTGTGGTGCGGAGTGTGGTTTTGCTTTCTTTTTGTCCTTTCTCCACCAGCATGAAAAGCAACATTTAAAGATTATAATATACATCATCTTGAGGGACTGCCTTCTCCCATTGCATTTGCCTGGACAAATCAATCTTATAAGATTGGCATGTTCTAGGTTCTTTGATTAAGCAATGTCATCTATGAGACTTTGAAAGTGTGCTTCCTCTGTAGCAGTGCCTTCCCTCTGGAATGAGGTTCTCCCAGTGATCCAGATGTCCTCCACTCTGCTGGTATTCAGAAGAGCTATGAAAAGACTGCTTTTCATTGATGTGGGAAGTGAGATTCCACACTTCATTCCATTTGATCTGCTGCACTTGACATCTTTTATCAACTTTATTGTAGCATTTTGTTTGATTATTGTGAGCCATCCATAGTTGTTAGAAGGCAGGTGGCAGACAGATTATTATTATTATTCTCTGTTCACAACAATGTGAAGTTACAACTCTCAGTTCTTTATCTGATCTATGTTGCTTTCGTGTGCATCAGATTCTTCCTAATAGCCTAGGATATTGTAATGTATCAGTATTAGTTTATGTGCAGCTCCAAGCAATGGGCTTTTTTGCAACTGACAGATGGAACGTTTGTCAAAGGCATATTTTCTAAGTGCTGTCCAAGAGTTTTTGGTGTAGAACCCAGCATGCTGATAACTATTAGCACCACTATAGCCAGTTTATGCCATTATCTCTCAACTTTGATTTATAAATCTTCCCCAATACTCTGTCTTCTATTCTACTATCTCCTGGTATTGACATATCAATTATCCACACTTTCTTGTTTTTAAGCACTGTTGCATCAGGTGTGTAAGCCAAGACTTGATAGCACTGTCCCAATATCTAAGGAGCTGATACAAAGAAGAGGGAGTCAACCTATTCTCCAAAGCACCTGAAGGCAGGACAAGAAGCAAAGGATGGAAACTAATCAAGGAGAGAATCAACCTAATACATTTCCTAACAGAATAATAAACCAGTAGAACTACTTGTCTCCAGAAGCTGTGGGTACTCAAAAACGGGAGGTTTTAAAGAAGAGATTGGACAACAATTTGTCTGAAATGGTATAAGGTTTCCTACTTCAGCAAGGGGTTGGAGTATAACAGAGGTCGCCAACTGGTGGGCCATGGCCCACTGGTGGGCCGCAAGAAAATTTTGGTGGTCTACAGAGAAATGTCACCCTCAGAGCACCCCCAAAGCAATTAATCCAGGCTGCGCAGGAACACAAGGCTGCGCCGCCCACATGGCCCACGAAACCCTCCCTGCCCACTCACTCCTTATCTGGCAAACTTACCTTCTAAGTTGCTATTTTTCCTTTTTTTTCTTGACCATCAGCTGTTCTGTTGTGCCGGGAGATTTAGATTAGCTAGAAAGCAGGAAATCATTGGATTTCTTGTTTTATAGCTAATCTTTAGACCTTCGGCTCTGCTTTTAAGCAGAGTCAAATCTTCCTTAGGACTGAAGCTTCTATTATTCAGTGCAGATTCACAGCAAACAAATTTTAGGTGACAGACTCAGATAGCTGATGGCAGATAGATAGATCTCTGAAAGATTCTGTGAGCAACTCAATCTGCCTGTTTGCTTTGTCTGATTTTGGGTAAAAAATGCTCTTTTTTAATAAAAAAAAATCAATATTTACATACATGGTGTGTTGTGAGTTAATTTTATTTATTTTATTTGGTTTGTCAATTGCTTATAAGATAATAGGTATAAATATAAACATAGTTATAAATACATGGATACATATAAGAAAAATAAAAGAAACAATAGGACAGGGACGGTAGGCATGTTGGTGTGCTTATGCACGCCCCCTAATTTTGTGAGTTTGCTTGCTAGCAAATTTTGAATTTGCTTGCAAGCTAATTTTATGTGACAGACTCAGGTAGCCGATGGCAGATAGATAGATTTCTGAATGATTCTGTGAGCAACTCAATCTGCCTGCCTACTTTTGGGTAAAAGTTGTTCTTTTTTTATAAAAAATTCAATATTTACATAAATATTTATAATATTTACATACAAGCCATGCCCAGCCAGTCACATGACCACCAAGCCACCCCACCAATTAGGCCACGCCCACAGAACCGGTTGTTAAGAAATTTGAATCCCACCCCTGCCTCTGTGTGTTTCTGTGTGTGTGTGTGTGTGTGAGAGAGAGAGAGGTTAGATCAGATCTCTTTCTCATCTCTCTCTCTCTCTTCCCCACCAATGTCAGCGAGCCACCGTCAGTCAAAATTCATATTAATGGCCCCTGGGATTTAAAATTATGACTTTGGTGGTCCCTGAGGTCCAAAAGGTTGGCGACCCCTGGACTAGAAGACCTCCAAGGTCCATCCCAACTCTGTTATTCTGTTATCTGACTTTATCAGTATGTATCTGGAAATCCCACAATATTTTAACTTGTTCATTTTCAACTACTTTTTTGACTCTCTGTTTCCACCAATTATTCATTGCTGTACATGTTAATTTTTATTGGCTAGACAATTCACATGTTCATCTTCTATCCTTACAATTCTATGGTATCACAAATGGCCCTGTCCTAAATAAAACAGGATTTAGTTTTCATTACCTTCAGTTGTCATTTCAACATCCCTCAGGCTTTCTAGAATTTTAAGAAGTAACAACATTACCCATTTCATAAAGCTGGATAATATGTTGCTGATGCTTCCATTGAAACATAATTTTAAAATATAAATTATATAAATTTAAGTTCTTTGTGCCATTTTGCAGATATTCAGGCTAGTTCTAAACTTCTCATTATCTGAGGCTATCTCTGTCTGAAAGAGAGGTAATACTGAGGCAATATTAAAAAGATTGTGGTTTTCAATTATAAATTGAATTATGCAGTCTGGAGGAAACTAGGGATAAAGATGTTTAGTTAATAAAGTCTGACATTCTAAGAAGGAGATTGGTTGTTTTAATCTCTGAGCTTGTCAAAGTAAAAAATTACAGCAGCATGATGGAAGAAATGGTTAACTATCTGGAGGAGGGAGAGCAACCTTATGGATATTTCAGATTCGGTCTTTAAGAATTTTAATATGGAATTATTAGATCTTTACCATAATGACTATGTAGGCAGGACTTTTTTTCTTTTTGAAAATTATACTAATTAATTAATTTATTTTATTTATTTATTTTAACATTTATATACCGCCCTTCTCCCGAAGGACTCAGGGCGGTGCACAGCCAATTCTACCCCAACACATGAATACAAAAATTAAAATGAAATTAAATAATTTGGGCTGTTAAGTTAAAAGTCAACCCTCCCCATTAGTATTTAAAAACCCCAATTTAAAATCCAAATTAAAACAGGAGACGGTTAAAATCTCATATCAGCCCAGGCCAGCCTGCTCGAAGAGCCAGGTTTTTAACACACATCTGAAGGTTCTCAGGTCTGTGCTGGTACATATCTCTGGGGGCAGACTATTCCAGAGGGCAGGGGCCCCCATAGAGAAGGCCCTATTCCTGGGGGCCGCCAGACGACACATAGAGGCCGATGGCACCCGGAGAAGACCCTCCCTGTGGGAACACACAGGTCTGTTGGAGATCACCGGCACATGCACCAAAGACTACTTCCTTGGGTGTACAATCACAGTTGGCCTATAAAGAATTCTATTCTATTCTGTTTTATTTTCTATTCTATTCTATCAACGTGAAGTTCATTATTTACTGTCTGGCACAATGAGCTCTATCCAATATTAACTCAACCTATTTTGTCCAGGAAGGACAAGTTAGAGATGGACTGTCATGGAGAAAAATCCAACTATGTGTTGTTAGGAGTTGGGAATGACTTGATGGTAGCTAATCAATCAATCACTTCATCCTAGCGTTCTCCATTCACCAGTTAATTTATAATTGGCTGAGAGATGAGACTGGGGAAATGATATGACCAGAAATAAAGACGAGTCACCCATTTTATGCACTACTTAATGTTTCATACACAGCCTGTATATATGTGTATTATCTATAAGAAGACAATTGACTAATTTGAATAGAAGCTTAATGGGCAAAAGCAATATCCATTAACAGATTCTAAGGAGATAGAAGGAAGAGAGTAAGAGGTAAACTTGGCTTTTATCTTGATGGTTATACATATCTTGAACTGCTTTACAACATTGATGTACCAATGTTTTAAGATTTATAACAATAATAATTACTAATCAAAGAGAGAAGCAACCAGAACTAAGGAGAAATTATCTGACAGAACAATTAATTAGTGGAACAACTTGCTTCCAGAAGCTGTGGGTGCTCCAACACAGGATGTTTTTATGAAGAGATTGGACTATTTGTCTGAAGTGGTTGGACTAGAAGACCTTCAAGGTCCCTTTCGCCTCTGTTATTCTGTTATTAATTTCAAATTTTAATTTGTAGAGAATATGGGGATGTATCAATTTAGCTTGAATTCAAACATTAATTCTAAATGGTTAATCATGATAATTTTCCTCATTTTATCTTGTAAACTTTGAAGCACAATCTCTCCGCACTAGTTTCGTGGGTGAGCAGGACATTAATGGAATTGCTATGCTAACCAGCAATAGTCAATAGCATAGCCATTTGGCATGAAGGTGATTATAACTGCAGATATTCATAACTATTGAAAACCCCTTCATCTTTATAGCTGAGTGAGAGACTCTGCAATCCTGAATGACATATACCGTAGCTTAGAATAAATCCATCTAATTCAGTCCACTAGAATATTCATATTGGGAAGAGCAGCAGAAACAGGCGAGATGTGTTGAAAAGCAGGACAACACTGAACTCTCAAGTTTACAAAATGTAAGTGCCTCTGTTGAATAACTAAACTTAGAAGCAAACATACACAAACTTCATGATGGGAATCTGTATTATATAGATTACCAAGTGATCTCCTCTGCCTATCCTAATATGACCCAAATATGTATTAGAACCAAGAGTCTGCACTGAGTCATAATTCAGAGAAAGTAAAAGGGGATTTAGAAATTATTTTATTCAACCACTGAGTTATAGGCTATGGTGCTAATCAGTATGTACTTTAAACCTTTTAGCTAAATTTACTATTTCCTTCATCTCTAGGCAGTTATTAATACCAAATGTATCAAGCAGCATCATAAAACTGCAAAATCTAAAGCATCTGTTCTTTGTCAACTCATATTTCATAAGGTTAAATCAATAAGATCTAATATCATATGGTCCTCTCTGGCAAATTATATCATAATTCTTTAATTATAGATAATCCTGGTAATACTCAGCAAAGATACTCTGACTTCTGCTTTTGCTTGTCAGTAACAATTTCACATCATAAACATTTTTGCTCTACCACTCAAATAGAAGGTGATATAATTAATATTTATCGTCAAGGAAATACTTCATGGCATACTTCTTATGAAGAAATAACCTGTGTCCATTACCATCTTGTTCTACTGATTATTTTATCAAGAAAGAGCTTATGACAGCTCTCTGATTCTATCCTAACCATAGAAACAACCCTTCTCATTAACATCTTCAATGTGCAGACTACTGTCCCAGCCCTATTGGTATTTCAGAGACAAAAGCTGTTCTAATGTCCATTTGTTCTTAGTTTTATTAATTGTATTGCTTTAGTTTTACTAATTTATTGTGGGCACTATGTACCAGATATCATCTTTCCATTTTTGGACTTTATCCCACTGAGAGTTTTCTACATTTAAAGCAGGCTAACCATATTGTAAAATGTATTTATTTATTTATTCTATTGATTTATTTTGCCATTATCTTGCAAAAAAATAGTGTTCTGAAATAAGGTACAGTGCAGTTTATATTTTTCCTGCATTGTACATGTCTATATAATATTCTTATAGCTAGAAAGTTGATGTATATCTTCAAAGGAAATATTTTTTTCCTCCAGGGTTTCCATGCAGAAAAATGAATTATTAGGAAGAGAGGCCAAATGAGAAGTAGAATTCAGTTGATCAGCTGTAGATCTGGAACATACTGGTCAAGAACCAAATGCACTCTAGAATGCTCTATATGCCCAGGTTTCTGAGTTTTCTCATCCCTCTTTCCAGTATGGTTTACTTTTCTGGTATTTTCTCTTTCTGATCTTTCCTTCTCCCCTTGTTTCTTCTTACCTAGAAGGGGAAAAATATGCTTGCTTTATTTTTATGACAAGTGTGGAATTCAATTTAGAAATTTGCAATTTGCAGAGAAGAGCAGCGAAGATGAATAGGGAACTGGAGGCTAAAATATATCACGAATGGTTGCAGGAACTGGGCATGGCTAGTCTAGTGAAGAGAAGAACCAGGGAGACGTGATAGCAGCGTTCCAATATTTGAGGGGCTGCCACAGAAAGGAAGGGGTCGACCTATTTTCCAAGGCATTTGAAAGCCAGACAAAAAATAATGGATGGAAACTGAACAAGGAGAGATTCAACCTGGAAATAAGGAGAAATTTTCTGACAGTGAGAGCAATCAGTGGAATAGCTTGCCTTCAGAGGTTGTGGGTGCTTCATCACTTGAAGCTTTCAAGAAGGGACTGGACTGCCATCTGTCAGAAATGGTGTAGGGTCTCCTGCATGGACAGGGGGTTGGAATAGATGACTTACCAGGTCCCTTCCAACCAGTGGTGGGATTCAATTTTTTTTTACTACCAGTTCTATGGGCGTGGCTTGGTGGCCGTGGCAGGGGAAGGATACTGTAAAAACTCCAGTCAGAGGTAGAATTTGCCAGTTCTCTGAACTACTCAAAATTTCTGCTACTGGTTCTCCAGAACTGGTCAGAACCTGCTAAATACAACCTCTGCTTCCAACTCTGTTAATCTGTTAAATCTTTCATTTTGACAGAAAGAGAGAGAGAGAGAGATGGATGAAAGGAGCCATCTTTGCTAATGAGCTACAGATAGTCCAGCTTCAATGTTTTCCTACTGTAATCCTTAATTAGACATTGCACTTGCTACTATTTAAAACCAAATATCCAAGAACAGATTTCTATCATTTCTGCAAAAATCAAGAGTATTCATGCCAGGCTTTCATTTACAGTTTTCATTTTTAGTATATTTTAAGCAGTAAACAAGTAAGTATTTGTTAAAGCTTTCATGGTAGGAGTATTCAAGTTACAACTGCATTTCATTTGAAATTCAAAGCTTTCCACGCTCTGCTCATGGAACACTGAATCCTAGGTATGCTGGTTATTTCTTTTGTAATTTTTCAAAGACTCTTTCATGGTAGAAGTAAAATAGCACAACTGATAGATCTAATGAAACTGTATGTAAACGTATATATTTATTGTATATATGCCTTCTTTTTGGCTTATAGCCTTCACTCATTAAATCCTGTTGAGATATTGCTTAAAAGGATATGACCTCTCTCTCTCTCTCTCTCTCACAGACACACACACACACACACACACACACACACACACACACACACACACACCTCTCAAGATTCCTTATGTGGAAATGTTGGCTAAATGAATCAATGCATCTTCTATGGCAATTTGAATCAGGCACAAGGTACGTAACTTGTAGTTTTCTATGTTTGACTAAGCCATGATGAATGTTCAACCCAGAGACAAATTTAAGAAGGAAGCTCACCTGACTAAACTAGAACACAGGAAACTGATATCCTTAGTATAATCATTTATCCATCCAGTCCAGAATGCTTCACATTGACTGTCAGCAACCCTACTACCATAACCAAAAGATCAGATAGGAATTTTGCAATTGTGTCTGCAATCTTGTACTTGCAAATGAAACTGTTCCTTTGTTTGTATTCTGCCTTTGTTATGTTTGTAAATAACTCCAGGCATTGAACATACTTAGTACTCCTTCCTTCTTCTATTTTCTCCACAACAACAATCCTGTGAGGTGAGTTGAACTGAGAGAGAGTGACTGGCCCAAAATTACCCAGCTGGCTTTCATGGCTAAGGGGGGACTAGAACTCAGGGTCTCCTGCTTTCTAGCCTGTGCCTTAACCACTAAACCAAACTGGCTCTATTCAATATCAGCCTATCCACAGAAATAACATGGTGTAATTGAACCAAATCTGAATTGGGGAACAACAATAATAAAAAGAATAAATAAATGGTAAGTCAATCCACCTTTATTATAATTTATCCATGATGACAGTTATCCAGTTTACCTCATAGAAATGAGTTTTCTTAAACCAAGTACTAAAAGCATTCTAAGTGACTTAGTCTTGACACTTTTTATCAGCACACTTTAACTTCATTATAAATATTTTTTTACAAATTAGCTTTTCTTTGAATTAAATTGCTTTCTTTGAATTAATTCTGCCTCTCTGTTACTTCTTAGTACTTTTGATTTATTTCACAGGTCTCATCTGTTCACTGTTGCTAGTGAACCATCTATTGTTATCACATTCTCAACATAACTAAAAGACAGCACAAACAAGCAATTGAACCTGTGGTATAAAGTGGCCTTATTTATCATTATCTATTGGAACTGTATGACAACCAAGTAATGAACAAATAAGAAGTACAGTGCACAACAGACTCAGGTTTCTGTCACCTGAGCTCACAAGATGCGGTTATAGTCAATTTACAATGAACTTGGACTAAAGCCTGAATAAATAGCCCTTCTGGAAACAGCAGGTTTGAACAAAACACTGACATTTAAATGAGATATGTTTCATTTTAGTTTCATCATCTAGATAGTCAATTTAAGAATCTGACATGCTTGTATTTTACAATTTCAGTATATCTTGTCTTGAACCAGACTCATTTAGAAGAACACACAAACACACACACACACACAGAAATTATGTACCTATGGAATTGGTACAAAGCAGAGGTGTCACAGTGGTGTCACGTGATGTATCTGGACTTATAAACCGGGTTTGGTTGTGGCCAGTGTATGATGCATCCGGTCCACGGGTTGGGAGTTTGTCAGCCCTGATCTAAAGTATTTGATCCACCTGATATCATGGAATAGGATTCCAAAGTGCAGTTTAGAAATTGATAGGGGAGTTGCAAGCAAGAGAAAGGGAATCCATTACCTAGAATGAAATGCATCCAGGATAAACAAGCAAGAAAAGTTAAAAAATCCCAGGTTTAAATCATATTTGAGGTAACTAAGCAGTGACAATACTGCATAATTTGCATGGGAGAAACCACTTTCAATTTACATAGCTCCAAAGTCTGACAGGAAGAAAACTACTCCAGAGGAAGAGGGCCATAACATAAAATTTCATCATTGGATCCCTCTTTGTTAAAAATCTCAAGGGGGAGATTTTTGTTTATTTGCAGGTGTTCCATTATTCAACTAGGATGTTACCTAGCTCAGAGAACACTAAGGACTCCACGGTTATAATCTCAAAGTGCCTTTCACCATCTTCCTACCTCTGTTTGTTTCCTCCAACAACCTTACCCACTCTGAAAGACACTCTGATGTCTTTCAAATGTGCAGGATTTTTTTTTAAAAAAAGAAATCTCCAATAGTTGAAATTTACAATACCCGTCCCACTCTCCCCCCCGAGCAGAACAGTGGCCTAGAGGTAGAGCTCTCACCTCACAATCAGGAGGCTGTGAGTTTGATCCTAGGTAGAGGCTAATATGTGGAATAGACTCTCCTGCTCGTGCAGCGGGGTTGGACTAGATGACCTCTAAAGTCCCTTCCAACTCTGATATTCTATGATACCTACTACTTCTAGCTTCTGCAATCATGATTCTCTCTTTCTATAGCTATTGATAAGAAATTGAATAAGCCATTCCATTACAAATGGCAATAGTATCAGAAAGCAAATATCAATATTTGTTTGTGAATATCAGTGCCATTTAACTTTTCCTACATCCCAAGTTTTAATTTTAATTTTCCTGATTAATTTTGTCCATTTTCCATATCAATTTTAAATTAGGAAGAAAGATCAACACAGAAATTTGCATGTTAACACATTCAACTTCAAGTTATTGAAATGTACTGGTTGTAATCCATCCTTAGTGGGTTACTGAGTTATTAGCTAAGACTTAAGTAAGAAATCTTAAAAGTCCAGGTTGTGACATTTGGTGGAAGTTAGACTTAGTTTTCTGAACTGATTTTCACAGCACAGTAAAATAATTGAGAATATCTTTGAATTGTTTAAAACACTAAATCAAAGGCCTTTAATACTCTGTTATTAATTTTTGACTGTCTCATTTTTAAGATGCCACAAGAGTCTGTATTGTTTCCAAGATACAATTAAATATTTTGGTTAATGTGACGTATCTTCATTTTGGCACATATATGAATACTGAAGTTTTCCTTCAATATGTGTTTTTTAACTGATAGTTAAAAAAATATTGAATTGATGTTGTATCAGTCCAATTGCTCTACATGGCTTACAATACAGTAAACAATATAAAAAACAATATAATAAAAAACAAGCAAAGATTTGGATAAAGAGAAAGAACAAGATGGCTTCCCTACAAACTACAAAACATCCTACCAACAACTGATAATGGTGGAGGGGGCATCAACTATCGTAGCTTCCTGAGAGAACAGCCAAGTCTTTATGGCACCAATTGGTGCAAACACTAATATTTATAAAACTGAATATGGCTGAGGCAATGTTCACTTTAAAAGAATCTGATGATGAGATCTTAAAAGGGCTTAAGGAACATCACAAATAGGAATATCTGAAACACTATTTGGACTGATCTGCTGTTTTACTTGAAAATAGTAGCTTTCCTCCATTTCTGTGCAGTTTCCTACATTGATCCCATTGCATGTCCTTGTCTATGGATTAAAGACTTAAAGCTGATAGTACCTATAAAGTTAAAAAGTAACTACAGTGCTTGAAGGAAAAGCTTTAGTTTATTTCACATTATATATTCTCTATATGCATTCATCAATTCATCAGTACAAAACTATCGGTAGCAAACCTCACAGCTATTTCTTGAATATAATTGTCTGTATATTCATTATGACTCACCTCCTACATTTCATTTTATTCCCACTTTTCCTACAAATGGATAGATCTGTTGTTCTCTTAAGATAATATTCCATGCATCTTATGAATCAGATTTAGCTCCAGATTTAGTTTATGCTGTAATAAAGCACAAAGAGTCCATTCTTGCTACTGGAGCTCTTATACCTACACTCTTAATTTTTTTATGCCATTATGTTCTTTAGTTACATACCTGCTATGCAGAATGGTTAGGTATGCAGACCTTGTTAAGTACTTAATATGATTGCTCTTTGGTTTTAATTCCCCTAACAGGAGTAAACTGTAAATTCGCAACCACCAGAAACTCTTGATTCAACCAAATGCAATTGCAGTTTCAGATTCTAATCACAAAAATGGTTGGTAGACATGACACAAACTTTCCGTGGAAGAGTTGATTAACATATACAGTGTGCATAAATAATGAAATAAAATCCAGAATATTAACATAATAATAGAAGAGAACAGCTGACAAAAATGCCACAGCTGGAAACATAGGAAATATTGACCTAAGGATTGTTTGCAGCCTTCTGAAAACAAGTACCTCCTTGCAGTTGCATGCAATTCCTAATGCTACCCATCAAATGGCAATATAAAGCTAGAGAGATCTTTTCTATTTATTGATTTATTGATTAGTGAAGAACATCAGAAACTGTTCTAGCTCACTCACACATCCCAAAATCCTGTCTTATGTAGCTTCTTTTTAGCAAGTCTCCTTAAAAGGTGGAGAGCCAGCAAATTGGTGAGCCAGTTTGATGTAGCGATTAAGGTCCTGTCTTAGAAACCAGAAGACTCTTCTGTTACTGGATTAGGCACAAAAGCCAGCTGGGTGACTTTGGACTAGTCACTTTCTGTCAGTCCAACTCACCTCACAGGATTGTTGTGAGGAAAATAGGAGGAGGGAGGATTATTAGGTATGCTTGCCACCCTGAGTTATTTATAAAGTAAGAAAGGTGGGATAAAAATGTAATAAATAAATGTTTGGATATTCATTGACATACACTTTCTAACAATTGTAATGAAGACATACTTGCATTACAGGTTTTTAGATTGGGTCCTAAATTATCAGTCCTGCTGAAATCATTACCAGCAATCATGTGTAACTTCTTTTCACACCCAGTGAATCATTAAACATCAGGGGATGGCTATTTTACATCTGTAAAATCTATGTTGCAGCACTTGGCAATTAGGCCTAACCGGTTATTATGTTAAGACTACCAGACTGGGATCTGCTGAGATGAAAACTGTCTCCAAAATCTGTCTCCAAAAACTCAAATTATTTTAGGCACTATAACATACACTACTTTGTGGATGGTTTTTTTTCATACCTCAAGGCATCTTACTACTTTGAGTCAGTTTCTCCCTCCCCCCCCTCCCCCCAAGTCTTAAATTCTTTCTTGGGGTTTTTTTTGGCAACTATCCTGTAATCTACTTTTAGTTTTTTTCATCAAGGTAACCTCAGAGTAGCTACTGTATTTCATTAAGATTTGCTTGGAATTAAATCCTACTGAGTTGGAAGATGCATTTTTAACATTTCAGTAATGATTTCAAAGAGGAATTGTGTTACCTTCCAACAATCTTATAGTGATGATTAAAAAAAAGATTGGTCGGGAAACTGTTTTCCATCCTTGTAGAAAATTCCTAATGTGTAATTATCATAAGCACAGGAGAAAAAGAGGTGTGGTTTGTCATCAAGAAACGTAATGATAAACAATAATTAACAGAAAACTTACTTTCAGAATCTCTTGTTTGAAATGCTATATGAATTGTCTTTTTAAAAAACTTTCTACCACGTTGATTTGTGGGAAAATGTCCAAGGCTGACAACTTCTTTTTTTATAAACAACTTTAAAGCCTGTCTATGAATTTTAAAGTATACAAGAAACTTCTGACAGTGCAAGTAAGTGTGAATCAGACAGCAGCCAAGTACTTTTTAACATATACATCACTTACCTTCTCTACAACTATGGGAAAAAAATCACTTCTTAGTGCTCACAGGCAGTTATGGGATTGCTGTTCAACTTAATATAGTTGGCATCTAATTAAGCAGACACAAATACCAGTAAAGCAATAAATACGGTAACTCTAATCTAATTTGTGGTAAGCGAATCTGAATTTATCTCACTTGAACTATCACAGGATAACTACATATGGTTGACATAACTAGAAAAGATCTTGGCTTTGGTAATATCAGCAAAATGGAACAAAGATAGCAAGAGGTGAAGCACAGCTCTAATATTCCACAAATTATGAATATGAGCATATCAAGTGAACAAATTCCATTAGTGCAAAACTGTCTACACAGACATAATCTCATACTGAAGATCTTTCTGAATATTTCCTTATTCCTTATATCCATGTATGTGGGAAAAGATTCTTCTTTCTTATGCAGAGAAAGTGATATGTTTGCTACCAGACCATTTTTGATGAATTTGTTAATTAGATTTATATATTACCTTTTATCATGTTTCCCGGATCTCTTAATTCTGACATTCAGTCATGCATTGATCAATTCCCTCATTTAGCATGCAAATCTTCTGTATTAACACTCTGAAGTTTAACTTGTCTGTTTTACATCTTGCTTTATGTAAAACTCATATAATGGCTTAATAAACTTTATATGCACTTAATAAACTTGATGACAAAACCCTATTCCTTCATGCTTTTTGTTATTTATTTGTAAACCACCCCATTTATACATTTTCTAAGCTTTGTACAAATAAGAAAAATATTTGAAAGCAACAGAACATAACATAAAGAGATCTATGGCTCATACCTTAATAAGATTTAGGAAGATATTAAAAGCCTAGCTACATTCCCAGGCTTTGAGACCAGGTGGGGGTTGAACCTGTGTCAGGTGGGCATTTTGCTTATTATATGAATGTTTGACCTACCTTTGATTTTACAGTTTGTGTGTTTCATATTTTTTCTTACTTTTTAAATTGTAAACTATTTGGAATCTCTGGGAGTTGGACAATCTGCAAATTGTAGAAGTAAGTCGTAGAAATAATAAAAAAGGTAATAGCTTTGACAGCTATTATTGTTTGCTGCTATTACAGTGAATATATGAAAGCTTTAAGGAAATTATACATTGTTCATAAAATTCTGGGTTATACAGGTATAGTTACAAAATCACAGTAACAAAAATGTCTCAGTACTGTTCTTGAAAGGAAAATGTCATTTACTAAGTTTATCAACTTTTAAACTTTCCTCAATAAAAAAATAGTTCCTGAACCTAATCATATCATTCTGGATGAGTCCTCCATCCTTAACCTAAGCCCCTCTTAGGCAACAGTGCTAAAGGTGTCTTAACTCTTCCAGGAGCCACGAACAATTAGGCCTGATACAAGAACCTATCAAATCTCCAAGATCACAAAGATATAAAATTCAAAACTAGAAGACTACAAAATAACTGGGATACGGCAAATGAAAACCAAAGGCTCATAAGTCAGTACAAAGTAAATCCCCACGCAGTCCCTCTGACCAGTTTTGGTTGAGTACAGAATTGGATCAATGCCTACTTCAGCTGAGATTCATTTCTTTTTTATCCTGGATTACCCAGCTGCTGTCCCTTTGTTGCCTTCCTTTTATATCTAATGCAAAACACAACTAGTTGAGCTAAGTAGAATAGAATAGAATAGAATAGAATACTTTATTGGCCAAGTGTGATTGGATACACAAGGAATTTGTCTTGGTGTAAATACTCTCAGTATACATAAAGAAGGAACATTCGTTAAGAATCAAGAATCATAATGTACAACACTTAATGATAGTCATAGGGTACAATCAACATCAAATCATACTAGGAAACAGAGGATACAAGCAACAAAGTTATAGTCACAAGTGGGAGGGGATGGGTGATAAGGAGTGATGAGAAGATTAACTGTAATAGTAGTGTACACTTTGTAAATAGTTGAACAGTGTTGAGGAATTATTTGTTTAGCAGAGTGATGGCTTTCGGGAAAAAACTGTTCTTTTGTCTAGTTGTTCTGGTGTGCAGTGCTCTATAGCGTCGTTTTGAGGGAAGGAGTTGAAACAGTTTATGTCCAGGATGTGAGGGGTCTGTAAATATTTTCACAGCTCTCTTTTTGACTCGTGCAGTATACAGGTCTTCGATTGAAGGCAGGTGGGTGGTAATTGTTTTTTCTGCAGTCCTAATTATCTACTTTATTGTAAAGCTACATTAGCTTTATTGTAGAGCTACTTAACAGAATACACTACTGAAAATACAAATTTCCCACCTTTCACCTTTAACTACTTGCTTGGGTCTTTCCTTGGTTTCTTTATCTGACTGCAGGCTCTTGCCCCTGATTGTTTCCTAGTCAGCATCTCTTCTATTCCTCGAAGTCACCCATACATTCCATTACGTCACCTTCTTCAGACTCATCCTTCCCTTCCGAGTTCTCAGGGAAAATAGGTTGTGGGCTATGAAAACAAAAAGTAGTTCTGTTCCTCTCCTCTTCTCCAAGCAACTCCTTTTAAGCCCACAAAGTGTCTATAAATCGGGGGGGCAAGCAGCCCTTCCTTGGGAATCTTCTGATTCTCCCCTCTCGTATCTTGTATACCTGATGTGGAAGAAGCTGAATCATTTCTCCCTAATTGTTCTCTTGGTACATACAATGAGCACAGGAGCAGTTGCTTTATCTTGCCCTGCTCAGTTGTGTATTCTTTTAGGAAATATAGAAAATTCCAAAGGAAGAGATATAGACTCTCATTTTAATGTGTGATCAATATAAAATACTTTACTGGCCAAGTGTGATTAGACACACAAGGAATTTGTCTCAGATGCATAAGCTCTCAGTGTGCATGCAAAATAATAATACTTTGATATTATAATTATTAATAATTGATACTATTGATAATAATGTCAAGCATGGAAAATCAGGAAGCATATGCTTTCTACAAGAATTTGAACTTCTAATGGTCAAAGCAAATAGGAGGTAGATGGAATTCAAGGTGGGCTGAATTAAATCTCTTGTGGTTGTGAAGAGACTCGAGATTGATGACACCCTTGACCTTTCCCTCAGGCTCAGCCTGGTCATCTCCTACATAACTTGTAACCATTAAGAGCACATTCCTGTTTCTTTATTATAAGGTCATGAGAACAAAGTCTTATGCATTAACAAAAATCAAAATTCTTTGTCCAGGTATAAAAGCGGTCAGGTGTTTGTATCTTCCCATTATCTACTAAGGATCTCTTTGAATTAAAGATGTAACTTTTTCCAGAACAAACTATATTTACGGAATCGCAATAACGATAGTGCTTAGACTTATATACTACTTCACAGTGCTTTACAGCCCTCTCTAAGTGGTTTACAGAGTCAGCCTATTGCCCTCAACAATCTAAGTCCTCATTTTACCAACCTCAGAAGGATGGAAGGCTGAGTCAACCTTGAGCCTGGTAAGATTCGAACTGCCAAATTGTAGGCAACAGAAATACCCCACAGAACTCTATTCTAACCACTGCATCACCGCAGTTCTTGTCTGTCTCCCTGTATCCAACCTTCATAATATATGAGCTGGAAATAATTGCCCTACATGGCAAACTCTGGAAGTTTTAGTACAAGTCAATTTATCAAATGCTGTAAGTGGCTGTTTGATGATTTAAAAACCAGCTTTTTACATATCTCCTCCATGATGTATCTCTGCACCACATCAGTTATCCTCAATGAAACATTCAATTAAATTTAATTAATATTTTTTGCAAGAATGAAGAGTAATGTCTTAAATATTTGTTCTGATACCATAATTAGACTCTTAGACTCGAAATGTAATCTGCATGTAAGATAGTTTATCTAACAACAAAACACTGTGAACCAGGAAACTCTGAATCTAAATTTGAATCTTAGTTGAATAGAATGTACTGACTTGTTTGCTTTCTTATTTATAATTCCCAATTCTATGGCTGTTCACTGGTAAATAACCAGGGGTGGGCTTCAGAAATGTTAGTAAAGGGTTCTCTGCCCAGTTGCTGGGTGGGCATGGCCATGGTAGACATGGCCTGGTTGGCCTCCTGCTCCATGGCAGGGAGCATTTTTGCACTGCCTGGGCTCCAGAGGTTTTCCTTCAAACTCCAGGAGGGTGAAAATGGCCTCCCTGGGCTCTGGAGGCTTTCTGGAAGCCAGAAACAGGTCTGTTTCTGGCCTTCCCGAACTTCTGGGAGGCCCATTTTTCACACTTGAGCCTCCATGCACACCCTGAACTTACCTGCATCCAAAAGGACTGTATGGGGACTCCTGGGAGAGGCGGAGCTGGGTGGGTGGGGCCAGCCAGGAATGGGATTTGGGGGTTGTCTGAACTGCCCAGAATCTTAGCTAGGGCTCTCCAAACCCCTACAAACCCCCAGCAGCCCACCCGTACATAACTTGGTTCAACACTTTGGCTTCCAACTATTTCTTAAACATTTGCAAAAATCTGGTGAAGTAATATATGGTCAATGAATACAGAATTCCACCCTTGGTGTTCTCTCTACATGAAACAGCCTTAAAAGGTAACCTGAGATTAATTGTTGGTTGCCTCTCTAATTCATAAGGAAGCAACGGGAATTGATGTTTGCATGATGTTTGTAATTACAGTGTTTGCATATTATGATAGTTAAGATAATGTCTGTAAAATATACCTTTAAGTATTTATTATCCTTATGTGTTCAAGGAACCTTTGTCCCCTGATGTAAGTAAATAATAATTTTCTGAATATATTTAGCTACTTAATGCCTAAAGGAGCTGCTGTCTTTTAACTTGTGATCCCATGTTTAAAAACTAGGACAGATTCATACAGAAGCATACTTTGCTACTGATTCAGTTTTTCAATATTCACCCTGTAGTACAGAGAAATGCTCACACACAGGTGTTTCTCACATACCTCACAAATGGCCTCTTAGCCACCATTCAAAGTTATTACAACCTGATTTTAAAGTTTCAATGGCCACACCTCCCTCCATGGTCATGCAATAGCATATTGGCTACTTGGCAACTGGCTCACCTTTATTCATTTACAGTTACCTGCAGTCATGTGACCATGAGTTTTGACATTTTTGCCAGTTTTCAGCATTTACTTACAGTTTCCAACAATAACAAAAAAATCAATTGGACAAGACAGATTTGCTTAATGACCACCATGTTGGCTGAATGACCATTGTGTTCACTTAACAACCACCACAAAATAAGTTGTAAAATTGGATGCAGTCATATGGGTACCCACTTAATTACCAGAATGAGTTACAACCATAATTCTGGGATCAATTACAGCTATTAGCCAAGGATAGCTATTATTTCCTCCTAATATGGAAGTTTAGGCTATTTTTATTATATGGATGATCAACTCAAGTACTGTAGAGTTAATCATTCTTTGGCATATCATCTAGAAGGATTTTGATTCTTAGTTGGTCTAGTTTGTTTCAACAATGGATTTACAATCCAACTATATGTAATTTACAATCTTGTTATTATGAACCAATGCACTAGATTGTAAATTTTGTAGCTCTTATAGACGAATAGTTTAAATTTAGAATGAAATATCTCAGAGCCTACAGTCCATTTATCAGACGCTAAAGAATATGAAGCAAGTAGACCTTGATGTGTTCATTAAGACCACACAGAAGAAAACAGGAGTAATGAACTCTGACCTCTGTCAAGAGGAAAGTTTATACAGTATTTGTTAATGGCATAAGTATATTCAAATTAATGTGGTTACAAATTCTATGCTACAGTTAGTTGAAGTATCCTTATTAATCTCCTCAAGCAGCTCAGATAGATTGGGTCTGCAGAGAAGGACTCCAGAACGCATATATTAATTTTCCCAATATCTTCTTTTGATGGGAACCTGAAAATTTCTACTAAAATAATTTAAATTTGAATAGGCAATACCTTACATTAATAATTTTCTTATTTTGTTTCATTTGATTTCTTCTAATAAAGCTTAAACAGAATCTAAAAACATGTATTAATATTAGCTCTTGTCTTTCCATATCAGTTCATTTCTGGGATTCTTATAAAATTACTAGAAATGCTGCCCAAAAAGGGGGTTGGTACTTATCTGATACGCCCGTTCTCAGTGAGCTGCAACGAGCAGCCGTAGATTGGGAAGTGCTAAGTCTCTCGCACGATAGGCTGAGCTTAATTAACAGGATGCTGTGGCTCCTCCCCGTCTGCTGCCCAGCGTCCCCAGTTTTTGACGAAGATGAGGAGATGTATCCCCGCCCATATTAAGGTCAAACTAATTGAAATTAGATATCAATAATAACCATATCGTTGGTCGGAGCAGGAACAAACAGACGGACATTGGGTGGTACCGGATGCTCATCGCAGCTCACTGAGAACGGGCGTATCAGGTAAGTACCAACGCCCTTTCTCCATTGAGCTGCTCCAAGTATCTGTAGATTGGGACATACCAAAGCTTGGCTGTCCTACAGGAGGGAGTCCGTCTGATTTGGAACTCACTCCCTGTCAGAATGGACTTGTTGCAACACCCTCCTGCCAAAGGCGGCCTCAGCTGAGGCAAATGTATCAATTTTGTAATGCCTAATAAAAGGCGATGGAGAAGCCCATGTAACCACTCTACAGCTCCAGTGATAGGAGCCTGAGTGGCCCAAGCTGCTGAAGTTGCCGCACTCCTTGTGGAATGTACGGTGATACCTCTTGGCACTTGTAATGAACTAGATTCGTACGCCTTGGCGATCGTGGCCTTTAACCATCTGCCAATAGTCGATGGTGATACCTTTTGTCCTTGAGTGGTGGGTTGAAAGGACACAAATAAGGCCTCTGTCATTCTGAAAGAAGCCGGCTGGTGAATGTATAAGTGGATGGCCCTGCGGACAAGAAGGATTGGGACAGAAATTCGGGAGAATTAGTTCCTGTGCTCTATGAAAGGCCGAATTTACTTTAGGAGTGAATGTTGGATCAGGCCGAAGCACCACTCTGTCTGCATGGAAAATACATAGGTCTTTTCAGACCGATAAGGCTGTTATTTCCAAAATGCGTCTGGCAGATATGACTGCCACAAGGAATACCACCTTGTAAGTGAGATAGTGGAGGCTTGTAGTTCTCAGGGGCTCAAATGGGCTCCCAGTGAGAGCTAAGAGTACCTTATTGAGATCCCAGGTGGGATAGCGGTGGATCATGGGAGGGCATAGAGTCATGGCGCCCTTCAGGAAACTCTTTATCCTTGGGTGATGAGAAATAGATGAAAAACCTGCCCATCTCACCACCGAGGCAATAGATGCCACTTGCCTCCTCAAAGTGTTGGAGGAAAACCCCCTATCTAGGCCGTCCTGCAGAAATTCCAAAACCTGTGCTGGTGACGCCGAGCACGGATCTATGTTGAGTTTGGTGCACCATTTATGGAACATCGTCCACTTGGCATTGTATATGCGGTTCGTGGACGCCCGTCTGGCTGCCTGAATGGTAGCAATCACCCGGTCAGAAAACTTCTCTTGAGTCAGATGTTTCCGCTCAACCTCCAGGCGGTTAGTTGTAGCCATTGAGGTTCGGGGTGCTGGATCAGTCCCTGTGTAAGGTGAACCTTCTGAGGTGGGATTCTCCAAGGTTTGGCTACGGACAGTTTCTTGAGGTCTGCAAACCACGTCCTCCTGGGCCAGTGTGGAGCCAGCAAGAGCAATTCCAATCTCTCTTCCAACAACTTGAGGATTACCTTGGGAATCAGAGGAATAGGTGGAAATGCGTAAAGAAGACCCTGGGGCCGCTGACAATGGAGGGCATCGAAGTTCTCCACCCCTTGAGTTGGATACCTCGAAATGAACCTGGCAAGTTGTGCATTTTGGGGGGAGGCAAACAGATCCACAAGCGGGAGGCCGAACCTCCGAACTATCTCCCGGAATAGATCCAGATGCAGGCGCTACTCTGACTGGTCGACCGTGGCCTTGTTCAGCCAGTTGGCTGTCGTGTTTTTTGTCCCAGAAATGTGTTCCGCTATGATGGAACTCAAATTCCTTTCCACCCAACGGAACAGCCTCTTTGATTCTGTCATGAGCTGTCTCGAACGTGTACCCCCTTGCCTGTTGATTTGGGCCTTGGTTGTGACATTGTCCGTAAGAATGAAAATATGACCCATGTGCACGTGAGGGAGAAAGTTGCGAAGGGCTAAATGAACTGCCCTGAGTTCTAGCCAGTTGATGTTGTGTAATTGGTTGGGTACTGACCAGAGTCCTTGAGTTAAAACATTCTGGAAGTGTGCGCCCCAACCCGACAGGCTGGCATCTGTAGTGATGGTCAGCCTGTGGGGTTCTTTGAGAAGAAAGTCTTTGTTGATTGTCAGAACGGCTCACCAATAAAGAGAGAGACGAACTGTTGTCGGAACCAGCACCTTGACTCTGGAATTGCTTCGCCCTGATCTTTGATAAGGAAGTAAAAACCATTGTAGCGATCTGGTATAGAACCGAGCCAAAGAATAATAGAGATGGAGGAAATCATTTTCCCTAATAGCTTGGACAAATCTGCAAGGGGAACTCGTTTCTGCGTTCTGACACTGTGAGCCAAGGACCTGATGCTTTCCAGTCTCTCAGGAGAAAAGAAAACTCACCCCTGCACTGTGTCAATTATGGCGCCTAAGTGGGGTAATCGAGTAGAAGGAACTAAATGGCTCTTTGCCCAATTGATTGAAAGCCTTATTGTTGGAGAACCTGAAGGGTTAGTTGCAAATCCAATTCAGCCTGTTCAACAGAAGAAGATAATAGTAAAATATCATCCAGATAGCAATGTAGCCGGACGGAGAGACTCTGTAAATGAGTGGCCACAGCCGCCAAAACCTTTGTGAAGGTCCTTGGGGCAGATGATAATCCAAAAGGTAAGGCTACGTATTCAAAATGTCTGTTATTGTAACAAAACCTGAAAAATTTAAAGTGAGAAGGCCGAATTGGAATGTGTAAGTATGCTTCTGTTAGGTCTATGGAAGATAAAAAATCTCCTTCCCTTACCCCAAGAAGAGTGGACTGCAACGTGCTCATCTTGAATTTATGATAAACCAGGGAGCGGTTCAATCGTTTTAGGTCCAATATTGCCCTCCATCCCCCCGAACTCTTGGTGACAACAAAAAGAAGCAAGTAAAATCCCTGGCCTTGCTGTTCTCTAGCAACAGGTTGAATGGCTTTGATTTCAAGAAGATGAGCAATCGCTGCCTCCATAAGGTTCCTTTTAATAGGATCCTTGGAGATAGGGCATTGCATAAAAAAAATAAAATAAAATTGGGGGAGTGGAGGATAATTCTAGCGCCAGGCCAAATCTAACCATGTCAAGGACCCAAGAACCCGATGTAATGGAATCCCAACTATTTGCAAACCTTTTTAATCGACCTCCAATGGGAAGTGATTGACTGCAGCTATCTTGGACGCCTGAACCCTTTTCCTCCCAGGCCCCTGAAGGATCTCCTCCCCTGTCCTCCGCGATGAGATTTATCCCCAAAGTCGGGACCCTCTGGTTGTCGGACCTCCCTAAGGTCAGGCGCTCTCTGGAACCTATTGAAGAATGACCCCTTGTAATAGGGACGAAAGGAACTCCTCCGAAAGGGCTGATAGGGTCTAGGGTCCTTCTTTCAAGCAACAGGGGATCCAAAGCAGCGCCAAACAGCTTTTTTCCTGAAATAGGGGAAGATGCTAGGTTCCACTTGTTTTTGGAATCTGCTTGCCAATACTTGAGCCATAGTAACCGATGGGCTGCCGTCTGAGAGGCCATGGCTCAAGCCGAAAAATTCACTGAATTGAAGATGGCATCAGCGGAGAACTCTGCTGCCGCCATTAACTTGGCAATGTCTTGATGAGCTCTGAGATTGGCACTCAGAATAGTGTCCTTCAGATGGCGAAGCCATTTGAGGGAAGTTCTGGTGAAAAAGGATGCGGCAGTAGCCGCCCTTATCGCCCAAGCATCTGAGAGATGAGCCTTCCTAAGCATGATCTCAATTTTTTTTGTCCTCATCTCTAAGGGCATCTTCTGATTCGGTGGGGACAGATAGTGGGGAAGCCAAAGAAATGATGGGATTATCGACCAGTGGGATATTGAGATGGTCTGAAAATTCTGGATCTAAATTGAAGAACTTTTTGTCAAAATTTGTGGGCGGGGTGTGTGTTGAGGCAGAGGACCATTGTTTTTGGAGTAGGTCCGAAAACATTTTGGGAACCGGAATAACCTCGACTTCATTGGCCGGTTGAGAAAAAATGAGGTCATCCTCCGGTTCCTAAGAATCCTGGTGTTGAGCAGGAGAAGGTTTGTCAAGTCGAGCTGTAGCTCTAGCCTTGTAAAGAAGGGATTTGAACAGATGGGGATGAAAAAGGCCCGTAAAATAAGGCTGGTCAGGCCGGACCTCTTCATCATCTGACATACCGCTTCCTGGGGACTCGTGCTCCAGTGGAAGGTCACTATCTTGGATGGAAACTGAATCTAAAGGATCCAAATTGATCTCACCATCACCTCCCTCCGAAACATGATGTGCATGAGACACTAAGGAGGGCTCTCTTGGAGGAAGTACCTCAGGGTACTGAAGGTCCGATCTACCTAAGGATCAAAGTGATTGATTGTCATAGTCTGACAATGGTACCTGTGTGGTCCTGTTGGATTGTTGAAGTCCGGTGCTATACCCCTGGTAATTGCCAACTCCATCCATGACCTCAATGTTTGAGGGACTTCTTCTGGGAGAACCTCTTGTTGCCTTAAGCTGGCTGCTGTCGGTGTAAACGTAGCTTGTGGAACCCTCCTCGGACGGTTTGAAGTACTGGGTGGAAAAAACAAATCTAAAGGTATGTCAGTATCCTGAACTTGAGTTTGAGGGGATAGATTGCAAGGTAGAGAGACTCTCACTCATTCCCTAGATTGTTTCGCAATCTGTCTTTCTAATGCTTTCTGGTGCCTAGAGGCGTCTTTATCTGCAGTCTTTGAAGATCCGCTGGGCTTGTGGGACCTGTCTGTGGTCCTAGGTTTGCCCCCCCACCCTTTTGCTTGCCATTGCAACAAAAAGGTAGGAGAACTGGGGTGTGAAAGTCTATAATTTTATATATATAGAGAGAGAGATAGCAATTTTATAAGCGAAGTCGTATTGCAGATGGCACAGATAGGTTCCTGCAACCACACGGTGACAGGAAACCTGAATAAAACGTCTCCCCTTTAAAAAAAAAAAACTTCTGAGATTAAATGCACAGTATACTGCCAATTTATTTACAAGAAGTATATACAAGTCAGAATAGAAAACTCCACCTGTAGGATTTTAGATATCAGTAATAGCCCAGCAGATGTTCCACAGGCCTCAGGCCTTGGGAAATCAGTTTATATTGGTATAATGTATAAGTTGATTGGGCTCAATAAACAAATCTGTCAACCGGAGTTGAAAGAATAGATAAGTATCAGATAACAGCTTCTTCCCTTATCTAGCAATAAGAGAAAAGCCTATCAGCAGTTTGAAATTTGGTGGAGAAGCCTCACAATGATACTTGTTGAGGCCTGTATCTGGGGAACGCGCGCACAACAATGGCGGACTGTCCCCAGAGTCTTAATGGCGCAGAGCCAATTGGCGCCAAAAAGAAACTGCAGCAGAGACACGTTGCTGCAATCATTCCAACAAGGGGAAAGAAACGCTTCAGCGCTCTCGCCCCTGCGGTCTGGGGAGGAATCTGAGCACAACAGTCCAGTCCCTGGTGAAATGGCAAGCAAAGGGACTGAAGTAAAAATTATTTGGGGGCGAAATAAGTCGCGTTATCAGTGCGATTGCAATGGAGCGTCCGGAGCTCTCCGCGATCGACGCAACTGCTCCTGATGGATTGCAGTCGGTTGAGACAATTATAAGTAAATTTAGCAACCCACTCCAAAAGGTAATAAATATAACCTCAGTCGTCCTGCTCTGAGCAAGGGAAGCTGCCTAACGTCTTCAAGGCTGAGCAAAAACTGGGGACGCTGGGTAGCAGACGGGGAGGAACTACAGCGTCCTGTTAATTAAGCTCAGCCTATCGTGCGAGAGACTAAGCACTTCCCAATCTATGGATGCTCGGAGCAGCTCAATGGAGAACAGCCGGCTTCAGCTGATATACAAATTGATATTTGTTTAGTTTATACTGGGTATAACACTGCAAATCATATAAATCACACAACTTGCAGGCATCAAAGGGCACTAAAACCAGAACACTTGACTATTTAAAAGCAATGCACAATATACATTTAAGTATTACTTGTTGACTGTCAAAATAAAGTACTTTTGTACCCACACAAATAAAAAGCAAAAAAGATGGTCCTAAATTGAGGGCCTCATTCTCTTTTCAGATTTACGATGACTTTTTTATACTGCACTGAGGTTTTCATTCTCCTTTTCCATATCCAATATAATACTGAAGTTATGGATAGGATTCAAGAATCCAAACATTTGGTGGATGTTTCTGCTTTTGCCTTAGTTCCTGCTACACCATAATCTAATTCATTTAGAGGTGTACCCAAAATTTGATCTGGATTTCATATTAATCACAATTAAATTACAATAGTTAATGAAAAAAACTGTTCATTGTGATACCACTTAACATAGTATTATATGTTATTTAGTAGCTACAATAAATTTCAATCCATTTCATAATAGCCACATAGAAGTTCTTGCAATTTCCATTAATTATACTTAATGGACAAACGTTCCTGATTATTTCATAAAGGAAATGGAAATTTATAAGAAATTCATCAGTGACCTTCTAGTCAATAATTGAAGTCACATTTTGGCCACTATGCAAGCAATATTTTTCCAGGTCATTGTGACAATTTAAGGCATCTATATTGATTTCTACAATTTAATAGTTCATCACTAAAATAATAATGGTCAGATGGGAACATATGAAGGACAGAAGTATATTAGTAGCTGTTCTTGAGCTCTTTTGCACATAATTTGTAAAGAAAGATATGATTTCCCTTTGATGAAAAACAAAGAATGTGTGATTCAATAAAATTTATCTAGTTTTACTGATTGCATTCATAACATAGTGTTCCAGTTAGTTTATCACTCTTTTAAAAAATCTACAGTAGTTTAACTGTTCACAGGCCTTTCTAACACATAACTTTTAAAAATAAAACTTTCTTGATCTGTGTAGTTTCCACAATACATAACTTTAAAGAGTTAATAACAAAAACAACAACACTCTTTGGATCTTTGTTCTGTAAGCATCCCCAGAAATGCACTATTTGCTCTTTTTTATGGAAATACATTCATTTGGGTTACATTATTCACAAATGAATTAATGTAATTTGTTTTATGAACAATTGGACCCTAGTGAATTCTGCCTAGGGTTTCAGTTATCTCCAATTTTACAGAGTATGGTATTTTGAAATAAAAGAGCCATAATTGACTTACCTTACACTTCTAAGAGAAACATTCATGTTTCTCTATAGAAGACATGTTTACTGCTTCCTCATTTAAAACTTTCAAATGAGTCAATTCCATTTGTGATCAGCTTTTTTTGTTGTTGTTAAGTATTTATTTCTGACTATATTGCCTGTAAAAGCTGTAAACATTTTCATGTCCTGCTTTTTCTATTTGTTCTCTATAGGTAAAGAAGCATTTTCATTTAGGGCCTATTTTTGGTACCACAGGTATAAGAAAATAAATTCACAGTTCAATTCATTTATATATAAGTATTTTATTCACAAATCATTAAGATGATTCTTACTCTTTCTCTGGATTATGTAACCTTATCCACAAGTCCATGTAATTTTCTCTACTGGAATGAAATCATTTCCTATCTTCTTCAAATAGTAGATAATTAAAAGGTTTTTCTCAGCATACAGCAAAATATCTTCCTGAAGGTTAAATTAGTTCACTTCCATTTATTACTAAGAATGCTTGCCAGTCTCATCCTCAGAAATCAGTCATACTAAGATTTAACTAATGGAAAAAATGTTTTTTAAAATTGCTCATTACTTTGAGTGCCATTTTTACATTAAATACAGTGTAAGAGAAGAGAGCAAAACTCTCTGTCTGCTCTACCTCTCTACTTGGAGATGGTTTTTCCTGGTACCTCTCAGCCAAGCTCTAATACTTGGATTTGCATATTAATAAGCAAGAAGCAGACTGATTCCCCCCCTCCATTGGACTGTTCCAATTCAGTATTCTAGTCAGTCAGTCATGCTCCATTCTGAGATCCTGTTTCATTCTGGGTCCCACCCCACTTCAGCATTTTTTAAATTCTTTTCCACCACAGGCATTCAGCATTCAATGGCTATTGAGCAAGTACAGCCCTTCATTTGACAGCATCAGAAGGATTGTTCCTTTGGGTTTTAGCAGGAAATGAGAAGTTGATTTATTTCTGTACATCATGTGTTTCCATGATACGCATGTTCAAACTTAACTATTTTTTGACCTGGCCTCCTATAATTTACATGTATGTCAGAATTCAGTGGCTGAGCATGCTAATAGAGGCAGTGATATGACATTCACAAGTCATATATTTCATGTTTGTTTTCAACTTATCTCTTTTTCAAATGCTGTTGAAAACAAACACAACTAACTATAGTTGATTGCTCATATTACAATTCATCTCCTACATGATTTGCTTCCTTTATCTAAAAAAAGCTGTAGCATTGAGAGTCAGATAAGAATAATTTTCAACTTCAAGTTTCTCATGTAAGGCATCCTTCTCAAAAATCCAACCCTCTTAATAAATTAGTCCAGTAGAAAGAAGACTATGAATAACTCTAAATTATAGCATGTCCCATAGAGAGAGCCAGGCAGTAAGTATCGCATTCAAGATAAGTGATATTTGTACAAAGACATGATGGATTGATCATGCTGGCTATGCCACATGCTTCTGGAGAAAGTGAACTGTGAAAACATATTCTGTTTGATGCAATGGATAGCTATCCTGATTGGCTGTTTCAACATTTTGACTACACAATTTATGGAATACCTTAACATTCTTCAGATAGTTTGTGAAAATATGAAGGCGTGATTCGGGATTTTTTGGAAAGCCACATTATCACTTACCAGAAAACAAGTAAGTGATAATGTTGCTTTCCAAAAGTATCTCCATTCATGCCTCATGTCTTCACAAACTATCTAAAGAATGCTAAGGTATCCTATAATTGTGTAGTCAAGATTTGAAAAACCACAACTGTTTTAGAACCAGACTGACAACCACTGCTAAAATCATTTTTTAAAAAAATAATAAATAGCTGGATCAGTGTTTAGTCCCCATTCCTCAGATGTCCTCAGGTACCAGTTATTAAGATAAAAGAAACATAACAGTCTAGCCATATAATGCAAATTCTAAAAAATGTCACCAAACAATAAAAGTGATTCTGTAACTGAGCATGCTGCAACCCTAGGGCTGAGCATTTTTAATATCACAACTATAATCCTTGATAATTAAATTTAATATTCATGATAATATGATAAATCTAAATAGAATAGAATAACAGAACTGGAAAGGACCTTGGAGGTCTTCTAGTGCAACCCCCTGCTTAGGGAGAAAACCCTACACCACTTCAGACAAATGGTTATCCAACTATTCAATATATGACAAGGAAAGGGTGCCCCCTTTCTAGGTTGCACAGAAACATTTGGCTATTCAGTACTGAAACCCCAGAACTGATGCAGACAATGCTCTGAACTGACCTAAGTGGCTTCTGCTTATGTTGATATAATCTCAGATGTGTGTTGAAGAATGAACACCACAATATTTACTGAAATCAGTTAGAATGTATGGATGCTTTGACTTCACTTGAAGCATCTGGTAAAAAAAGAATTTATACACCAACCTTTAGGATGCTTTATGAACAAGAATCATAATGATTCAGTTTAATGCATTTCTTGCTGGATAGTTTTTTTTAAAAAATTGATATATTGATATATCAATAATTGATATAATATTTCAAATGTATGTTTAAGACAGTTTCACGAATGTTATTCTGAATTCATGAAAGTTTGCTGAGCTCCCCCCTCTTAGATCCCCCCCTCTTAGATAGACTCAAAGGATTCTCAATTTCCAAAAAAACATCTGTAATGTTACAGATGTACCACTGCCCTTGCATCACTTGTGTCTACATCAGGAAATCCAAAAGTTCCATTTCAGGGTACAACAACAATGAATAGGTAAATATTCATTGTACTTAATTGTTCATAGCCAATTAAGTTACAGTGTGGCAAAAGCAAGATAATGATGATCTCATTATCATTCCAGCATTAAAATATCAATTTTCCATCTCTCTTAGCAGCTCTTGAATGACCAGGCACAGATTTGGAGCAGGAGCAAACTCTTGTCAAATTGTTATAGTATAATGGCTCACTGAGATGCTTCTGTCTACTTTATGCCCTTCATTACATGCTGGTTTAATGGAGTAAATGTGATCAAGGAGAATAAGTTAAATGCAGGCCAGATTCTTTGAGCTTTAATAACAATTTCTTTCCCAGGAAAACCAAGGTTAGGATTAGTCCCAGTCTCATTTCAAATAACCCAAAATAACTCTAGCCAAGTATAAGTCTTTAGACCCTGCTGTAGTTACTACTCAAAAGTAACTTCCAATGTGCACAACAATTATGTGGATTCATGCTTGTGTAAATTTATACATAATTATAACCTAAATAAATTCTTATGGGCAGAATAAGATTCAAAATAAAGCAGAAAACACATCTCAAAATATTGTTTAGTCTACAGCTCTTAGTAACATTGGAATACACCTATCTAGTAATATCATCTTACCATTTATGAATGCCAGCACAATGCTGAAGAAAAGTCAAGGTACAAACAGGTACTGAGAAAGATCAGAATACATTAACTAAGGAGAACAGGAAAGTTTTCATTATGAAGGATACTTTTCAACAGAATCAAAATAGAAACAAAGTTCTAATCACGATTACAAATACCAGAAGAGAAACTATGTTAACACATTAACCTTGCCCTCCGCTTTTGTCAAGGTGAGGGTTGAATCACTCTCACATCAATTGCACAGGATGGTATTCCTTCCAACATACTACAAGATATAAAGCACACCAGCAGCTAAAAATAATAACAAAATTCCAGAGCATGCAATTTTGGGGTTTTTTTGGGGGGTGGGGGTGGGGGAAGACGGATAGAAAGAAGCACGATGGGAAGACGGGGGAGTGAGGCAGAGAAAAACTAACAGAACCCCCGAAATGTAAGGGGACTAGTATCTCTTCGGTTCCCCTTTCCCATGTATCACCCCAATGTCATACACTCTTGACATCTTAAACTTTAACTGCTGCTTGGAAAACGACTCCTCCTCCCGGGAGCGCTCAGGCAAACTTTGGAAAAAGTTTGGTAGCCAGCAAGTTTTTTTTTTAAGTCCTAATGTTACGCGTCTTCGCCGTTTGCAGCGGGACCAACAGTCACCCCATTCCCCTCCCCGCCCCATTTTAAAATAACAGCGCTTTGACGTTTGTTGTGAATTTTAGTTCCAACCTGGGATATTCTGCAATCATCCATTCATCCAGGACGACATTTTAGAAGTAATCATATCTTCCAAGGCTCAATTCGCAGGCTAGATTAATAAGGCGATTGTGCTGTTAGGTACACAGACCGATTTTATACTCTGTTCTTTTTCTTTTTTCTTTTCTTTTTTACTTTATTTCCCTTTTGAAAAGAACAAGCGTAGGAGGAGAGAAACTTTGGAAAGGTTTTAAATTCCTTTGGGAGAGACTCACTTATACCAGGCAATGGCGGAGCAGAGGTAAAGTGGGTAGCGGAAGGTATACACCCCTTCCCATCACAATCACCTCATGGGCATCTGTTTCCAAAAACGTTAACCTTTGGAATAAGCGGAGATCTGGGGTAAAACTGGGACAGGCTGACACTTGGCTAAAAAAGAGACAAGCAGGTCCTCCGATGAAAACAAACCCGCGCACTCGGACCCAGAGCTGAGTTTCACTCTTCGCCTTACCTGTTTTTGTGGCGGGTCTTTAAGAGATTCCTTCCAAAGGGAGACATGGTAAGCCACAAAAGCAGCAGGAGAACATCAAACTCGGGGACAGTGGATGGGCCGTTTCCCTGCGCGCTTTCTGTTGCTGCTGCTACCACAGCCGCCGTTCCAGCTTGTTAATAGTCACCCGGCGTAGAAGTTGTGCAATCCGTTGCTAACTTTGAACTCCTGCCTCTTGTTGTTGCTGCTGCTCTTTTGGAGCTCTGCCCAGTTGCGAGTTGGAAGGAGGCATTTAGGATAGGGAAAAGGGAATGACAGCAAGAACAAAGGGAAGGGAGGGAAGAAGTGGGTGGGGGGGACCCTAATTAGAGGCTCTTTCTGACTTCACTAATGAAACACCCATAGCTCGGCGAAGACTCAAGACTTGCAGTGGGCAGGAAAGAACTTCTCTGAAAATGCACAGCGAGGTCATGGCAAACTTAAGCAGTGGACGGACCCTGCGCTTTACCCCTTCTGAGCCAAGGATTACTTTGTCTCTCATAGTTCAGGTGATGTTCCTCTTGTTCAGATGAATTTATTGAAAATCCAACCTGATTAGCAAACTGTTGAGCTTCACTGAATTCTTCATCAGAAAAAGAGGAAAAAGGGGAAATCGGCTGGGAAAGAAAAAAAGGAAGCTCAGGTGAAATTGCAGAAGACTCAAATATGATTCCTATAGGTTGTTACTGTGCAATATGATTTAAGTTTACACACCACAGTGGCTTCTTGCTTCACTGTGGTTTGTTTGAGTAAAGCAACTCACTGATGTATAAACTGGTTTATGACTTAGTATTCATGTGAACACAATCATTGTGGTATATTAAAAAAAAAAAAACTACGGGAAGCAATTTGTGGCATATCACAGCATGCTAGATCAATCAAAGAGATCATAATAGAGAAAAAAAATTGCTTGTCCTTAAATTAGCAGAATTATGAATGAATTTTATTCCAAAGCTAAGTAATATTGCAGAGTATACTTTCCCATTAAATCACATTTCCTCTTTTCATTCCTTGGAAGAATGATTGAGGGGACTATGAGAAGTTGGAATGGTGACCAGAGAAATATCTTTCCCAGCTTTAGTGATTTGGACTTTTATGTAATACCATATTTTTCCCACTAACCAACTGGAGGATATGAGATCACAGGTTTTCCACTGCTAATGTCAGTAGAAAAAAAAAAATTCCCAGTAACTGTGCTATACAGTAGGAAAAAGTGGCTGGGCCTTCCTGACAGTTTCATGCACCATAATTTTGCAAACAACATCTAGAAGACTATCAGCATGTTATTGTTATATGATTATTTATCATTTATTTTCTTGGGTTGGGTACTTTTAATCTTGTTTTCATAGGATTAAATGAGATAGATAGATAGATAGATAGATAGATAGATAGATAGATAGATAGATAGATAGATAGATAGATGGATGGATGCACACATGCTTCATGTCATTGTTGACTCCTAATGACTACCTGAACAAGTCCCTAGGTTTTTTCTTGGCAGAATATAAAAAGTGGTTTGCCATTGCCTGCTTTTTTTCTAGGCTGAGGGAAAGAGACTGGCCCAAGGTCACCCAGTTGGCTTTAGAGATTAGTAGGACTAGAACTCGGAGTCTCTTGGTTTCTAGCCTGGTACCTTAACCATTGTACCAAATTGGTTCTATGGTACTTATATAAGTTGATATCAAGTAATAAATACATATGGTTAGGAAGTCATGGAGATATGATAGGATCATAGGACCCTCCAAACAATTCAGGGGAAAGGAAACTACCCAGAGTAATTTCAAGACCTGACTCTCTTGCTTTGAATATTTGATCCCAAATAATTAATTTAAATTACTGGAAAGTTAATTCTAGTTGAATGTTAAATTCTGTAACAGTTAAGTTACAGACAGTAGAAACATTTATTCAGAGAGCTAGTGGCTTCATTGGTCTCCTGTCCAGGATGCTTTAATTTGGATTCTTGGAATCAGGAGAACAATAGAATCAAGAACCCAAATGTTCACTTCCAAGATGGTGACTAAAATATTTTAGCACTTTGTAAGACAGATAGAAAGAACACATCCTATAGCAATATAAATCTCGCATTTTGGAAAACATCTGTGGTGTTTTGCATACTCACTAATTAAGAGATACACTTCAGGACTCAATGGACATAGTAGGATTATGGACATTAAACTTAATGCAGGAAGTATGAATGGGAACATGTGCATGTTATTTAAAAGGTTACAGATCATGTAGACCCTCTGGGAAAGGTGTAGAAGTCTTTACTTTAAAAGTTAATTATATACATGACTCAAGAAATCACAAGTTATTTACCCTTCCTGTGTTTATTTACCCATATGATTAGAGTGCAAAGCTGCTTTTAGGGCCCATTCCATTGCCAGAATGCCATGAGAGCATAACTCAGTATGAGTCTTTATCATTCTGTTCCACCAATGGGGTATACTTAAAATGGGAGCATATCCAGGCTCCTTGATGATACCATATCATCTTCCTGTAGTACTCGAGATATTTTTTTCTTCTTTATATATTTCCCAGTTTGGGTACATGGGTTTCCTTCTGTCTCATTATAAATTATTATGCTATCCCCAAGCTTGAAATATGAACTTTTTTACTATATTATAGATCAAATAACTTGAGTACATTAATGCTTTGAATAATTTAATAATGCTTTGAAGCAGAATTTCCAAGCCTTCCTGCATTTGGATAGCAATAGGATTTAGACTTATATACCTCTTCATAGTGCTTTACAATACTCTCTAACTACTTTACAGAATCAACATTATGCCCCCAACAATGTAAGTCCCCATTTTACTGAACTGGTCAGGATCAAACTCCTGGCAGTGGGCAGAATTAGCCTGCAATGCTGCATTCTAACCACTGTGCCACCACAGTTCCTATCCTGGGATGCTACTGTTGCTTCTGCTTCTTATTCCAGTAATCCCATCACCGAATATACTACTGTTTTGGCATGCCAGTTACAGAGAGGAATGCAGACAGACCTCTCAATTTTCCTTATGCCACATAATTTCTGGATGAATTGGCAGCAGGATGGGAAATCTAGAACACCAGCCGAATAGATAGGAGAAAATAAGAGTTGTGTGAGATTTCTTTCAATTAAAATTTTAAAAAGTTTATACTTTTCCCCCTTTTCAGTTAACTATTTTGCTTCTTATAAAAATGGTTCAATTTGCTAGGCATCATTCTTATTTGAATCATCATGAGTTTAGTATCCTAATTCTTCTTATGATGTTCTTATAATGGTCAGTTTAGGATTTTCTTTATTCTACTAGTACAGTCATGGAAAACCTACCTGGGGAAATTGACAGGATTTTTTTTCAACAGTGAAAATCCTAAAAGGGAAATTTTTTGATCGGGGCAAAAAACTGTGAAGTACAGCAGAAAAATAGAAGAATCCCTCTATTTTCTGAGGTGCTGAATATGTAGAATAATCTCATTTTACCTTTTATGCTGAAATTAATTTAATATGAATAAAAAGATCACTAAAAGAAAAAGAAAATGGGAACCTGGCAGCTGAATGTAGATGTTGTCTCTAAGCTATTTTTAAAGTAACCCTATTAATCTGCATGGGATGATGTTAACATCTATTCCATGGATCACCTATTAGTAGCAGAAATACCCTGCATATTTCAAGTTAACGTATTTCAAATTAATGTCATGTCACTAAAGTTCTTGAGCTGTGGCTACATGAAGAAGAAGCAGAGCTGGGTAATGAAACTGAGAAAAAAGAGCAAGGAGAAAAAGAAGCAGCAACTAAATCCTATAAACTTGGCAATTGATCAGATGGTCCAAATTTATATACCCACAGAAAGTTTTCTATTCATACAGCTAAGCTGGAGCTGAGTTCAATCATGGGGAATTTCCTCACTATTCAATACTGACAAATATTTCCTAACCACCTGAAATGTTTCCCAGTCTTTCTTGGCAGAGACACTTCATTCCACAGCTGGGAATTTTTCCAATACACATTAACTCCCCTCTTCTCCACCCAACCTTCCTTTTTCTTTGTCTGACTTTAAATATTATGGTCAGATTGTTTCAACAGGCAGTTTTACATTATGACACTTTCTCTTATTACAAAGATAAACAATAATATAACGATTCAAAGTATCATTAGCTAAGCTCAAATCATTCTCTTGATATCCCAATTTAATAAATACATGTCTGGCCTTTCTTACAATGAAATGTTCTTCTTTTTCTAACAATTCAACACATCCAAACAGAAAATTGGAAGTATAGTAACTTTTCCTTTTTTCTTGCTGCGGAGGAGAAAAGTGATCTGTTCACCAACAAGCAGAAAATGGCTGGGTTACACTTAGGCTGAATTGAGGTCCATGTACTTCAGTTGGAAGCCAATAGAAGAGAAATGGCAAATACAGATAAATGGAACATATTGAAAATTATCAAGTGGAATTCCAAATGAAATCAGCAATATAGTTGTCAATGGATCTTCCACTTATCTGATGAAAAAATCCATGATAGAGCAAACTAAATCAGAATTATCTTAATATATGATCAGAGCAGCAAGATTTACACAAAGATGGAAAGACTTAATGCTACCCACTATGGAAGAATGGTAATAGTAAACTTGAGGTTTTGTCCTTTTTACCACCAATATGTAAAGTTACTGCATTTTCTTCAAACAACAGATAAGCATTGGTTCAAGTTGTGCAAGATTGTTGGGTGTCCAAGGTTTTCTCTTCTCTATGCTTTCTTTGCTTTTTAAAAGAATGTGGGAGCATAATATCCATATCATCATCTTCCTAATGCAGGGGTGTCAAATTTAAGGCCTGGGGGCCAGATCTGGCTGAGGGATGCTTAGATCTGACCCACGGGGCCTCCTGGAAACAGCAAAGGACAGACCAGTGGTGTCTCTACCAGTGAAGCCCTCCTGAGCTCAGTTTTTGCTGGCAGAGGGTTGCAGGAGGCCATTGCTGCCGAAAATAGAGCTCGGGAACCTGTTTTCACTGGCAGAGTGCTCAGGCCACCACGGGTGCCCCCACAAGAATGATGATGAACTGGCCACCCTGACCATGCCAATCCCAGTCCCCAAAGGTCAAACACAACCCTGATGTGACCCTTGATGAAATTGAGTTTGACACCTCTGTCCTACTGTTATTCCTGCAGGTGCAGGGTTTACATTTTGGATCGACAAACACCTTCTTGCATGATCAAACACAGCATCTGGTACATTGTCTGCATTTTGATGGAAATGGCTGTAGATTGATTGGTTGCTACAAAAACAAAAACAAAACCCTGACTGACTGACTGGTTTATCACCTGGTCCTGACATTGGTTTGGTCTGGCTCAGCATATCCTGGTAGTGGGCAGAATCCAGCAGCACAACCAGCAAGAGCATACCTCACAGCTAATATCCATATATACAATAATATATATGCACCTGTATGTCAAATATGACAGTAACATGAACAGTGGAGAGTGATGCCTCCTGCTCAGGCATTGCCCAAATTAACAAGGTCCATATCAGACGTTGGGAAACCAGAACAATGATGATAAGTGGGCTATTGGAACAAACCATACATGGATGAGATGAGAGATCCTGTAATTGATGGTACACATGTAGAATCAAAGTCCAGATAACATGCAGACATAACTCCATTCGTTCCCTATTGCATTCTGACAGGTACTATATATCCCTATAATGGCATTGCCTACAACAAACTCAAGTGTTACAGGTGATATAACTGGAAAAAGTGTACTTCAAAAGTGAATTAGAGAGATTTGCCCTGGAGCTAATTCTAAGATGAGTGGGACATGGCAGAGGGTGAAATTGTCTGTCTTGCCCATTCTGGTAATAGGGCAACTAGGCAGCCAAGATAAATAGCCATTCTGGTTCAACATGAGCCAAGGAGTATTCAATTGTTGGTTTCAAAGAAAAAATAAAAAGGCCAGGAAAAAAATAACATATACAGATAAACTGAATTGCTTCAAAAGGCTACCGAATGATGTGGCTGAAAGAATGTCATGGACTATTTGATTCAGGAAAGATTAGATAGATAGATAGATAGATAGATAGATAGATAGATAGATAGATAGATAGATAGATAGATAGATAGATAGATAGATAGATAGACAGACAGACAGACAGACAGACAGACAGACATAAATAGATAATAGATAGATTGATAGATGATGGAGATAGATAGATATATAAACTGTTAGAAGCAGGAACACATTCCTAGTGTCTAGAAACAAGTATGGACTCTTGTATATGAAATAGATCACCCCCCTGCATATGATAGTTAAGCCTAAGATTTATGAGAGATTTTTTGAAAATAATATATAATTTTAAGGTAGAAAAACCCCAAGTATAGAAGATTAGGAGTTAGCATAATTAATGGCCAGAGAATGCTGACTGTAGGAGGTAAAAATGGAATCTGGATAGAAAAGAGCTGTTTCACAATGTGTGCAGTGGTGAGTACCACATCTCTTTAAAGCAGATGCATCTTTTTCTGGTTTCTGTGTGAACTTGACAAGAGCTCATACTGTGTTCATATGGTGCAAGTTGCTTCATTTATGAGTTATCAGTAACTTTTAAAACATGGAATGTTGTCAGTAGTACTTATCATCAATTTCTTCCTTATTTCTATTTTTATAAGTGATCATATCCATGATCACCTTCAAAGAAGTTGCAAAACATTTCTGAAATAATTATTTTCTATTCACTCCATTACAAATACCAAGTCTTCCACAGAACAAAACTAAACTAAACAGATCAGGAAAAAACTGTATTTTTAAAAATGGAAGCCATGTTGCTTTTTATATGAGTATTTAGAATGGTACTGCATGAAACAGCAGCAAGAAGTTTTGATTCAAAGCTAAAATGTAAATCAGTCATCATTGAGCTTGGGTGAAACAGAAGCTTTCCACTTATTTATTAACTGACTACATATGTCATTTCCTGACTTAAATAATGTTTATGTACTTCTAATAGGCATATTTCAGGAAAATGTTCACCAGGTGCATATCTAGAACCAGACAAACTTGTTGCTTTCATTAAATTTTTAAAGATATAGAACAATGTTCAAGGCCAGATGTTAGCAATCCTAACTAACAATTATGACTGACCTTCCTTTGAAAGATGTAATATTTTCTGGACATAAAGTTTTATTCCAGGTGGTTTACAAAATGAAAATTATAATACAATTAAGATGATATAGGCATATGCATTTAGTAGCCAGCAGTGTTAACCAGAGCACATTCCCAGATGCTTAAACCATGGGAGGAATGGAAGAAATTGTCCCTGTTGCCTAAAATTAGACATTGGTACCATGGAAACTCTTATAGAAGGGGTTCGTTAGTTGAAGATACTTTTTATTTCACCTCTAACAAAAAGGAATCAGAGCCTAAACCATTCTGCCTAATGGCAAGAGGCTGAGAGCTATAATTTCTAACCAGATTATTTAATTCTGCATGTTAGATTGAGTTGAGTTTTGTGAGTTGAGTTCAGTAGGACTTCATTTTCACAAATAGGATGGTAGTCACAAAACAGAGTATATCAAATCCCACAACACCTGCTTACTATGTCAATAGTTGTGATCATAGCACCTTTAAATCCTTGTCAAAAAGTTATAGATCTATGGCATTTGCAGTCTGGATGTTAAAAATATATTACTCTCTCACATAAACATTTCAATTAAATTTGGAAGAGAAATTCCATGTTGGAAATGCATGTGTATTTATTTATTTATTTATTAAATTTCTATACCGCCCCCTCTCTCAAAAAAGGGATTCGGGGCAGTGTACAGCCAACTAAAAACAAAAATAATATATAAATTAAAACACATTAAAAACAATTACATTAGAGGCCGAATATACAATTTGAGAATATAAAACTAATAAAAAAATTTAAAATTTAAAAATTTAAAATACCAAGTTTTAAAAACCCCAAAAATCGTTACTGGGCCAGGCCGGCCTGTTGAAAAAACAGGGTCTTTACTGTGCGCCAGAAGGTCTGAATGTCGGTAATGGCCCGTATCTCCGGGGGCAAATCGTTCCAAAGGGAGGGAGCCCCCACAGAGAAGGCCCGCACCCTCGGGGCCGCCAACCGGCAACGACCAGGTGGCGGAACCCCGAGGAGGCCAACCCTGTGGGAGCGCACTGGGTGGCAGGAGGCTGTTGATGACAGCAGGCGGTCCCGTAAGTACCCAGGTCCCAAGCCATGCCTGGCCAATAAATTTTGTATATGTTGTCTACTAAAGTGAACTTTTGGTTTTACGTGCTTCTTCCTGGTATTTAATCCTTGTTTTCCTGTCCTTGTAGGTCATGAAAATATGAATATTCCCCAATATAGTCCATTACTAGTTGTAATGAAGTATGTAATGGGGCAAGGGATATGAAAGATCCATTTTAAGACAATTTTTATTTGTCTCTCTTGTCCCATCTATAACTTTGATTTAATTGATTTTCTATTCACTGAATCAATCAAAGTCATTCTATGAAGACACAAAATTAACTGGGAATGAAATCTTAGCAAGAGTACAATTTAGTGTGTTTTGTTTGTATGAAAGATCTAAAGTTTGGGTGAATAAAAATGAAATCTTTACCTGAAGACCAGGTGGTTTTGCAAAGATGATACAACAGGGATGCTATTGTGGACTTGGCTCTGTGCTCTACAGCTTCATAGTAATTATTTTACTTATTTAATATAACTAGCAAAAAATGTCATGTTTTAACCTATGCACACATCTTTTTAATGAAAAGTATATCTTGAATTAAAAGAGAAAGATTTGGTTTTGTAATGGTTACTGTTTATAATGTTTTCTATAATTTTCTATTAAAGCATACATATATTTTTGATATGTCTATCCATCATTTATTTTGTGAAATCTGTAGAAAAATGGATATTTCACAAACCACCTTGCAAGCTAACAGATAGGAATGAATGATCCATCTAATCTATATTTTAAACAGGCTGGAATGATACTCAGCTTTATCTGGTATTATGTAATACAGTAATCAGTATTTGAAGGATCCAGCATTTGTCTGGTTGAGATAGGTTATTTCAATCAGGGTATAATTCAAGAAGTTCAGTAATACTGATCCATTTTAGTTAACTATAATTATCTTATTTTAAGGCAAATATTCTATACATACTTACCTAGACCTAAGCCTCAATGAACCTAGTGGGCCATGCTTCTAAATAAGCATAGTATTACATTGTACATGCTAAAAACTACAGTTAATAGATCTAATCAAAAACATTCAAGAAATTACATGTGGATTCTATGACTAATCACTCTTCCTGACTGCAAGTAATGAAATAATAAATCACAATTTTGTAAAAACATTACTGAATGAACAAGCCTTGATTTTCAGCAACTTATAAACAAGTATTATCAATTACTGGATGATTCACTTGGGATTTGCATGAGGTTTGAAAAATTAACTCATGAAATTAATACTCTGATCTTCAAACTGTCCTGTCAAAGCAAATCTTACTCATTGTAGGCAGTACAAGGTATTTTGGATCCCCAGGCAAAGAAACTTGGTTGCTCCAATTTCATCATCTCTACCAGGTATTTTGGACCCTAGTAGGGCTGCCAATCTTAATTTCATATATTTCATACTTTCTACCAAATAACTTTGAGGTGCATAGGTACTTGATTCCAGGACTGTTGCTTGTATTTAAGGGTTGTGCCATACATTTGTTTTTTCAGGTTGCTCTGTTTTTATTCAAATGACATTGAATCAGTAATGGGTGTAGAAATAGTTCCAAGACTTGGCTTTCCTCCATATACTACTTCACAAAGATGATTCATTTTTATTCTTTAGTGTGTTTACTTGGAAATACATTCATTGCTTTCAGTGGTGCTTATTTGCTGTTTGGACTTGTACTGTTAATCATTTATTTTTTCCTCTACAATCCTATTCTCCAAAAATTTACAGTGGGCATTTTTAAACAATTGGGTCAGCTTTCAGATAAAGTGTCCTTAGATATTGCAAATCATTCTATTTTATATTTCAGAAAAAATAACTAATCCCATTTCAACATTAATGTATAGAGTTTTCTGTGTATACAGCAAAATTGGAAATGAGCAGAAGCATTGCAAGGCAGCATACCGATTCCCTCGATTTTGTGTTAAATGTATTAATTTGCATTGTTCTTATAAGAGTCCCATTGAAGTCCTTTATTAAATGGACTCTGTAGATTTGGATTATTATCTCACAACCCATCCTACAACAGGAGAATATGGGAAGGGAATGTTTTGTCAGTTGTCTTGAAGTTCTGGAGGAAAAGTGGTTATAACTCTAATAAAAGGTTCTCTATGCCAGAATACAGGATGGAATGGAACATAATGTAATATTATTTAGACTGAAGAAAGTTGCATATTTGTATTTTGACTAAATTTCAACTGTGAATGCCCTAACATGTATCAGAGCAGAGGGAAAAAAGCTTTTAAAATGGTGTAATTATAACTACGTAAGTTATATTATCACAAGAGATGAAAAATGTCACTGTAAGTTACATCTTTTGATATACATATTTCCATCCATAATATCACTAGTGTGCTATAAATAAGATCTTATGTTTTGTGTAAAAAATAATAAAATGATTCACAATCTAACCATCTAACCAAATTACCACAATATTCCTTGCTTGGTTTATTTTATTGAAATAAATTCTGTCGTTCATTCTGATTTAATTCTTAAATAAACATGTCTCACACTTCAGAATTTCCACTTTAATTTTAAAAATATCTAACATGCTTACAGTAGCACATGATTTTTTGAAAAATAAAGGATTCATTCTGTCAATTCTGAAAATATCACATGACACCCGGTCAGATGAAAAACAAAAAACAAAAACAAAAAAACTTTACTTGGCAAAGATGATAGAATCTGGATTTTGTCTCAGAACAGATGAGATGTTATCTCTGGGTGGTGAGAATTAATATCTATGCTTCTAACATTCAGATTATTCTCTGGTTGCTATGGATCTTTGCAGTCACAGTAGCCTTTATACAGAGGAGGGTCTATTACCAAATTTGCAGATGATATTAAGCTGGCAGGAATAGCTAAAACCCAAGAAGATAGGCTCAAGACCCAGATGGATCTTGACAGACTAGAACACTGGGCCATATCTAACAAAATGAAATTCAATGTAGAGAAAAGTAAAGTCCTACACTTATGCAAGAAAAACCAAAAGTACACATATAGACTGGGTGAAACCAGACTCAATAGCAGTAACTGTGAGAGGGATCTTGGAGTCTTAGTGGACAACCAGCTAAATATGAGCCAGCAGTGTGCAGCAGCAGCCAAAAAAGCTAATGCAATCCTAAATTGTATTAACAGAGGGATACAATCAAGATCAAGAGAAGTACTAATACCACTCTCTAAAGCCTTAGTAAGACCGCACCTAGAGTATTGCATCCAGTTTTGGTCACCACATTATAAAAAAGATGTTGAGACTCTAGAAAAAGTAGAGAGAAGAGCAACCAGGATGATTAGGGGACTGGAGGCTAAAACATACAACGAACGGTTGCAGGAACTGGGCTTGGCTAGTCTAGTAAAGAGAAGGACCAGGGGAGACATGATAGTGGTTTTCCAATATTTGAGGGGCTGCCATAGGGAGGAAGGGGTCAAGCTATTTTCTAAAGCGCCTGTAGGCCAGACAAGGAATAATGGATGGAAACTGAACAAGGAGAGATTTAACCTAGAAATAAGGAGAAACTTTCTGACAGTGAGAACAATCAACCAATGGAACAGCTTGCCCTTGGAAGTTGTGGGAGTGCCATCACTTGAGACTTTCAAGAAGAGATTGGACTACCATTTGTCAGAAATGGTGTAGGGTCTCCTGCTTGGGCGGGGGGTTGGACTAGATGACCTACAAGGTCCCTTCCAACTCTGATTATCTGTTATCTGTTATTTAGTCAATGTGCCCAAGAAATCTAATGGCTCAATTTGATACTCTAGGTCCTGATGGGCATCTCTACCAAGGCTTTAGTCTGTCACTGGAATACAATCTCTTACTAAAATAGCATGATTCAGGGAAGATCCTTGTTTACTGAAGAGCTTGTTTACTGAAGAGTTTACTGGAAGCAGAAAAAAGAGCAGTCCTGGCAAAAAATAATAAGTAAGTCCTATCTAACTCAAGCAGGAACTCGGTGACAGTAAGAGCATCAAAACAGCAATATTTTTCTGTTTTTATTACATTTGTGAATTGCTGCTTGGTGCATCTTTTCAAAGTACTCTTTTAGGTAGGGATGAATCAGAAGAGAATTTCATTTGTTTACTCAGAATTGGATGCCAGCTGTACAAGTTTGATAGAAGAGAGACAACATTTTGAGATTATATGGGATGACTTTCAGCTTGTTGATCCTGAGGAACTAGACTGATGTCAGCCTTATGAGGTAGTCCAGACAGGAAGCATGACTGATGAGCTACTTTATTATAAGGCTACATTAATTTGAATGTCTCCTCCCCTGTCACCTTTACAGCACAAGAAACTTAGGGAGGGTCCCTTCTTATATGCTTACAATGTTCATATTCCCTTTGCAAGTTGAGCTGCCTCATGTCTGACTGTTCTCTTGACTCTTTGTGGCTTTTCACCCTGTCTCCCAAGGTCATTCTTGCACAGTATTACAGCAACTTTCTTAATGATATTAATTTTATCACCTGTGAATTGGATTCTTTCTCTTAGCATCTAGTGGAAATGCAGCAGGAAGATGGATCAGAGTGGTGGTGAATGCATCGTTGAGATAGGGTATGGTGCATCCAGCCTTAAAACAGGCAATGGTACATGCTTCCATAAAGTCCCATCACTTGAACCACCTATTATAGTTCCATGTTGACCTACTTTGAAAGAAGATTGTTGAGAAGGTAGTGACCCGGCAATTGTAGAACACATCGGAGCTGATTTAGACCATTTTCAATCTTATTTCATACCTGGCTATGAATCCGAAGTGGTATTGTTCTTACAGATGAGCTGTGGTGGGCCTGGGATAGGATTAGTGAGACCTTCTTGCTTGATCTGTCAACTACCCTCAACATTCCAACTACATTCAACAACTACCTTTTAGAACATCTTTGGAGATTTAGGGCTATTGTAATTTTCCTCTTCATGGGTAACTCCAGTTGGCAGCAGAGAGATTTCATTACAAAGAAGCACAGGACTCAAATCCCCCATCCTTCATAAAATCTACATGAAGCCTCTGGAGGAGAATGTATTTTTGGTATGGACTCAGGTATCCTCTCTATGTGAATAATATTCAGTTTTGCATTTGACTCTAGACTAGTTGGGAGATGTGGGTCAGCCTATGTGTTGATGCATGGAAAATGTTAGATTCCAGATGGGAAGCAATAGACCCAGGATTAATCCCAGTTTGACTGAGTGGTTGTGGGTTCAGAAACCAAGTGAAATAAGTATTCTCCATTTTTTGTTCAGGAAAAGTCATGAATAACTATCATGCTGAACCAATGCATAATCTCAGGTAGCTGTAATTAGAGACATAGGGCTTTTATACAGCTCCATCAGTGTGAATTTCTTTTTTACCTTTTTCTGAGTCAGGAGTCCCTTTTATAGTCACTTAGTTCTTGGTCACCACTCACAACTATTTCAATGCCTTTTACTTGGAGCTGCTCCTGAAAACTTCATGAAAGCTGCAGCAATAAGTAGTTACAGATTTGCTAAGATGGTATGACACCATTTCTTGTAATTACATTTGATTGTTAGCTATTCTTCTCCCAAATAAGGGCACTTTTAGCCCTTGTTATCTCTTTAATGTATCATCAGAGCAATATAATTTCTCGATGAGGCTTTTATGCAGCAATCACCTTATCTTTTTTATTTGACAAGAACAAGAACAGGAAGTATATAGATCATTGATGGGTGACACCATAAGCTATCCCTTATGGGTGCAATCTTATCTTTTTTTCCTCATTGGCCTTCTCACATGCATGCAACATTCTAAGCATGTGATCATTTTCATATGAACATGCAGATGCCATCCCACCTCTTTAAAGAAAAAACTAAATAGACCACAGAATGGCAACTTGTGGCTCAAGAGATGCCTTTTCCCAGCACCACAACTGCACCTCTGAAATATTCTCAAGAGTATGCCAACAAAACATTCTGGTAGAGAGAAGTTCCCTGACGATGGGGCTCCAGCATGAGTCCAAAAGCTTGAAAGACTAAACTTCTGGTCCAGATGGCCGACCAAGATTGGATCCTGCAACATTATCTTGAGACACGTTTGTCTTTATTCCTGTCAGAATGCCATATTTTGTAAAGGGCATTGTGGTCCATAGCTGTTTTAAGTATGGTAATGAGAACACAAGGCTTCCATGCTGCCATTCTCATCTTTAACCCCAGATTCAAAATTAAAGGAAAATTTGCCAGGTTTGCCCCCATCCCTTTTGGCAATATAGTATCACTGAAGGCTTCTTGCTGCTCCCAGAAGATAAATTGCAAGCCCTATTCCAACAGACATTATCTGTACTGGTTTTGATATCCTGTATCACTCCCTCCTTTTTCTTTATGCCTTTTGTAGAAATAGTATTATCTTCAAAGGATAATCAGATTCTTTTCCTGCTTTAAGATTAACCGGATCTTCTTGAAGATGATCTCTAACATAATGTGATTCTCTATAATACCTTTACAACACAATCCATCCTTACCAATCTATTCAGAAATTATGTCCACTGAGTTCAAGAACCTTTAATCTCTGTTCTATCTCCAGATTCTTTGAGGTGGGGAGGTAGGAAAATTCTATTACAAAGTATCATTCTGTTTAATCTTAATAAATCACATTTTCTGGTCATGTTTTTCCTGAAATTTAAATTATGAATGTTTGTCATGTATCAATTATATTTGAATGCTACATGGAATTTAAAAACATGTAGGCTATCAGAAATACAGAAATAGAAATGAAAAACTTTTCATCAGTACGTGTTATAGAATAAAATTATCATAAACTGAAGTCACTGCTTTTTGTTTCCCATGTAGGTTCAGCAGCAAACTATTTCCATTCTGCCCCCTAATGGAAGAAAAATAGAAAATGAAGGAACTTTATTTATAAAGTAAGGAAATACTTCTTTTACAATATCTGTCTACCAAGGGTATGCTTAATTACCATTGCAGGCTATCAAATATTAATAAACTATTCATTAAATTCTTTTTTTAATGAAGCTATTTGGATCTTATGTAATTTCTACTTACTTCACAATGAGGAACACATATAAAGTTCTTTATTGCCTGTTTTGTAGACCAAAATTTAAATCTTATTAAAAGCATACAGAAATTTCAGTCCTTGCTTGAAGGACTATTCCATTAAATGCCATACAAAGACATATATAGGGTTTATATTTAAAGTGGAACAGCATACATTATCTCTCCAACAAATAATTTAAACAGTACAGTTCTTAAAACCAATCTATATGGTTCTGCATTTTAGGACACAAAAAACATTCAACTTTCAATGGTTATGCCATTTCTGAGAGAAAACTACTGAATCTATTTTAAGTGTGATTGCTCAGCATTGCCATGTATGGCAAATTTATATCCAAAGGAAGACCTAAAAGTGTTTTAAATAATGAATATATATTATTGTGCATATACCCTTGTAAAGTAAAGTGTGCTTCTCTCTTCAAACTAATTATTATTTCATTAATCAACTATTTATATCTAGCTTTTTAACTATCAAATATCCAAGCATACTTCCAATCTAAAATCAAGTATAAACAACTAAAAGCTGATTTAAAACAATGAAATTATTAGCAAAGAATCTAACAGCATGAATGAAGAGGAAGATCAATTTCTGTTCAGAAAACAGAGTATGAGTTGAACTCATCCAGCATCATTCACTTAGAGCATCAATATGACACATCCAGGATGTGGAGTTACATCTTCAAAGATACACATTTGAGCTTTAGCTATCTTTCCACCAATAATCTGAATTACTAAATCCTGTGTTTTGTGGATGACTTTTGTCAATACTTACTGGAATATAGTCTTGGAAAATAAGTTATACCTATAAGTAGGAATCAGCAAAATACTTTTGGGTATCTAGGGAGAAAAAGGAGGAGGAGGAAGCTCATTTTCACCATGCCAAGTTTATCTTCCTTAATCTGATTGTTTCCAAATGTATAGGAACCTCATGGTCTCTGGCTATGAATTCTTAGGAATGCAGTCCCAACATTTCTTCTGAATGCCATTTTGATTTGGTCTCTTGCATAGGTTGAAATAAGTAAAGAAAGGGTGACATAAGAATATATTGCAAAATATTTATTTTAGTTAAACAAATACTATATTTTTCAAGTTTTTGTTAAATTCTTTTCCTGAATCACATGAATCATAGAAACAGCTAAGTGTATACAGGTGACCTGTGATGGGCACAGAAATACAAAGGTGACATTTAACTTACTCTCATTAGATTCTTTATACTAACTAGCCTTTTTCTAACCACACATCCGTCAATTGTGCTGGGCTGCAACTTCCATCACCAAGCTACACTGCCTGCTATATGGCTGTGGTGTGGCTGCAGGCAAGCGGGGGAAATAATCACAAATCCCGCATTCCCGTTTGGAGACATGGTTTTAAAATCGGGCGCAACTGGTAAGAGTGTCTTTTTTCCGCCATCTGCTTCACACAGACCCCTTTCTTTCTGCTTCAGGAAGTGTGAAGCGCAGCGCAACTAATGGGGGAATCGCGTCAGTTTCGCTCTGAAGAAGAGGAGGGGACGGAGCAGGCGGGCGGACGCTTGGCGAAAAGAGAACGGCTGCTGCGCGTTCGTGACATCACCCCTCCCTGCTTGCTTATATACTTAGGGGACATCCGGAGCTCCCTTTAGGGTCCAGTTCTTTAAAAATCAGCTCAAGGCAGCAGCTCTTTTTTTCTGCGCGACTCTCTCTCTCACCCAGATAGCTTGCCCCTTTGTCTATGGACTTCACTTTATAGAGGGAAAAGGGAGAGAGTGGATGGCAAGAATGGTGAAGATGCAGTTGGTGTGCGCGATGCTGCTGGCGTCCTCTTCCTGGAGCCTGGCCTCAGGTAAGCTCCGAGTGCGCGCTCTTTCTCTGTCTCTGGCACGGCTTCCCTTCGATTGGGAGAAGGGTTTGGGCTAATCCGGCGGTACTGCTACTATGGGAGGAGTTTGTGTTGTCCAATGCAGGGAGGCTAATGCCTGGTCATCTTCAAAAAAGTTAGCTTTAAATATAAAATAGTTTTTCTAGGATAATTGCTTTGAGAGAGAATCTGTTGGATTAAAATGTGAGGGACAAATTCAAGTTTCTGAAAAGTGTTTTTAATTGGTTCATTTATCAGTTTGACCCCCAAAATAGGCTAATTGTATCTAATCAGCTACATACTCTCTTTCTGAAGAGGCTCTTTGAGGAGAATCACGGTGGGACAGGGACCATGTTTACAGGCTTATTGAAATGCACCTGTAACTTAGTACAGGGAAGAGGAAATTCCATGCTTCCAGACTCCAGGCTTTTGGATTCTGTAAGGGACTGTAGAAACAATCTTGAAGAGCAGAAGGAAGAGCTGCAACAAAGACAACCATCAAATAAAAAGAGGCAAAAATTTAAGTATCTCAAACTTGACCCTCCTCAGTTCTCTATAAGATAAAGGGGGCATTAAGACATTCAGACTTGCAATATTCTGTTCTTGTTATTTTATAATAAAAGTAGCATTAGCATTTATGACTGTGGACTGCATGGACTGGTCTAGCTATAAGGAGTTACAGTTTCCTACTCTCATGTTTGATTTTTTTCAGCTGGAGTCTGTGGAATAGAGACTCACAGTTCATCATAGATTCTCAAGGATCAGTTTTTCCTAGCATGTTGGACCTACAGATTGTAGCATTCTGTGAGTTGTAGCCCAGCAAATATGAAATGCATTGCATGGCAGAAGACTGATAAACATAATCCAGATCTTGGGAGATGTGTGTCTGCAAAGTTCATTACACATCTATATCATGACAAGATGAATTAAATGTCACAAAGTGTCTAGACTTGAGGTTTGTAGGATTAATATTGTTATAAATCAAAACTCAAAAGTCTGCCATTCACACCAATAATAAATTAGCAGGGGAAAGAAATGGAGTCAATATTGCCCCCTATATGTATAATACAAACCTACTGTAGATCTGGAATCTTGATACAAAGGAACAAGAGTTGTGCCAAGGCTATCAATCTTCATATTTTCAGGTTTAAAAATGCATACAATTTTGTGCAATATTTAGGGAAAATCATATTTTTTAAAAATTTCCCACTAATAAAATAGTTATGACAGTGATCTATACAGAGATAATCAATAACTAATACGATATAACTGCAAAGATTTTTTTTTTAAAAAAATAGGGATGTTTTAAAACAAAAAACCGCACCTGGCCCCAAATTGTAGCTTTTCCATATATTTATTGCAGAATCTTGAAATCCTTCAATGATAGTGTTAAAAATCAAAAAGGTTGAACTTTAGGTTTCATTAAAGTAGGAGACATTTCTACATAATGATAGATGGGCAAATATTTATTACAATATAACTAAGCTCATTCCTCCTTAAAGTTGTTCTTTATATACCAATAATTATTGGACTGTGTATTTGCTTTTAAATAAATTATTTTTTATTTATACAATAATGGTATAAATAAAAAATAGGTACTTCTAGTAGTCTGTAACATGTATCCATACCTTCCCTGCAAGCATATATACTTTCACATTCATGCATTAGGGGAATAGAATAGAATAGAATAGAATAGAATAGAATAGAATAGAATAGAATAGAATAGAATTCTTTATTGGCCAAGTGTGACTGCACACACAAGAAATTTGTGTCTGGTGCATAAGCTCTCAGTGTATATATAAAAAACAAAGTGACAAGTTATTGATTGTAAATCATAAGATACAACCATAATCATAAGATACAAACAAGTGATAAATCATAAGATGTCAATAGTAATAGGAAAGATGAGAAGGCAAGAAAACTGAGATGACCAGGATAATAGCAATACAGCTGATTTACATGGATAAATATTAAAAAATATAGTTTACTTTATAATTTGTTTCACAAACCATTCAAAGTAAAATCATAGATTAAAATCTAAACTTTTCCAAGTGCAATATAAAATCTATAAATAAATTTACACAATACTCTTGAGATTCATATGTTTATGCCATATACCCTCATTTTTGCTTATTTATTTGGGCATCTTAAGAATGAATATAATAATTTAATGTAATGAATCTATTAAATATTTTATAAATCAGTCAGACTTCAGATGTGTATATTGATTCTTGCTAAATTTTGTTTCCAGAGCATATTTTAGAATTAAATGTATTTTTTTTCCTGCAGATTGATTTATTCCAATCTAATATATTAAATAATTCTACTTTAAAATTTAAATTTAGCTGTAACTCATTACTAAACTCCTGTGTAGTTTCAAACATTTGGGCATCATAACAGTCTAAATCAATAAGCAAAGTAATAGTACTTAATCTTGTTTTAATAGACAAATAATGCCTATGTTTGTTGAAGGCAATGTACCTATTTTAGCTTTTTTAATTTCTATGCTTTATTTTAATCTGTTCTAATTACAACCCTGAGGATTAATGTAGTATATGACCACAATTATGATAAAAGGAGCTATGTTCTTCATTGGAAAAACATTTCATTTTTTTCTTTTATAATTTATTGATTCAAATTAAATGAATATCAATAAAATGTTTCAGGAAAATTAATTGCAATAATAGTGCTAACAACTTTTCTATGATCCCTGAATATCTGAGGAGCAATGATCTCACTGAACTTCTGAGAAGCCCTGATTTTGATGATATTTATTATAAGAATTAGTCAATGAATGAACTGTTAAAACAGTCTGATGAAAATATTTAGCTTTTTCTCAGTAGTATTACTGTTATGTTTGTAATTTTCACTTCACTCTGATGAAATATATTTCCATACTGTCATTTTTGAATCCTGTCCAGATAATTTTCTTTAATACCCATGTCTTATTTCCTGAGCTCTTATGTTCTGAATTCTTTGTCATTAGCATTCGAAGAATGTGTTTTACCATAAGGACTATACAGTAATTTGGATTCAAAGGGGAAAATTTGTTTCAGAGCATGCATGGACAACACATTACACCTGTTGGTAACTACTTAAAGAGTCTCCTTTTTTCTGGGCTCATGCATGGTCCTTGGAGGAAGGGTGATGGACTTGATTTAAGACAGTACCTATTAGTTCAGTATATGCATGCTCATCTATTCCATATCACAGTTTCTTTTTCAAATCTGGAACACTGCATAGCCCTGAAAAGTAGACCCATAAAGCATATTATTTCTCATTCATCTTCCACTCTTATAGATGCTTTTTAAAATGACATCAACTACTGGTACCTCATGATTTATTTCTTTTATTTTTCTGGTTCCCTACTATCTTGCCAACATTTTATTTTTTAATAAAATATAACGATTTATGCTTTTTGTGGGCCATTGGTACTATAGGGCATATAAAGTGCATTGCTTTCTTTTTTAAAAAAGAGATAGATTTTACTACTCGTTTCCATGAGACATAGTGACCCTATTTTATCACATTATTTTACTTTGCAGTACTGTAGTGAGGACGTAAACTTGAGAAGCAAGACAAAAGTAATATATTAGTCATTTATGAGCTAGTACCATTTGCTGTTTTTCAGTTAGGAATATAGTGTTTATTACTTTAGTTGGAGACCATCCAATTAAAGTTACTAAAGACTTGGATCTATTGAAATACATGGAACAGCAGCAGCAGCAACAAATCACAAGAGTATAGCTATTTATATCAATTGGACTTATTTTCTATCTGCCTGTTATTTCATCACTCACAATTACATGCAACTATAGAGTTTAGATGATGATGATATGATGATAATTATTAGATAAAAACAGTTTCCCTTTTAACATATCATCTTTCTTTTATTAAGACATTCTTCAAGTCCTTATAACATTGAACATGGCAATGACCAGGAATTTCAATTAAACTCACTGAAACTTTAAATTTCTTTTCATGCTACATATACAGTATCCTTGTTAATAATATAGCAATGTAAACTATATGAATATGTCTGCAACTTACATATTCCCCAAAGAAGGTTAATTGGCTTCCATTGAAATGATGTTTGCAATTATTCAATATATAAAAAAAACAAGAGCTTTTAAATATATACAGTACATGCTATCAGTGCAGAAATATCTTAATTTAGAAATTAAATCTAATTTCATATACTACTATTGGTGATCAGATCTTTAAATATTTCAGTTGACCAATAATAAGCTGTTTTCATTACTAAACATTTTTTCCAATGAAATGGCATAACTTAACAAGCATATATTAAAGAAAGGAGCACTTGCCAAACGTTCATTTTAATCAGTTCTTAACCCTAAATTGTCTTTAAGGGATATTTTTAAATTCTATATGTGAAATTCAAATGCTAGTGGTTTATAATGCAACAATAAACATATGTTTCCTTTTAACTTGCAGATTCAGAAGAGGAAATGAAAGCCCTAGAAGCTGATTTATTGACCAATATGTATACATCAAAGGTAACACTTTTTTGTCCCCTCCATCCTCTTTTGGGTTCAGGAATACTCATAGCAAACATATATGTTTAAATGTATAATAATACTACATATAAATGTTGAGTATAAGATTTAAGAAAAATATAATCAAATACAATAAATAAGAACAAGTGTGGGTAAAGAGACAGTGCCAAATAATATTTTATTCTTTGTATTATGGATACATTACTTAACTAGCATTAACACATTCCCACCAGCAGGCAATTATAGGAGAATGTCAAGTTATTGGCAAAGGTTATATTTCTAGACAAAATTTGCTTGATAAAAGCTAAGTTAATCTCAAGTCACATAGCAATGTTAGCTTTTCTTGTAATGCCAATTGAGAATAATCAAACCCTTACAAGGAGTTATTAAGTGGGGTATCCCAAGGTTCTATCTTAGGCCAGTATAGATATTCCTTGATTTACAACAGTTCATTTAGTGACTGTTCAAAATTACAACAGCACTGAAAAAAATGATTCTGACCATTTTTCACACTGATGACCATTGTAGCATCCCCATCGTCATGTGATCAAAATTCAGACGCTTGCCAACTGACTCATACTTATGATGGTTGCAGTGTCCCAGGGTCAGGTAATCACCTTTTGCAATCTTCTGTCAAGAATGAGGAAACTAAGTTCACTTAACAACCATGTTGCTAACTTAACAGTGATTCACTTAACAACTGTGGCAAGAAAGTGGGGCAAATTCACTTAACCACTGTCTCACTTAACAACATAAATTTTGGGCTTAATTGTGGTCATAAGGTGAGGACTACATGTACTCTTCAACATCTTCATAAACAATTTAGGTGAGGGGATAGAAGAGGAACTCATCATATTTGCAAATGACACTGAGCTGGGGTAAATAGCCAAATTTTTAGAAGATAGAATCTTAACAGATTTGAACACAGATTTCCAACAAAATGCAATGCAGTGGTAAGAAAAGGCACTTAGGCAAGAAAGACCAAATGCACAAGTATAGAATGTGGTACCTAGCTCAACAGCAGAAACTGTGAGAGGCTCTAACAGACAACCACTTAGGTATCAGCTAACAGTGTGCTACAGCTACCAAAAGAGCCAATGCAGTTTTAGGCTGCATCAACAGAGGGATATTATCAAGATCACATGAAATATTAATGCCACTTTATACTGCTTGGTAATACCATACTTGGAATATAGCATCTACTTGTGATCACCACAATACAAAAAAGATGTTGAGAGTCTAGAAAAAATGCAGAGAAAAGCAACAAAGATGATTGAGAGGCTGGAGGGCTAAAATATATGATGAATGGTTGCAGGAACTGGGTATGTGTAGTCTAACGAAGAGAAAGACTAGGTGTAACAAGATAGCAGTCTTCTAATATTTCAGGGGCTGCCATAGAGAAGATGGGGTCAACTTGTAACCAAGGAGAGATCTAACCTAAAATTAAGGGGAAATTTCATGACAGTGAGAACAATTCTGAATGGAATGGCTTGCCTCCAGTAGTTGTGGTGCTCCAGTGGTACTCCATCACTGGAGATTTTAAAGAAGAGATTGGACATCCATTTGTCTGGCATGGTACAGGGTCTCCTGCTTGAGCAGAAGGTTCAACCTCCAAAACCTCTTCCAACTCTGTTATACTGTTAACACAATACAAGTGTGTGCAACAGAATTTTGATGTCCCTCATATTTGATCTCTCAGGATCTCATGGATTCAAAATGTACTACATATGCTTTGACAGGCATATAGTTCCCCATTTCCCAAATCATCTAAATACACTTTAATCTGTGATTTGAGAATGTAAGCAAATTTTCAATATTTTGCTGTTGAAAATGTATTGCATAAACATGAAATTCTATTATGCAGCTGGTTATATTTTTCCAGGAATAAAAAAGAAAGAAAAGGATGTATTTCCTGTAAATGTTGATGAGCTGAAAATTCAGATGACCATTATTTATAACCTTTCTAGTTCATTGCATCTTTCTGTAATATCATAGTCTGCATCCCGTAATGGCACTAGTTATGCTAAAATTTACTATTACTCCTCTTACTCTAAATTGAATAAATGCCATCTCTTTCTCTCTAAGCTTATTACAAAATAAGATTATTTTTTCTGGAAAACATAAAGCATTCACTAAATTCACTGGATTAGTAAGAAATATAATCTCAGTTTCAAGCCCATAATACTGAAATCCAGATAATGGGCAGGGCAATTGATAAATCAATCAAGTTGTTCTGTTGCAAACCATCAATTAAAAATAAAATTATCCCTCCATCTTCATAGTTTCATATTAACACAATATTGTAGATTAGGAAATAACATTCTTTCAAATAAGAAATACGAATGAAGTGCTAAGAAAACAAATGTGATATGTGGTTAGATTTATATAAAATTTAAAACAAAGAAACAACAACAGCAAAACCTTAAACCCATAAAAATGACAATACTCAAACACCATGTTTTGAAGGGCAACAAAGAGCCCCAAAAGACAGCAAGAATTTGTCTTTCAAGATAAAAAAGTTGATCAGGTTGATTTTTTTAAAGGTTTCACAATCTATGTTTTCAGGCACTTACTCATTATTTTGGAGAGCTTCACCATTTTGTACATGACTGCATGGTAAATTGGGTATTTAAGTAATATGTGATCCATCTGTACGGAATTGGTTTAAATTTCACATTATTGAAATGCATATTTTGAAATTAAGAACATAAATAATTCAATGAAAGCATAGTTTCCTGGATTCTACATAAACTCATATGTCTGATCTCTGTACATTTTCAGAGCCTCCAATAATAAGAATGATACACACACAGTAGTGCATACATACACAGAAACAGGAACTAAACAAATACTTAAATAGATTCTTCGCTTCAGTGAGAATTCATGTAAAGCAACACTTTGAAGCTGCTTCACAAATGACACTTCCCCTCCTAATTCTAAACAACAGAGTAGAGTGGCTTCATTGGAGAAAAGAGAAGAAAATGAACTGCAGTTATAGAGAACAGCCCAAGGTTGGGTTGCAGTTCTTTGAACTTAGTTTTCCATTTTTGCTCTCTGTCTAGGCAATATTTTCAAGTGCTATGATCTTGGAGAAAATTGATTCTCCAATCAATCTCTGATTTCTGCCAGATCAAATCACTGAAGTTTTTGCCTGGGCAGGCAATAATCTATCTGAAAATGAAAATTTACGTGATTTGCTTTAAGAGGTACTTTATAAAGAGAAGCATGTTGCTTTTATGCTTTGATGAGGTGGAGCACACATCCCATCAAACAGCCTTTATGTACAATAAAACACAGACATAAGAACTGCAGCATTTATTTCACATATTAAATTTCAAGTCAACTTTTATGTTTATATAATAAATAGAATGTGCAAGGTTTGGGGGTTGCATTTTGTCCAAACTTGTTCAACTTCTCCATCTGCCAAAAATCAATATTAATAAACAAATGTTCTGAAAATAAGTAATTGTTCAATAGTTCAATTGTTCAATGAAACTGACATGGAAAGTTTCAATTTCATGTACAAAACAGATGTGTGTGTGTGTGTGTGTGTGTGTGTGTGTGTGTGTGTGTGTGTGTGTGTGTGTGGTGGTCGTGATTGAATTTGAAGAGGTCAAATAGCAATAGCACTTAGACTTATATACTGCTTCACAGTGCTTTACAACCCTTTCTAAGTGGTTTACAGAGTCAGCATATTGTCCCATATAATCTGGGTTTTCATTTTACTGACCTCAGTAAATGGAAGGCTGAGTGAATCTTGAGCCAGTGGGAGTCTAACTGCTGAACTTCTGGCAGCTGGCAGTCAGCAGAAGTAGCCTGAAGTGCTATAGTAACTCTGAATGGTTACTAAACAAAGCCGTTGTAAGTCAAAGACTACCTGTTCTGAAATATACAAGACATGATATATAGGGGTGGGATTCAAAAATCCCAACAATTGGTTCTCTGCCAGTTGCTGGGTGGGCGTGGCCTATTGGAACTTTTGGAGGGGCATTTTTCACTTTCCTCAGAGTCTGGAGGCTTCCCCCAGGCTCCAGAGGCCCTCTGAAAACTGGAACAGGCCGGTTTCCAGACTTCTGGAATTTCCGGGAGGGCCATTTTTTGCCTTCTCCAGAGTCTGGAGGCTTCCCTTGGGTCTATGTGAGGGCAAAAACAGCCTCCCCAGGCTTCAGAAGCCTCCAGAAGCCAGAAACAGGCTCATTTCTGGAACATCCAGGAGGGCCATTTTTTGTCCTCCCATGGTCTCCATGCAGACTTTTCACTTCAAAACGGTCCATGTGGAGACTCCTGGGAGTGAAGGGGCGGAGCGGGCAGGGCCAACCAGTCAGTTCAATTACCAGTTCGGTGAACCAGATGTAAATTTAACATCCAGTTCACCTGAACTGGCCCGAACCGGCTGAATACCACCCCTGATGATGTTATGAGTTTGTGTTTATCTGTATTTTCCTTTCTATTTATGTGGCCCAAGAGAAACAGAGAAAGAGAAATGGTGAAGAAAACATTCCTCTTAGATACATATGTCCTACTTTAAGTAAAGTGAGTTACTTACCTTTAGTTACCTCTAAATTGTTCCCCTAGGTTCTTTTCCTCTAGCTGTTCTCTTCTTGTGGAAGATAGAGAGGTATGTGTATCATGCACCCATTAAACACATCTGCTGCCTTCTATCCTATTGCTTGCATTGAAGTTAATTTTAACTGCTATGGTTGCTCAGCATGTGGTCTTCCAGATATTGTTGAACTAAAACAATAAACCAAGCAGAGTGGCCAACATAATGGTCTCCTCAGTGCCATATTTTAAAAGTAAAATTTTGTTTATTAAAAAAAAAAAATTTCCTCATGCCCAAGTACTTAATGGGGAAGACTCTTTCTCATTCAGATAAAATACTAATTGTTAGCATATCAAACCCAGTTAATGGCATTATGAAGTAACTGTTTTACGTAGGCACATATATTTCCTTAGGGAGACTGAATTTTTGGGTTAGCTACCAAGTACTGCGATTTTCTGAAACTGAATAGCATAAAATGCCAAATTCTATTATCTTTGTCTGAAAACAACAACAACAACATGGCAGATACACTGTGAGAGAGAAAAAAAAGTATCAAGTAAGCCATGGAACAAGAAAAATTTCCATCTAGTTAAAAATTCAATTTGGAACAATTATATATTGTAATAAATTAAATATGATTTATAGGAGGATAATCGGGTTAATAAAAAAGAAGGCATTTTAATTTAAGAGGGACGAGTTTGAGGTTGAAAAAACTGAAACACCTCAAACACCTTGGAATTTCTTTGTGGCGATAACCATCATGTTTAATAGTAATCATTTAATACAATAGTGGATGTTTTTATAATAGGGTACAATTACTCACTTTTCTATGAAAAGTGAGTAATTGTACCCTATTAAAAATCCAGTATAGTATTAAATGTTTACTATTAAACATGATGGTTATCGCCACAAAGAAATTCCAAGGTGTTTTGATGATGTTGTAGAAAGTAACCAACTGTTGGATCTTGAAAGGGTCCTGATTCAGGGGTGGGATACTACTGGTTCGGCCCGGTTCTATAGAACCTGTAGCTGCGTAGAGCAGCTGACACTGAAACAATTCGGTGTTTGGCCCACCCACCTGTCTGGGCTCTAGGCTGTCCTTTATTCCCTGCTTTTCCCTTCTCAGCTGCTTTGTGTGGCACAGCTGAAGTTGAAAAAGCAGGAAACAAGAGGATTTTCAAACGCTGCGCACCCGCGCGCAGCACTTGCAGAGTTGTCCAGGAGGCACAGCTGATGATTTCTTGCAAACGTGCACACACGATTGTCCCCAGTTCGAAGAACCGGAAAATCACTCCACTGGCTAGCCCCTCCCCTCCCCTCCCTGCCCACTCATTCCTTACTTGGCATGCAAGCCATCCAAGTTGCCTGGTTTGGTAAGTTGCTATTTTTTCCTTTTTTTTCCCCTGACCATCAGCTGTTCTTCTCTGCCAGAAGATTTAGATTAGCTAGAAAGCAGGAAATGGATTTCTTGCTTTCTAGCTAATCTAAAAGCAGAGCCGAACCTTCCTTAGGACTGAAGCTTTTCAGTGCAGACTCAGGTAGACAATTACAGATAGATAGATCTCTAAGTTAATCTGTGATTCTGTGAGCAATTCAATCTGCCTGCCTGCTTTTCCTGCGTTTGGGTAAAAGTTGCTCTTTTTTTAAATAAAAAAATCAATATTTACATGAATATTTATAATATTTATATACAAGCCATGCCCACCCAGTCAAATGACCACCAAGCCATGCCCAGTTAGCAAGCCACACCATTCAGTCACATGACCACCAAGCCATATCCACAAATTAGGCCACACCCACAGAACCAGTTGTTAAGAAATTTGAATCCCACCCCTGTCCTGAGTTTTTCATTACTCACTTTTGAAATCTGGTAAGTCTCACTTTAATTCCTAACAATGTCACTGGAAATCAAAGATTGTCTCTTCCTCTCATATTTAAAATTATAATTTGATGTAGCCTCTCCTTACAGGGCAGAGTCCACTTTTAGATCTTAATTTTATTTATGAAACTTTCAGCATTTGTATAGTAATGATAAAGCAACGATAAATATATGGAATATAAAAAGAATTTGGTTTTGGAAATTTCCCATAGTCTTCTTCACTGTAGCTATCTGAATCTGCTAAAGCTCTTCTGTAAAAGAAAAGGAAGATTGAAAAAAGATGAAGCAAGATGAGTAAGGTTGGGATGGCCAAGGGAAACCATGCAAAATCAGGCTTGCCTTTAAGACACAGAAAGAAAAAATCTGACCTCTTTAGCAGTTCTAATGAGAGATTAATTGATAGACAATACATTTCAGTCAATAAGCAATAACCACTGAGTTTCAAGAGCAACTTAAAGGGCATTTAGTGCAGAAACAGAAATCCAAAGAAACATATGAAGTGGCGGAAATGGGGGAAATAGCAGAGGGTACAAACTGCCAAGGCATAACAAGTGATTGCACCTTGACTTAAATGAAACAATTCAATGTATCATATGACTTTGTTCTGTTTTAAAGTATTCTTGCTAAATTGATCTATGCTGAGTAACAGACTTTGCCAGATTGTTTGTATATAATGACCCTTTCTCAGGGGTGGAATTATACAGGTTCGCATCTATTCGCTAGAACCGGTTCTTAACATTCTAAGCAGTTTAGAGAACTGGTTGTTAGAAGAAATTACTGGCCTAATCCTGTAAGGAAGGCAGGAAGGAAACATTCTGGTGTTGCTTACAGAAACTGCCTCTCCGTTAACCCTTATTACATTCTTGGCAGGACTGGACTTCCTATCTCAGGAACTTCTCTGGGGTTTTTTCCTCTCCTTTGCTGGTACTTTGCTTGTGTGGAGTGACCATTCAAAGTTACAATGGCACTGAAAAAAGTGACTTATGGCCATTTTCATACTTACGACTGTTGCAGCATCCCCACAGTCATGAAAGGCCAGGTGAGGAGATGCATGCCTCAATGTGAGTGATGTTGAGTTGGCTATGCCCAGCCAGTCACATGACCACCAAGCCACATCCACCAACCAAGCCACGCCCACAGAACCAATTATTAAAAAATTTGAATCCCACCCTGCCCTTTCTTCTATTCTCCCCTCTCACAAACAACTCTGTGACTGGCCCAGTGATAAGTGAGCATCTGTGACTGAGGATTTGCAAGAACCTGGGTCTCTGTACTCTATTACAGCACCTTAAGAGCTGTGGTACAGTATTGTAAACTAATTCTGCTCACTGCCAGGAATTTAATCCTGACTGACTCAAGGTTGACTCAGCCCCCCATCCTTCCAAAGTCAGTAAATGAGGACCCAGATTGTTGAGGGAAGTATGGTGACATTTGTAAACTGCTCAAAGAGTTCTGTAAAGCACTGTGGAGTCTAAGTACTATTGCTATTGCTTAAGCACCACAGTTGCAGTTGAAGAGAGGGGAATTTGAGTTCCCAACATTTTTGCATCGTGGCTTTTTGATGCAAATGACTCTAGACAGAGGACATTGCTGTGAAATTTTCCTTTCAATAATTGATTGTGTCCTTGGATTCAGGGGAAAGAAGTGGTGATGGTGGTGATGGGAACTAAAACTGAATCGCTCAGCTTAAGTCTGAGGTGAGAGCTGTTTATAGAAGATATTAAAAAGTTTATTTTCCCAGCCATTTCCTGCAGTTCTTGCGATAAATAATGATACATTGAAATGACCTCACACTTCTGAGGTTTGATTATGGCAAAGGAATTATACTATTAAATGCAGTCTAAACTTACCCATTTATTCTTTGCAAGCATTATGAATTACTTCAGTCATGATTATAATGCCTGGATTATAATTGTTCATTCTTTCTACGGGAAAAAACAGCACCTAAAAGACAACAAACAGAATAATTTACAAAGCTTATTGAAAAGCTTACTGCTATAGAGAACTAAAATCTATTTTGCATATTGGAAAGATAACTCTTCATAATGTAGTAAAAAATAGGACCCTAGGCAAAACTGCCATTTCTCATTCAGAATATAAGGGAGAAACAAGTAAAAATATAGAACAATTGGCTGGATGTGTCTTGAAGGTGGAAGCTTCAAGAGAAAAAGTCAGCAATGGGTCAACTTACAGTTTATAATTAAAAGATGACAAAAATATTTCAAAAATAGCCAAATTTGTTATTCTATGTTTTTGAATGGAATATTAGCACATGGGGGTGAAGTTTTGTTTTCTGAGCTTATGGTTTGGTTTTTGAACTTTTCATTAGCAGGATAGGTAACATCTTCAATGGAATTTAGGAAACTCCACTGAAGATGTTATGTAGCCTGGTAACAAAATGTTCAGAAACCAACCCACAGCTTGGAGAATGAACTTTCATCTTCATCTTACATCTGACCTACAGATATTCACCATTATTGCTGTTGACATATTCCCCATTAGGAGAATGCATTCAGGGAAACGTAGTGAGAGTGGTGATGAATAACACACAAACAGCACACAGATACACTGAATAGTAAAATTCATCTTTTACTTCCAGTAAATGAGTAAGCAAAGTCCAACAAACAGTCCAAGTCATACACGGTTGAAGCAGTTAGTATTCAGTCCAGGGATAATCCAAAAACAAAGTCCAATATCATAAACAAAGTTTAGTAAACGTAGTTTGCTAACCATTGCAAGACTCACAGCAATCCGAGTAGAACGACAATCAGGCAAAAGGCAATAGGGAACAACAAACCAGGTTTCAGGCTCCATCTTATGGCTGTTGGAGGAACCACACCCAATTACAATTACAGCATTCCCCTAAAGATACAACAGTACTAAATGTTTATCCTGGTTTATATATTGCCAACCCAACTGTTAGGTGACTATCATTCCTAACATTCTCCCCTTTGGATAGGACAATATATAAAACCTTACAGTTTAAGTCCATATTCCTCACAGCAAGCCTTATGTTTTACAATGTGTTGGGCTTTCGTAAAATGATCTGCAATGTTATTCTCTGACATGCAGTACTCCACTTTAATCATTTTACTTTGCACACATTGTCTCACATTCAGATATCATAGATCTCTGTGTTTTGATCTTGTCTTTACGGCGAGATTGGAAACCATCTGAATTGCTGATTGGTTGTCTTCATATACAACAATAGTATCCTTTACATTAATTCCCATGTCTATCATTAGTTGTTTATAATATATTAAATCTGTACATAATAGAGACAAACATGAGAATTCAGCCTCCATTGTTGATAAGCTTAGATGTTTTTGTCGAATAGATCGCCATCCAATTAACATCTTTCCTAATAACACCACAGTACCTGACGTTGATTTACGTGTTGGTACAGCTGTAGCGAAACTTGCATCGGCATATGCAATTAAACTTAGTTCATCCTTAGGCTCCAAATATAATGCATAATGCATTGTTTGTTTAAGATATCTCAACACACGCCTAGCAACTTGCCAGTGCCTTTCAGTAGTCTCAGCATTAAACCTGGCTAATTGGTTGACACCATATGCTATGTCTGGCCTAGATCAATTACTAAGATAGAATAAGCTACCAATTAATGACTGATAAATGACTTTATCAAAATTAGGACTTTGCACATTACTGTGGTTAAACTCCTGGCTCATTTGGTGTTTTAGCTGGTTTACAAAGTTCCATTTTAATGTTTTTCAGTAATTGGTTAATTTTATCTGCCTGTGAGATTTTGTAACCTCCCCTAGTTTTATCTATTTTTAAACCAAGATACTGTTTAATCTAACCTAAATGTTTGAGTTTAAATTTCTTCTCTAACAGTGAAATAATCCGAGTAGCTTCTTGCTCAGTTTTGGTGATTAATGCTATGTCATCAATGAAACTACACCATTTTTTTCCTTTTTAAATAAACATGGATAAGCCATGCTAGCTACAAAATCTATCTTTGTTAATTCCTTCACTATGCACTGGTTCCATTCATAGCCTGATTGCTTCAAGCCATAAAGACTCTTTTTCAATCTCCAGCAATTAGTTTTGTTATCAGTTTTTATCCCCAAAGGCTTCTTTAAATATATAGTATGTTGCAACGGGGCATGTAAATATGCCGTCTCAAACATCTAAATGGTTTATTATGTATTTTTCCTTAGCTGCCCACACTAATGCTGCTCGTAATGTGGTAGCCTTCAGACTAGGTGCAAACACCTCATCGTAATCGTTGACTGACTGATCGAACAATTGTGCTACTAACCTGGCTTTATAGGTAACAGTCCCAACAATACCTGTCTTAATTTTATAAATCCACTTACACCTTATGGCATGTTTACCTGGTGGTAACCTGACATTTTCATATACCTCTAACCTTTGTAAGGATTTCAGTTCCTTATCCATTGCTTCTTGCCAAGCAGCCTGATCCTTAGCAGGATACAGTTTCAATTCATTAGAGTTAGTAGGAACTATACTTACTTGGCATACTATACTAGCCTGATATCTATCTGATGGTCGTGTTACATGGGTTGAAAATCTAGATAATTCAGGGCTTATTGGTGGACTCTCCTGTTCCACTTGCTCCTGTTCTTCTACCTCCTCCTGTGCCTGTTCTTCTTTTTTAATGGTTATTGATGGTTTAACTATCTCATCGTTAGGGACTACTTGGGTGTCAATAACAACATCGTTGTTGAATTCCTGTTCTAGTTTATGCTACCCAACGTGCTTAAGAAATTTAGCACTAGCGCTACAGTAAACATTAGCTGAACCTGGATCCCAAAATCTAAACAATCTATTGTTGGCCTCGTAATCTATGAAAAATAATTTCCTAGCTCTATGTTGCCCTTTCAGTCTTACTTGTGAGGGAATATGCACCCATGCTTTTGAGCTCCAAATGTGTGTAGATAACTTAAATTTGGTTTTCTGCCATGCCAATGAGTGAATGGCAATTCACCAGTTGTTATGTTCACCACATTGTTTAACACATGGTTGGAACACAATATGGCTTCACCCCACAGTGTTTCAGGCAAATCTGAATCAGATAACATACTGCGAGCCATGGCTTGTAACATTTGCCCTCTTCATTCTATAAACGAGTTATGTTGTGGCCTGTAAGGTTCAGAATGCTTATGCTCGATACCAGCCAATTTCAACATCATTTGGAATCTAGTTGTTAATAAACTCAGTCCCATTATCTGTAACTAAAATAATGATTTTACATCTAATTTTTCTCTCAGCAAATCTTAGCCAATTAAATAAATGTTGGAACGTTTCTGTTTTGTTTTTCATTAGATAGCAGACCATACCATGAGTAATGGTCCATTATACTCAAAATATTGCAGGCACCTCCCAAATTGGATTTTTTAGGACCAATTATGTCAGTAAAAACAACCTCTAAAGGTTCTTTGGTCTTAAACCCATTTAGTCTGTTTGCTGGAGTAACCTTGATTTTCTCCTGGTTACAGGCATTACAGTTTAAGTACTTACTACAGGGTTTTAATTTTACTCCCTCTGACAATTTGACAGTTTGTTTCAGCATTTTGAAATCAATGTGTCCCAAATATCTATGCAGTAAATGTATACATTCGTCATGTGGCTTAACATTATTATAAACTGAGTTAGCCATCTGCAACTGGTCATCATGTATCACATATAAATCATTCTCTAAAGTAGCAGTAACACTTTTACCCTCTTTCTCTATTATACAGTTATCTCCCCTAAAGGTTACTACATAACCAATATTAACTAAAGCCCTTACTGATAACAAATTAAATTTTAGTTTAGGTACATATAACAGATAAATGCTTATTTACACATGAACAATATGCAGTACCTTCACCAGATGGTTTCATCTTCCATCCATTTGCCAATGATACATGTTGCTTACTCGTGGACATCTTTACAAACCTATCTCTATTTCTAGTAATGCACTGCGATGCTCCACTATCAACTACCCACAAATCTTGGTTTACAGTTGAATTGCTAGACATAGCTAAATTAACATTCTTCTTAGCCTTCTGGTGATTACCAGTATTCTGTCGTTTACCCTTCTTACAGAATCTAGCTATATGTCTCCTAGCCCCACAAGAAAAACATTTTCTAACAATATAGACAGTTGAAAACAAATCCTCTTCTTGTGGCTGTTTCTCCCTCAGTTGGTCCCTATCCAGCCATCTCCTTGCCTCTTCTAACAACCTTCCGGTTATGTCAGTCAATGTCAGTTCATTTCTGGTAAGACACTCCAATGAAGATACGTAATCATCATAACTTTCATCCAATGAGGAAAGAATGATGTAAAGCTGATGCAGCTCCGAAAAAACTAGTTCCTTGTCATGTAGCTCTTGAAAAGTTCTTTTCATGAAGTTCAAATGAGCTAACATATCTCCACCTCTCAGTAGACGTGCTTTAAACAGTTTACATGTAAGATGTTTGTATGCACCTACACTGTCACAAACATAAATCCTCTTCAAATTCTCCCAACACCTAGCAGCAGACTCTTCTCCACGAATATGGACTAGCTACTGGTCACTCAGTGTTAGTCCAATTAGTCCAATTACACAAAGAGCTTGTTTAAAGTCAGCTAACTTTTTGGCATCATCCTCATTATTTGAATCCCAAGCATTTACATCCGGTGGATCCTGAACTGCAGCCCATAATCCTTCCCTTCGCAGAAGTAGACTGCACTTCATAGACCAGGAAATATAGTTTGTTTCATTCAACTGGGTTATCAGTGATAGACTTGTTGACGGGTCTTGTGCCATCTTTACCAGGACAGTAACTCACAATTAAACAGTAAACAGCTGTCTGTATCCAGTACTGTGTATTCACACTAACTCTCAGTTATCTAAGCCTGGGCCCATCACCAGTGTTGAAGTATTCCTCATTAGGAGTGCACTCAGGGAAACGTAGTGAGAGTGATGATGAATAACACACAAACAGCACACATATACACTGAATAGTAAAATGTAGGTTTTACTTCCAGTAAACGGGTAAGCAAAGTCTAACAAGCAGTCCAAGTCATACACGGTTAAAGCAGTTAGTATTCAGTCCAGGGATAATCCAAAAACAAAGTCCAGTATCATAAACAAAGTTCAGTAAATGTAATTTGCTAACCGTTGCAAGACTCACAGCAATCTGAGTAGAATGACGATCAGGCAAAAGGCAATAGGGAAAATGGAAGAACAAACCAGGTTTCTAGCTCCGTCTTATCGCCGTTGGAGGAACCACATCCAATTACAATTACAGCATTTCCTTAAAGATACAACAGTACTAAATGGCTATCCTGGTTTATATATTGCCAACCCAACTGTTAGGTGACTATCATTCCTAACAATTGCACATTAGGATATTTCAGCCATTTCAAATTTATTTTATTTTAAAATGTTTTTATTTGCCTTTAAAAAATATTTTAAATATAGTTTTTAATTGCAAGATCCCTTATTAAATTCCATACAACCTCACAATAGCTTCTGCCTCTCAAAAGGTTGCTGATTTCTGCTCAATGTCCAGTAGTTGAGCTTAATTTTAAGGCCTTGTTATTGATGTCTTGAAATACATGCCTGTAACTTTATCATTTTTAAGTATATTAAGCTTGGTGGGTGTCAGGGAAAAGATATTGTAAAATCTCCAGTCAGAGGTGGTATTTGCTGGTTCTCCAGACTACTCAAAACTGGTCAGAACCTGCTGAATACCACCTCTGATTAGGTGTATGCAGATAAAATTTTGCTAGTCAATTCCATCTAAAGACTCTCTGAGTTACATTCCAATGAAATAATACTGTATTTTAATACGAGACCTTCTCTCAGTTCTACATTGGGTGCTTGTAAAATTATAAGCTTTACAAAATGGCTGAAAAGAGTCACATGCTCTATTTTCATGATCTGCAAGCTGCAAAAGACAAAATAAAACATAATGTATTATTATAATTAAACCAATGCAACATTTATTATATATCATACCATGGGTTCAAGGAGAAAGACCAAAAAAGAGGGAGATATGTAATTAAGAAAGAGTGAAATTATCTTAGAAACTTTTTTTAGCAGACAAATGACTAATGTAACTTCTTGATGCCACTATTTCTCCAGAAAAAAAATCTGGCTCATCACCTTTTCACAAAAAAGTGTTGGAACGTAGTTTATCATGCCAATAGACAAGAATACACCTGCTGAATAATTAAAATGTTCAAATTAATCACAATCAGTGCATATTTCCTATATTGTATCAAGAGCAATCCTATTTTATTATGAAAAAAGTATCTAAGGTTTTTTATTTTGATCATTAGAAATATTTAATTATTTAATGTCCTGTTTTGAAATTAAAGAAGAGACATATTCAAATTCTCTGCAATGTTGTGCAAATTTTCTATCATCAAGAAAGACATTTCAAAACATTGTTATGCAAATTTGTCCCTGCCTAGCAGGCTAGTTGACACCATGATTAAATTATGTACTGCAATAACAGACAAATCAAGGAAACAACTCAAAATGGAAACAAAGTTCTAACCTAAAATTAAGTTTTGGATTCACTGTGAATGACTTATTACTAGGATTGGAAAGACAAGACTGTATTATTGTTAATCACATAGTATGAATACAAGTTATTTAAAGCTATGGTCATTTTGTATAAAAACAAACAAACAAACCATACTTAAGTAGAAATATAGCTGAGTTTATTTTTTCTATCATGTGGAGAAGTCTCCTCTTGCACTGGGGATAGTGTGGATGAAAATATATTAGCTAGGGAGGGAAGAAGCCTGCTACTTTTCTTTCATAATTAATTCATTTTTCTGACTAACAACATTATTCATTATTAATAATTTGAAGATTTAATTAATTGTGGATAGGACTTGGTTCTAACTGCATCATCAGAAAGCCACAATTTATAGCTATTGAAGCTTCGATATGACTGTTAGAATCATGGAGTATAGTTTTTATATACTACAGATGAGTTGAACAATAGTTTCAGTTACATTCCTACTTAGATTCCGAAGTTTGAGGAAATGTATTTCATTTTAGTTCTGTCAAATATTTTATACATTTTTAATCAGTTTTCATTCAGTTTGAATGGATGCAAATTCTTTTAAAGAAGAAGATAATTTCAGTGTATAGAGTTCTTCAATGAGTTTATTTCATTATATGATTGTTGACTAGTGATTGTTGAAGCTTCAATAGCTAATAGCCTGCTTCTTATTGGTGGTTTGCTTCTTATTTTCTCAAGCTTCATTCAAATCCCAGGGAAAATATCATAAAAGAACATCTTCCAAAGCATTTTTCAGTGTGGAAACTGTTAATTCCAGGATGGCACTAGAAAAATGGAAGAATGTTTGAGAAGGGGATGGATGGATGGATGGATGGATGGATGGATGGATGGATGGATGGATGGAAGGCAGGTAGGTAGATGAGACCTATTGTAGTATAGTGGGTAAGGTGCCACACTAGAGCTATAGTGAAGAACTTCTATGCAGAAGCCTTCATTCTGCAGTAGAATGATGTGGCTAAAAATATAGACATAGGCATAAACATAATATTAGCAGTAGTACCGGTAGTATTATGTGCCTTTCAAATAAGCTCATCCAGAATCTGAATGGATATCTGAAGTAAAGTGGGAAAAATGTTTTCGTGAAGCAAGGAAGAGCAGGAGAAACTGAATTCAGCACATTTGGAAGACCCAATGTTGAAGAATGTTGCTACATGTGAACAATAATTTCTGATTTCCAGCCTGAATGACAGTAATAAGGACATTCTTTCCCTTTAGAGTCTCTAAAGCAAGGATAGCAAATCCTGTAATTCAAACTGCAACCTTTGTTTTAAGTGGAGTTTCACAATGAAAGGTTAACAGCACATTTCAGATAGTGTCCTACAAAGAGAGATAGAGAGTTTTTTGAACTGTCAACTGCCATACCAGTAGAGAGGGAATCTCTAATAATCTCAGCAAGCAAAGGCAAACTGCCTTACAAAAAATATATGTAATGTAACCTGACTCTTATTTATCTGCATACATTTTTGGCTTACAATAGAATAGTTTCCGTCTTCATAATGAATGTATGTGGTTCTTCCTATAATGTCTTATTTCTATGCCAAAGTTGTCATTTGATTCTGAAAATAAATAATAGCAGATCAATTATACCTCCCTCCCATTCTTCTATAATATTCTTCTGCTGATAGACAATTTACACACTTGGTCTTGCTTTTTTCAGATAAACAAAGCAAAATCACCCCAGTGGAAACTAATACTTTGGAATATTTGTGACTTCATAAGCAACCTGAACAATCCAGAAGAAGAAACAGGTGACCCTGAAGAAGATTTTATGATGAGAAGACAATTTGCTTCTACTTCTGAGAGCTTCACTTTGGAAGCAATGTTGACACTATATCAGCTTCAAAAAGTCTGTCACACCAGAAACTTTCAGCAGTGGGAGGTAATATTAACAGTTGGCATCTTATTATTTTGTACTATCTTATTTGTATTACAATAATTTTTGATTCATACTGTACATGCAGTTAATTATTTTCTTTTGGATAATGACTTAGAACCATACTTAGCAAGTATGTGAAATCTATCATTTTACCAAGCACAGACAGTTTTATATTTATATTCTTAGAGCATATTCATAGTTTTTTTACTGCTAAATTATTAAGACAAATTAACAGGACTTCAGTTTAATCTAAAGTTTCAGGACCTATTTAGACCACTAGAGTACAGTTATCCATTTGTGAAGCAAAGCTTCAGAAAATCTGCTATTAAGAATGTGCCAAAGTATTTTATTTGTATGAAACGTTGTCTTACCCTTCTAGGACCAATATGCTACTCATTGCAATTGAAAATATATTGCAAAGCATATATTCAGTATTAATAATAAAAAAGTAAAAGTACAGATGCACAAATGAATGAAAAAGCAACTTTTTAAGAAAACAGGATTTTTACGTTCCCCCCCCCCCAATATAATGAATGAAATTAATTAATTGTGCTATGTTCATCTTTTTTTCTGCTAAGTAGCAGAATTCAGGACAACTTGGACAATATTCCTCACAGAAAAATTGCTCCAGGTGAAATAATGATTCCATATTCTCTCCTTATTGACAGCAGTTGCTTCAACAAGATATTTATGACCCAGAGAATGCTAGTCAAGATAAAGATTTGATGAAAAGAAAAACTCCATACATTCTGAAACGACAATTACATGCTAACAAAGCCCGGCGGCCATACATTTTGAAGAGGAGTTCATATTACTGACTCAGCCTTTAAAATAATGTACATGTAGTTCTATGCTTTATGTCTCCCTTATTTCAACTCAAATCTTATGTGTGGAAATGTATTATGGAACGCAATCAAGATGATAACATAATTGTGTATTTTTTGCTATTGTTGGTAGTTGATTGTGATGTTTTTCCTACTTAAAATTAACTGGACAAATACATTTACAAATAAATCTAGTTTCTAAGCATTATGTATTGTATGCCATTGATAATATTAAAGAATTGGCAATGCTATTTATACTGCATACTGTTTCTACAAAGCATAGTTCTATGAAAACATAGAAAAATGTCCATTTTATCATGTGCTATGTGATATATTATACAATATTCATAAGCAAACAGATGATTACTTAAAGCATTTAAAAGATGATTAATGAGTACTCCAATTAAATAATATAGAATTAATAAATTAATAACATCCAACCCAAATTAATTTGCTTGCATTTCAGCATAAGCTGATGGAACAGATAATGAACATGGTTCAGAGTAAATTAGGTACATTTAAATAATTAACAAATTAGATATTTACTGATCAACACAATTCATGAGTAACAAATGTTCATTCTGTTCAATGGCATGGACTTCCCTAACATAGATTGATGATTAATTCTTAAATATATTAAAGGCGAAAATCATATCTTGTATCCATTTATGTCCACTGAACATTAGTTAGATGGAAGGATTTAAGATGTTGAAAATGGAATATAAAGTTTGGAGAATATTAGTGGCACATTGGTTAAACATCAGGTTTTATTCCTACAGTTAGTAGGAAAAACCACCTAATTCTAACCAAATATATTGTTGTGACAGTTAAAGCAAGGTAACAACTAACACCAAACATAACATGACAATTATTTCTGTTTCATTTTTTTAAACTCTTAATTTTTATCTGCTTGTATTTATTGCTTGTAGATAAAGAAATTGACATTAGACATATTGTAGATAAAGAATTTGACATTTGAATTGAAAATGTGATTTCCTGTTATCAAAATATAAGGCAGATTTGGAGAAAATACCCCAAATGTTTGTTTTATAGAAAAATATATATTATATAGATGTAGATACACATACATACACAAACTTCTTGCTCCTTCTTTGGGGTTCCTATTATAAAAATGCATCAAGATGAGTCCCAGCTAACAATGTTGTGTCAGTTCAGTTGCAAAGTCTGAAGCCAAATTCTTTGATTCTATTAACCAAGTTGTGTCTTTTACTAAATGTGACATTTCCCTCTCTGTTTTTCATCTGTATCCAAACACCCTATGATTGGTTATAGAAACTATAAAAGTGGCATGCCTTATTCAAAAAGTCTAATGCATGGATTTTCCTTTCTGGCCTATACTACCCATGCAGGACTTGTTCCAGAGATTTTGAGTTCAGAACCAGCTTAAATGAATCCCTAATTTAGTGTGCAGTTTGTACTAGGCAAAGGACAATTGCATAATTAGGAACAAGCTATTACACTAGGAATGAGCTACTGATGCTTGAAAGCCATGTGAGCAGGGGTGGGATTCTACTAGTTTGCATCTATTCGCTAGAGCCAGTTGTTACTATTCTAAGCAGTTCGAAGAACCGGTTGTTAGAAGAAATTACTGGCCCAATCCTGTAAGGAAGGCAGGAAGGAAACATTCTGGTGTTGCTTACAGAAACTGCCTCTCCGTTAACCCTTATTACATTCTTGGCAGGACTAGACTTCCTATCCATGCAGCTCAGGAACATCTCTGGAGTTTTTTTCCCCTCCTTTGCTGGTACTTTGCTTATTTGGAGTGACCATTTAAAGTTACAATGGCACTGAAAAAAGTGACATGACCATTTTTCACGCTTACGACTGATGCAGCATCCCACAGTCATGAGAGGCCAGGTGAGGAGATGCGTGCCTCGATGTGAGTGATATTGAGTTGGCCACACCCAGCCAATAACATGACCACCAAGCCATGTCCACCCAGTCACACGACCACCAACCCACGCCCACCACCTAAGCCACACCCACAGAACCGGTTGTTAAAACTTTTGAATCCCACCCCTGCATGTGAGACCTTCTGAAGCTTCATTAGGGTTCCAAAGATCACCTCCAGTATCTTGACATTGAGCCACTAAAGTTTGACAGCAGATAAACACTACATTTTCTCATAGCAAAAGAGGCAAAAAATATCCAGAAGACAAAATGCTTGCTTTGTAGTCTTATTCCTCCCTCCCACAAATATGGCAGCAAAAATCTGCATTAAAATTTTAGGCATTTTTGCTATCGAGGGGAGAGAGGATATTTGAAGATGAGTATAGAAGAGATTTGCCTTCCAAGGGCCTTCTGCTTCCATTCTCTCTCTTTACTCTGTCAATGTGAAAAAAATATTAAATATAATTACAGCTCTGCTTTAGGATTTCAAAAAGTTGGGAGGCTTCCCTCTCCTCACACATTATTCTTTGCCGTCTTATATATACTGTACCGCTACAAATCTTTTCCAGATTTTAAAGGCCCCTTTTTAACATTTCCTACTGTCTTCGTAGTTCAATTTGACTGAACTTTAATAACATTTGTCTAAGTTATTGAATATTCTTCCTCTACGGTTTTGTATTTGTTCTTTGCATATTCCATTTATCAAACATATGTTGGGTTACCAGCAGCATAGTTGAGTTACCAAATTAGATGGCATAAGCAGCATTTCTGCATAGATCAATGAATTAAATAGTGTCTCTGCTGGGAATACTTCTTTTTCAAAGTACAAAAAAACCTCCTGTATCTTCTATGCCAGGAATTCTGGAGTATGCAAATATACAATATCTATAGGCATATTTGCATAAAGGAAAGAATTCTTTTGAAAATTTTTGTTATAAACATTGCATTGATAAATAAATTGCTTTCCTCTTTTTCATAATTTGCATAGTGCAGATGTGTTGGACATGTTCCAACACTGATTCTCAACCATGTCTGCAAAAGTATGGAAAGGGGGTGAAATAACAAAACCTAGTGTGGATCAACAACTTTCACACTTTGCTTTTGTGTGCAACTTCATGACATAAATATGAAACAGTAGAACATTCACTATGATGTCACAGTATATTTTAATTATTTTGGTATCATCTTAGCTTGCTCTATAAAGTTATGTTCCCCTTCCTTCCTTCCTTCCTTCCTTCCTTCCTTCCTTCCTTCCTTCCTTCCTTCCTTCCTTCCCTCCCTCCCTCCCTCCCTCCCTCCCTCCCTCCCTCCCTCCCTCCCTCCCTCCTTCCTTCCTTCCTTCCTTCCTTCCTTCCTTCCTTCCTTCCTTCCTTCCTTCCTTCCTTCCTCATCAAAACCCCCTCAAATTTAAAAACAAAAAGGCTACTTTTTCAAAGAAGTGCATAATACACATTAGCAGTTTTATCAAATTTATCACATGGTAAGATTTAAAGGAGATGAATATTATAACATTATTGTTGGTTTTTACCTCTCCACCCTTATTGCGTCCGCAGAAAATCGCCTGGTTGCCCTGTTTAGGGTGACCTGCTCCCTTTTGGAAGTGGAGGAGCAGGAGGATCCCTTGCAGGGATGAGCCGAGGACTTTTCTAGGTTTCTGCAGGACAAAATCACTCAGATCCGGGATGAGCTGGACTCCGACTGGGCATCTCCAGGCGGGAGGGTGGGGGCGGACTTCGGTGAGGTCATTTGGGATGAGTTCGACCCTGTTACCCTGGAGGACGTGGACAGGATACTGGGGGGCTTAATGCCACCACCTGTTTATTGGACTCGTGCCCCTCCTGGCTGGTCTTGGCCACTCAGGAGGTGACATGAGGCGGGTTCCAAGGGATCATTAATGCTTCCTTGAGAGAGGAGCTTTTACCCGCCGCCTTGAAAGAGGCGGTGGTGCGGCCCCTCCTCAAGAAACCATCCCTAGATCCAGCATTGTCGAATTATCGTCCGGTCTCCAACCTCCCCTTTGTGGCGAAGGTTGTTGAGAGTATGGTGGCACGTCAGCTCCCTCAGTACCTGGATGAAGCAGTATATCTAGACCTCCTCCAATTGGGTTTCAGGCCCGGACACAGCACGGAGACGGATTGGTCGCGCTGGTGGATGATCTCTGGAAGGCCTGAGACAGGGGTTGTTCCTCTGTCTTGGTCCTGTTAGATCTCTCGGCGGCTTTTGATACTGTCGACCACAGTATCTTATTGCGGCAGTTGGGGGGGTTGGGAGTGGGAGGCACTGTTTTACAGTGGTTCTCCTCCTTCCTCTCCAACCGCTCGCAATTTGTGTTGACAGGAGGGCAGAGGTTGACCCCGAGGCCCCTATTATGTAGCCATGCATTGGCTTCCTGTGGCCTTCCGGATCCGATTCAAGGTGGTAGTGATCATCTTTAAAGTGCTCCATGGCTCGGGACCTGGGTACTTACAGGACCGCCTGCTGCCACCAACAACCTCCCACCGCCCCGTGCGCTCCCACAGGGTCAGCCTCCTTGGGGTTCCGCCAGCTGGGCATTGCCGGTAGGCGTCCCCGAGGGTGCAGGCTTTCTCTGTGGGGGCTCCCTCCCTTTGGAACGACTTGCCCCCGGAGATATGGGCCATCACCGACATTCAGACCTTCCGGTGCGCAGTAAATATCCTGTTTTTTCAACAGGCCGGCCTGGCCCAGTAACAATTTGTGGGGTTTTAAATTTGGTATTTTTAAATTTTTTATCAGTTTTTCTACTTGTTAATTTTATATTCAGCCTCCAATTTAATCATTTTAAATTGTTTTTAATTTTATAACTTTATACTGTTTCTGTTTTAGCTGGCTGCACATCGCCCCGAGTCCCTTTTTTGGGAGAGGGGGTGGTATAAAAATCTAATAAACATAAACATAACATTATTGTTGGTTTTTACTGCTAAAACTGTAAAATAACAAGTAAAACCTAAATTGAGCTGAAGCAATGTTTATTATTGGGGCGGATAGTGCTTTCTAGCACTTTATATTATTTTGTTTTAGCTGATAAACTCAGGCCTTTCAGAATCTGCTTCAGTTCCATTTTGTCTCTGAAGACTTACTGTTTTGTCCTGCACCTCTATTCTTCTATTTCTTTGCTCATGTGTCCTTTTATAATTTGGTTGTGGAGTTTATTGACCATTAGTGATATATGTTCTTCTGGTTAAGAAACATGGTCTACTGCACTCTACTCAAATATTATTTATGTGTGCTAACTAGAAAACCCATGGCTTTTGCAAAACTCATAACTTCAGCAATCTAGAACTATTTGAACAGAAACAAGTCTGACATATCAAATAGAAATAGCATATCTGATTCTTCCTTAAGAAGTTGCCACAACCACTTTCAAGAATATTTTGACCTTGACATAATAATATTTCCCCCCACTGGAATCACTAATGTTCAGCTCTAACCAATAAGAAAGTTGGTGTTGAAATAAACTTAAAATAAGAGTTGATTCCATTCCTTTTTATCACATACATTTTATTCATTTTAACACATACATACACACATGTTTTGTTATAAAATACAACATATTTCCACTAAATCTTGAAATATCTATATACCCTATATTCTTTCCCTCTTCTTCTCTCCTGTCTACACATGGCTCTTGCCCAGCTGCTGCTGCTATTATCATTGGTAAGTAAAGTAAAGGAAAAAAGTGTTTTGTCAAAATCAGCTTCTATTATTCTGAATCTTTTTGCAAGGATATCTGTGGACTAAGAACCATCTGCATACCATCCTTTTCATGCTCTCTGGGCATTTCTCTATAAGATTTGTAAAACAATTCAGAGATGTTTGGGTAGGGTTGTCACTTTGGCAGCTTGGTTTTGGCACAATAAAGCAGCAATTCTAGGCAAGAGATCAGAAACACAATGAATGTCATTTGGCTGCAATTCACTATTCATTCCACGTCACTAAGTCAAATAGCTGCTTTATTTTTCATCATGGAAACGCTGAACAGATTTATTTAATTCTGTTCAACTGATAATGCTGCCCACTTGTCATGTGACTCTATTTAGAAGTATCAACTACAAATGCAAGTAATAAAATAAAGAAACATAAAATAAAGCATGACGGCACTGAGGGCCAGACCCATATGTAGTTACAGCTGACTCATATAGCACCCTACAATAAGAACAAGGCCTTCAGAATCTTTTTAAAGGTTACCAGCATCAAGGTAAATCACATTATTTGGGTGGGAGGCTGTACCATAAGGTAAGCCCTTTGATAGAGAAGACACTTCTCCTGGACCACATAATGTTACACTTTTAATTGATGGGATCCAAAGCATCCAACTCTTTTGGATCTAATAAGACAAGCAGAGATAATGGGAGGCAGAAGGTTTTGTACATATCTTCGGTCTGTATCATGTAGAATGGCACAGGGAACCACTGGCACTTTGAATTTTACCCAGAGGCCCCTTGGTAATCAGTGCAGCTCACACAGTAGTTGTGTTACATGGGTAAACCAAGATAGGGTAATAATTTCCTGCACTCCCACATCCTGGATTAATTGCAGCTTTTCAGTGGTTTTCATGGATAGCCCATGAAAAAAGCATGCTGCAATAACATAGATGAGACAGCTAAAGTTTTGATAAGTTAACAATTCATCACAAATGTTGCTTACCCTTCAAATATTATATTGTTACATTTTAATTTGATAGTAGCAAAATATCAAATATTGCTCAATACTGCCCATCAATTTGTTCACTCTAAATTTTTCTACTCTGAGAAAGGAACAAAGAAAAGAAAATATTTTTCCATATTATGTATAATTTGCAAAAAGTAAAATAAAAATGATGTCACTGTACTATTCTGGAGATTGAACTGGACAAGTTTTATTTTCATTATGTAAACATTCCAGTTCCCAGGATGTGAATTTAATTTCATTTATGAATAAATGTTGTTTATCATTTTTTTTATCTGTTGTGGAGCTGCCAAATACTTCTATATATTTTCTAACTTTGTTCAAAATTGTCTTGTTTTACATTTGTTTAATCATCTGCCTTCTTGTCTAGTTTTTCCAGACTGTACTGGCTAAATGTCATATTCTTCCAGTTCTGAATAGATTTATTCTTTTTGCAATTTAAATTGACTTTTTCTACTGCTTGGCATTGATTCTTACTAGAGTAGGCTTTCTGCTTTTCCTGGTTTGTTGTTTAAAGATTTCAACTCAGACAGGATTAAAAGCCTAGAGAGTAAGCAAGCAAGCCCCTATTATGATATATGAAAATTGTCATCTATGAACCCAAGAGCTTTTGGTACCACAGATTTTCTTTTTTTTTCTCTGTCTGTACTTATATAGTACAGTTTTATGACACCACACTCTACAAAGGCTCATCATGAATACAATGAAAGCAATAATAAAAGTTAAGGTTGAGTCTAATGATGATGATGATGATAATGATGATAATAATGATGATGATGATGATAATAATGATGATGATAATAATAATGATGATAATGATGATTTTATTTATTTATTTATTTATTTATTTTCTATATCGCCCCTCTCCCTGCAGGGACTTGGGGCAGTGTACACCAAAGTTAAAACACAGTACAAATATAATATTTAAAAACAATTTAAAAAGATTAAATATAGTGGCTCAAAGATAAAAACTCAATCAAGAATATAAAAGACTAAAACCAATTTAAACCAATTTAAACCCTATAAAACCCTAGGTCAGACAGGCTTGATGAAATAGGTATGTTTTCAATGCGCTCCGGAAGGCCAAAAGGTCAGGGATGGTCCTCATCTCCGGGGGCAATTCATTCCAGAGGGAGGGTGCTCCCAAGGAAAAGGCCCACACCCTCGGGGTCGCCAGCCATCCAGCCGGCGGCACCCCGAGGAGGCCCGCCCTATGGGAGGTCACTGAGCGACGGGAGAGCAATGACAGCAGTAGGCGGTCCCGTAAGTACCCAGGTCCCAAGCCATGGAGCGCTTTAAAGGTGGTCACTAACACCTTGAATCGCACCCGGAAGGCTACCGGGAGCCAATGCAACTCACGTAAGAGTGGTGTAACATGGGAGCTCCGAGAAGCCCCCAAAACCACCCGCGCGGCTGCATTTTGCACCAACTGGAGCCTCCGGGTTCTCTTCAAGGGGAGCTCCATGTAGAGAGCATTGGCATAGTCTAGGCGGGAGATGACGAGGGCGGATGTGACCGTGTGAAGTGCATCCTGATCCAGAAAGGGCCACAACTAGTAGATCCTATGGACCTGACCAAAAACCCCCCTGGCGATGACCGCTATATGTTCTTCTAAGGACAGCCGTACATCCAGGAGGACACCCAGATCGTGTGCCCTCTCTGTGGGGGCAAGAATTTCCCCTCCCACAGCCAGCAATGGAACTAACTGGCTGTATCGGGGTGCCGGAAAGCACAGCCACTCGGTTTTGGCCGGGTTGAACTGATGATGATAATAATGATAACAATGATGATGATGATGATGATGATGATGATAATAATAATAATAATAATAATAATAATAATAATAAAAACTAAGTAAAAGTAAAAGCCACCATTCTAATAACAAAGAACACAAGGAAGGTAGCCTTTTGGCCTTTCTACATGAAAGTTTGGCACCAATCTGAAAGCAGCTTTACACCTCTGAGTTTCTGTAAGTTCCACACTAGTAGAAAGTTGACCAGAATTATATCCACTCAGTTGTAATGTGGCTGAAATTACGGCACTGTTTGTTGTAATGGTGGTTGTGAAAGACATTCTACATTTGTTTGACTTTAAGGCAGCAGCTTCCCCCTCTTCTTCCCATCTTCCTGGTTCATAAACTATAGATGCTCTCAACAGATATAGCTTAATGGTTTGCAGTTGCTTCTGGGGAAAATCAACAAGAGTTTGTTAATTATTGATTTTCTTCAACAACAGCAAGCGGACTCCAAATTGCTAGGCAACTGAAAGGTTTTCCCTTTCTTTTTCATTGGACTGAAAATGAAGGAATTGTTAATGCTGAAGAAACTGAGCACAATGATTTCCAGAATGTTAAAAAAACAGAAATAGGAAAATCACACTTGATCTTCAGACACCTGGCATATGGAAAGTAAAATAATTGCACCTTTTGTTTTTCAAGAGCCTTTTCAGGAGTCAGTTGAAATTATCTATTGTAAATCCATGCTGTTTTTAATATTAGACCACCATCTGGTGGATATTATAAGAATTACTACACATAGAAAACTTGTATCCCAAAGAAAAACCACCCTGAAGATACATAGCAAACTAGAAGTTTGCAAGAATGATAGGTGAAGCTAACAGGCTGCAAGTATGTTTTTTGTGTGGGTGCATCATAAGATAAATTTGTTTAATGACTCCACTGAATGCTAAAGAATGCATGTTTACTATTTTTATGTAGTTCTGATGTAGTTTTTTTTAGTACATCACTGGCAATAAGTGAACACCAACACCTAAGCAATCGGTAATCAGACCTCCTGCAACCATGGCATTAAAATGCTACATAAAGATTCTCACTTTAAATGAGATATATAGTGGTTATATTTGTCTATATCACTAATGTAGTTTTCAGTAAATGTTGACTTTTTCTGAATCAAGAAAGTAATGACTTTTGGTCTTGACCCCATTTAAATCACAGAGGTTATCTATTAATTTCAATTTCAATCAATGATACGATCACAACCAGGAAGAAATATCTTTTACTTTAAAATAATGTCCACTTTTTGAAAGTACACTTACTTCACAAAAGTACTTGAAAAATAAACCTAAAACTTTTAGAAATTTCTCAAAATAAAATTTGCACTGACACCATAAATATTTTATTACATATTATCCCAGAGAATATAAATGAAAGGCATCATTTATTAAGATAATATGTTGACAGAGGCAAGATCCAATCTGGTACAACATTGGAAAAGAGAAACCTTGCCATCACTATTGGATTGGGAGACTAAAATTGAAGAATATTCAGTCATGGAAAAAAATACTGCAGAATTCTAACCAATTCAAGCAGGAATCATGTACAATATATTACCTAACAATGTTTGGCATAACTCAGTGCCATTGAATTTTTTTGAATACTTACTTTTGATATCATCTCTGTATGTTGGCTAGAAAGCATCAGCTGGAAGGGACCAGAAGAAGTTTTCTTCTATTGTGGCACTTTCTTTTTGGAATATCTTCCCCGTCAGATTAGAATGAGGGTGTCCCTGTTGGCCTTTTGTAAAATTTGGCTTTGTTCTCAAGTCTGGGCCTTGCATAAGTGTTAGAGTCTGTCACCTGGCTTTGTGGATGATTGGTGAGATGACCTTCCATTTGCTTTATTTTTACCTTTTATTTTTATATAGTGTATTTTATATATGTTACTAGTAAGATGCTGAAGTCATGTAAAAGAGAATGGGTGGCTATACAGATTGAACCAACCCAATCAATATTACAAAGCAACAATATCTGCTTCTGAAGAAACTGTCAGGCAAAGAAGGAAATATCTACTTAAACTCTAGCTAACTCTTACTGACTAGGGACTTTCAAATAGATACTGGTTTCATCACCTCAAACCTTTTACAACATTTTCACACCACTATGGGATTGTTTTCACTACTTCCCTTTTTCCTCTTCCCATCCTCCCTTTATGTCAGTTAGGGAAAAGCACTAATTGGCTTTAAACAGGGAGAAATGTGTAGGAGCTGGTGAAGTATGTGGGTTCCCTACAAGTTTAAACTACTTATTTAACAACCACAGAAGAAACACTGACAAACTATCTTTGTACTATTTTCTCCAGAGCAGCAATGGAGTTAAAAATTAATTGGCTCAGCTTGTAAAGACCTATGCAAGCCTCTCACCATCTTATGGATGTGGGCATGGCATTTTAAATTAGTAACCAAGGAAGGGACATAATTCCAATGGCATGTTTAGCCAATTCTTGCATCATGTCCTTATTTCTAGTTCGGAAGGAATGGCAAATATACTATACTACATTTTTAATAGGAGACAAAGTAATTAAAATATTCCAGAATGTGTATTATGGAATCATTTATTAATTTTGCATATAAAGCCATAAAGAATAAAACCTTAGTTATGCTACATCAAGTTTCTATGAAAGGCAAACAAGCAAAATAAAAATTCTGAATTATTTTTGCAGTAAACAAGGTTTTCAGTGGCCACTAGATGTTACTCTAACTTCATGTGGGAAAAGAAAATGGAAAATCCTGAGACATCATTCAAATGTAAAAATAAAACTTATTTCAATTGTTATGAACTAAGTTTACAACAATATATGACTTATTAGAGGAGTTGCATTTTTCCCCCTGGTTCCATCTACATTATTATTTTGTGATTTAAAAATGGGGGAAATGATGTTTAATTGGCATCACTGCCAATTAAATGACAATTGGCATGAGAAATAAATCCTTAATAAGAGTTTAGAGTCCCATCCTATGTCTGCATTTTCCATAGTGCAAATCGATCAATCAGAATAGATCTGGAAGGGACCTTGGAGGTCTTCTAGTCCAGTCCCCTGCTCAAGCAGGAGACTCTATACCTGTGATGGAGAACCTATGACATGCATGCCAGAAGTGGCATACAGAGTCATCTCTGCTGGCACGTGAGCCTCGCTCCAGTGCAGTTTCACTGCACATGCGTACATGCCTTTCACCAGTCAGTTGATTGTTGGATATCTGCTGCGCATGCACAGGGAGCGAGGCAATGTGGGAGACACACATGTGTGTGCAGGGGGCGGGAGAGTGGGGGGGTCACATGCATGCACAGGGGGTGGGGGAGCGGGTCACGTACGTGTGCATAGCATTATGGGTGCAGGCGTGCGCATGCACATGTGCGCTCTCATGCACTTTTGGCACACGGTGACAAAAAGATTAGCCATCAATTGCTCTATACCATTTCAGGCAAGTCTCTTCTTAAAAGAATCCAGTTTCTTCCTAAAAATCTCCAGTGATGAACCACCCACAACAACCAACAACCCAGAAATCTAAATAATGTTGTACTATTTCAACTGGCACATTTAGGAAAGAAGCTGAAATGAGGAAAAACCAACAGTGTATTTTTTTTTGCCTCAAAAAACTTTCCAGAGTTTTTCACACACACACACACCCTTTCTACCACATATGGCACCTCTTGCACATCACCATGTCATAACCTGACTTGCAGGGGTGAGATTCTATCTGTTTGGACAGGTTCTATAGTACCGGTTGTTATGATTCTGCGCAGTTCAGAGAACCAGAAAATCGTGCCACTGGCTGACCCCTCCCCTCCCCTCCCAGTCGCTCCTTAACTCGCATGCATGCCATCCAACTTGCCTGCATTGTGCCTTCGCCTAATTTTTGGTAAGTTGCTATTCCCCCCCCCCCCCCGATGATCAACTGTTCTGAATATCAGCTGTGCCGCACGATTTAGATTAGCTAGAAAGCAAGAAATTGTCTGATTCTTTGCTTTCTAGCTAATCTAAATCACTATTGTACTGCTTTACCTTCACCCAGGAGGCTTCCCAGTGGTCCAGTCAGCGGTGGTATTCAGGGGGTTGAGGAGGGGAGAAGTGGCCTGAGAGCAGAGCTGAACCTTCCTTAGGACTGAAGCTTTTATTTTTCAGTGCAGATTCAGGCAACAGATTGCAGAAAGATAGATCTGTGAGTGAATCTGTGATTCTGCAAGCAACTCAATCTGCCTGCCTGCTTTGCCTGCTTTTGGGTAAAAGTTGCTCTTTTTTATAAAAAAATATATCAATATTTACATCAATATTTACATACAAGCCATGCCCAGCCAGTCACATGACAACCAAGCCACACCCACAAATTAGGCCAGGCCCACAGAACCGGTTGTTAAGAAATGTGAATCCAACCCCTGCTGACTTGTACTGCTGCCTCCTCCCTCCCTCAATCAGCAGTAGCCACTTACTGCTGGCTGGTTTTAGACTTGCAATGTCCTGCAGGTAAGTAGCTGCTGCTGAGTGAATGAGTGAGTGAGGGAGGCAGCAGTACAAGTCAGGCTTAGGACATGGGATGTGCAAGAGGTGCCATATGTGGTAGAAAGCGGTTGTGGGTGTGTGGAAAAGTCTGGTTTCCCTACTGACTTTCTCTCTGACAGGAGGAGGGAGGGAGGGAGGGAGGGAGGGAGGGAGGGAGGAAGGAAGGAAGGAAGGAAGGAAGGAAGGAAGGAAGGAAGGAAGGAAGGAAGGAAGATTTTTAATGCTCCTGCCAGCTTCCCACAAGGAAACTCAATAGGGAAGCTCACATGAAGTCAGCCCTCTTCCCTCTCCTTTTTTGCCTACCAGTGGTCATTCTGTTTCTTTGTTTTGTTTTAGTTTCTTTGATGACTGAAATGATGACCCAATGCAGCACAGGCTGTCTACTATCCAATTATAAGTAAACTGTAGTTAGTGTTATAAGAATAAATACAGGAGATGCATCATTAAAATGGACAAGTATGATACCGAGCTGCATAGCTGCATAGAAACAGTTGATTTTAATTGTTGATGTATCCCAGCTTACAGTGTAATACAATTGTCAAATTTGATTCAATAATTTCATTTCACTTTCCTATTTGGAAAATATACTGAATAGATTTCTAAAATGAAGGTTTGCACAACATAGTTCCATATTGAGCACTTGGGTGAAAAATATGTTGCAGTGAAAAAAAAAAAAGTAGTAGGGCAGCCAGTTTTCAAGCTTGATTTAATTGAAGTTGGAATCATCCAGCAAAACTAACAGTAGGTAGAGGGTTATTTCTTATGAAAATATGATCAAATGTTCTTTATTTCTGGGCATATGGGACTAAAAGGTATTTGCTTCCTTATTGTTCTTTGGTACTTCTAAGCTTTTAGACATTAAAAAAATATATGAGCACTTAAAGGAGTTGGAGATAGAAAAAGACACTGCCCCAGTGGTTGTTTTTTTATGTCATCTTAAACTGGTGCAAGGGAATCTGGTGCCCCTGGGTCACATTAGCTGATGATGCCCCTTCCCATTGATGCAAGAATTTGCGTGTTTAAAATGATTTGAAAGTATGGGCAGCATTGTATTCCCTAAGCTTTAGTGCCTATTTAGCCTTAGACTAAACCTTCACCTGTATAAATGAGAACTTAGAAGCTTGTTAAAAATGGTTCTCAAATTCATTGTAAAGATCTATTAAGGGCTACATAGAGACATATATTTGCATTCAAGCCAGAATATGTTAGCTATTTTTTTTTAGATCTCCAAGATAAATGTGTGAAAGTGAGATGGAGGAGATGGGGCTGCATGCATGGCATTTCCTTCATTCATGTTCAATCTCCTCCCCCTTTGTTCATGGAAGCATCTGAAAAGGACTTTAGCTGGGCAAGTATAAAATGGGTAAATTCCATTTGTGCAGTTTGTAAGCATGATCATTATCCTCATCAATCTGTTTTCTTCCACAGTTTGCCAATGTACAAAGACATCAATAATTTGTCTGAATGACTCTACTTGCCCACAGCAAGAGTCTATAAAACTAAATAAATTATTGCAATTGATGTTGGAAGCAAAGCTAAAGAGGACACTATGTGGGAAGTCACTTAGTTATTGAATGTAGAGAAAGGCTAATAGATACTGTGACCAAAAGAAATCTCAAGTAGCTGTTCCTTAATTAAGAGACAGAAAACTGACTTCAGCTTTTTAAAGAATATATTTATATTAGGGTTGTGCAAGCCATAAAACACTGTTGAAGTAAAATTTGAGACTACCTGCAAGTGGTTTGCGTAGCTCTTAATTGCTCAGTCTAGTAATTTAATAACAGAGAAGTGAGTTTTTTTTAACCCATGGTTATGTATTAATAACTGAATGATTCTGTTTTTTAAAATTGTCTTAGATTTCAGGTCAATCCAACAATAAAATACAGTATAAGTGCACACAGAGACAGATAATAAGACACATAGAGATAGAGAAAGATATAAACATACACTGGAGAATTTTGAGTAACAGCCCATTGTATATCATGAAATACAAAATGAAAGTGAAGTTTTCCATTTAGATATTGGTGAACAACCTTTAACAATAGCATTTATATTTTCATGTACCCCACAATCTAACTTTAAAAACATTTTACAAGAGGTTATATCACCTTCTGAATAAAAATGTTCTTTCTTTATAGTTTTCTACCAGAGAAGAGAAGAAGAAGGGTGGAGGCAATCAGAAAGTAAAAGAAACATAGGGAAGTCTGAGAAAAATGTGAAATGATGTTTCTAATCATTTTTGTACAAACTTTAGTCTCATCCATCTAATCTTAAACCAGACATGTCCATCCCAAAGCTTATGACCACATGTGGCCTTGGAAAGCTAGTAATGTGATAAGATCCTAAACTTTTACTATTATTATGCAATTTATATACATTAACTATGTTATATATTTTATATGTGGCCCAAGACAATTTCTCTTCACTCAATGTGGTCCAGGCAAGCAAAAGGTTGGACATCCGTGCCTTGAAACATAGAGTACGTATAACAATGGACCAACTTTCAACCCAAATTGTCCAGTTGCTATTTGAGTTTTTGACATGGTTTGATTATTGAAATATAACAATTAATTGCAATTAATCATAAATGGAATATAAGGGATCTGGAATATGAGTCAGACTTGCAAAAAGGATGATCAAAATTGCTTGGATTCAAAGTACAGTAGAAGAAATATTTCTATGAATCCTGTAGTACTTTATGCTTGCTTCTTTCACTCAATTATTTTTATTCAGCATAATGGGATATTTTGGTGCAAACATTGAAAATACATAAAATAGATAAAGAAGTTCACTTCTTATAAAGAAATTGATTTATTTCTAGAATAGCTAATGACATTTTTATGTATTCGCCTTGGAGTTTATATGGGTTTAAAATGCATTTTAAATACAATAAGATTCTGGTTTTATTATCTTTGAAAAACCCTAAACAATGACCAATATGAAGGTTATTAATAATGTTTGATGATTATTTACATATTGTGACAATTAATAATGGTCTTTTCTTCATTCATGCTGAGTAATGTCCTTGGTTAAGAAATATCAATTAGTTTCAGCAATAGTTTTAAGAAAGAAATGTATTAAACCAGTAATTGCAATATACCATTTATTAACATTTAAATAAAAATAACCCTAGGATATTTAGATATATTCATAAGGAAAGCAACTCCTTATATCTGTGCTATTGTGTAATATTTAGAAATAAATTTTGTTTTGTTTCACTTGATGAAAGGAAATTGCTTCTTATAGCTACAAAGAAATATACCAGCATGCCCCAGTTTGATTGTTTATGTGCAAAAGCTCTGATATAGCTATAAATAGATGAAAAAAAAAGAACACAAGCAGACATGTAGATCCTTCATTCAAATGAAAGAAAAACCCAGATGCTGATACATGCTAGGCTTTAGATACATACTGACTGAATAAATGATAAATTTTAGAACATTAGTGTAGAAGATGATCAGGCTGAGGGAGGGGTCCTGAGCCTGAGGCAGGGGTCAAATGCATAATCAATCATGAGTTCCTTTGCACTTGGAAGAGACCCAGCCCACCTTGAATTCCTTTGACTCTTATCTGCCATCAATTTACTTTGATTGTTAGTGGTTCAGATTTTTGTACAGAGCTTAAGCTTGCAAGACATCTTTTTACCCATTTTAATTGCTTAGAACTTCTGATTTCCCTGAGACTTGACAATTAGAACAATCTCAGTCCACAGAGATATTTCATATGCATACCCATAACTACAAATTTTATTATATCTTTAGAAACCTAGGCAGCTACGTTCTCTTGTTTATCACTAGTATTCAAAACCTGCATGATAAACATCTGGATTTGGGGAAATAATCAAGCATATTAACTAGGGGAGAAAACTTTTAGTATTGGTTACTTTGTTTGTGTCTGTGTGTCTGTGTCTGTGGGTTAAACCTGACAAAGTTTTAAAATAAATAAGAATAATTATAAAATAAATATACAAAATCCACATTCCTAATTATATTGAGCGGAGATTAAAATCTCTGTTCTACAGGATCTGATGAATGAAAGAGGTACTTTTTGTTCCTACATTTTACTTCCAGATAAATAAATGTGCTCAACTGATCATACCTTTAGCATTCGAGATTTAAAGTGGTCATTTTGAGAATGTTGTCCCTCCCCCCCTCCCTCCCACACATACACACACACACTCACCATTGAAATTTGTAGAGTACAGTAGCAGCTGCTTTTACTTGTGCTGCCTTTATTTGGATCTAATTTAGAGGTGGAAAGGTAGGGGTGAGGAAAAGTCAAATAAGAAACGTCTCTCTGTATTACATGTGTTTTTTATGCTTTTTTTTATAGACTGGTGGCCAATAGTGCACATGCATTAAGTTAGTCACGTGTGAATAGTGCACATGCATTAAGTTAGAGCTCATCTGCTGTCAAGCTTTGCAAAAATGATGTGCTTTGTTTATTGAGACTGCAAGCAGGTTGTGTGAAATATGTGCACATTATAAATAACCAATATGCTATTGAGAATGTAGATTGCCAAATGTAAAGCCTTCCTTGGTTTGTTGCTTATTGAGTTCTGCAAACAGGGTCAAAGAATACAAGTGTATGGATTAAGGACTTCAGGCCAATTACCATATAAATATATGTTTGCTGTTGTTATATTATTTATGGACTCTGCTGTATAAGTAAATCCATTGTTGTTGCTTTTTTGTTCCACCTACTTCTGGGTCTATTTGTGAAGGCAGGCAGTAAATTGCTTTCACAGTTTATTGTAGAAATAGTGAAAATGTTCTTGGTTTTTTAAAAATAAATAATTCCTACAGTTATTTTTTATAGTTTGGTGATAAATGGCATTTGGAATGAACTAGCAATCATCTTTTTTGAGGTTTAAGAGGACAAATTAAACAGTAAGGAACTTCTTTTGCTTTCCCATTGTTCTATTTTAAGTTTGTTTTGTCAAAACTGGTGGATACATCATTTCTGTCTAGAAAATGTTTTGTTTCATGATACAGAACAGAGAAAGGATCAACCAGCATCTTCTTTCCATCTCTATTCTGCATTTGTTACAGATATAAAATAGTTAAAACTAGATAACTAAAGGTGCTCTTTTTCAAACTGTCCATAATAACTATCCATGGCATTTGTCAGCCCTACAAATTAGGCCAGAAAAAGAAAACAATGTTCTATATATTGGGACTACATTAATTGTAAGAGCAAGAGTAACAGAATATTGCAAGTCTGAATGTGCTTTCTATAGTATTGTTTCCAGGGGATCTGAAAAAATATTTATTCATTCATTGAACTATAATATTCATATGTCCACCCATCTCACAGAATGTGACTGTGGGTGGCATACAATAAAAATATAAATAACAATATTAAAATAAAATCTGATTTTAAAATATTGATGTCATTATTTTTAGGCTAGGCAAAACCATTGGATGTTATGAACAGTAAAACCACTTCAGCAGAAAATAATTCCCTGAGATCCCAGATACCTGTTGAAACAGTCAAGTGCTCAGGGATTTCTGGAAGGATGGTAGGAATGAGCAGAGAACAGCCAGGTGTTCAGGGGTGAGGGTATCACAGATTGGGCACCTTGAGAAAAAGGCTCATCTTCTGGTCCCCCCAAATGTAACTCCTTAGTTGATGGGAGCCACAGCATAGTTCTTCTGTCATATCTGATGGGTTCGGCAGATATCAGTGGGAAGAGGCAGTTTCTCAATAACCTGAATCTATGCCATGATAGTCCAAATCAGCACCTTAAATTGGACCCAGAAGCAAATCGGTAGCAAATGCAGCTCTTGGAGTGGAGGTATAATGTGTGCTATTCTAGAAGCACACATATCTCCATCAACAGAAGCTTCCTGATAGTCTTCAGTGGAGCCCCATGTAGAGTACATTGTCCAAGTGACCAAGACATGAGTAACGGTGAGCAACTATCTCCTTTTGACAGATAGAACTGAGAATGCATGTTGTCCTTACAAAGCCCTTTGCCCTTTTATGTCTTGCCAATTGTCTCCTCCCTGTTTTTGCCGGCTTTCTATCTGTTTTGCCAGTTAACTATTTTTGACATTAGCTAAGATTAATAAATAAATTTCAAACGATATTTTTGCTAACCGAACTGATTGGCAGTTGTGTTTGCTTTCATGTGGATCATTGACTGGGAGTGTGCTGGATACAAATTAAACTGAACATTAGCCACAATAATATTCAAAAAACAACCAACCAACCAAAATAAAAACATTCCAAAGAAATATCCAAATGGGGCAATTTATTCCAAGTTTAGGGCAACATTTCTTGCTTTCTTTTATGCATACCATTGATTAACACAAGTTAAAATATTTTTTTTTAACAGTTATATTAAATAACCCCTTTCAAAGTTCATGTTTTTGAAATACTTTGTGACAGCTGATAGAAATCAATATTTCTAAAAAATGATGAAATTTCTAAGTCAATATTTTGCATCAGATTGAGTTCCTAAGTACATCACTAACACCAATATCTTAAAGATGAAATCTGCTTCTATTCTTTACTAGCTGTAAAACATAACAAGTTACAGTGAGTACCAAAAATTATACAGTATATTATTTCCAGGAGTGAACGAATAAATTACCGACATAGATGATATAAAGACAGTGACAAAGTTGTTGCAAGAATAGAACATCCAGTTCACAAAAAGGTCTCTAAATCACACATGACTTTGATTAAACTTGATACTTAAATCTTGAAATGTTGCATGTACTTCTTGTGCTGATTCAGACTTGGCTTGGCATATAGACATTAAGTGCAACCCAGGTGGGTTTTCAATATCTCCTTCTCATTTTCTAATTGTTGTTACGGATTCAATATACAGATCACATTTTTCATCATTTAACATTGAAATAAATATTTAACATTGAGAGAAATAAAAATGAAGAAATGTTTACTTAAGATTTGCATCTTCCTTCGTATGAGAATTATAAAATATAACTTGGAAAACAAATAAGTTTTTAAAGTATATTTTGATATGTTCTTAAAGTTAAAGGATGTTTTAATTGGCACAAATCACACCAGCATTTGAAACTGAGCTTCATCCTGTTTTCCTAGGGATTAGTGACATGGATGGTTGCTAAGGAAATAGAGGAAATTTAAACAAAGGTTCTTCTCTTTGAGAAGGATAAACTTTTGTGCATTTTCCAGGGCTGTTTGTTGGATCATTTATTTTGTGGAACTTTGTGCTTTAAATAGCTTTTTTGTTTTTGTTTTGCCAAGCCACATCTAAAGTTAGTTTGATTTATGATTCAAGAAAGCTTTTGGCCTACTTCTTCTTGCAGCCACATGAATAATCTGTCCTTTTGAAAGAGCCTTACTGGCATATGCAATGCAGAATTTGACTTCTTTTCCTGTTGGCATGTCTGTACAGACATTCCTTCATCCTAATTTTTAATCAACGCAATGGAAATGGCACCAATTTTTGCAATTATGGATGGCCACTGCATTCCTAATAGGACCAGTACAAGAATTTATTGTGCTACTTTTCATGAGTTGACTATTGGGAAACTAATTATACTCTAAGGAGATCTCTCAGCTTGGAAATCCTTTAGAAAGGTTTTTTGTTCTAATGCACACAGAGCTCATTTAGATATTACATACAGATAGTCCTGAACATACGGCCACAATTGCACCTAAAATTTATGTTGCTAAGTGAGAAATTTGTTCAGTGAATTTTGCCCCATTTTACAACTTTTCTTGCCACATTTGTTAAGTGAATCACTGCAGTTGTAAAAATTAGTAACTTGATTGTTAAGTCAATCTGGCTTCCCCCATTGACTTTGTTTGTCAGAAGGTCACAAAAGGTGATGACGTGACCCAAGACACTATAACAATCAAAAATATGATTCAGTTGCTAAAGATCGGAATTTTGATCACTCTCTGAAATATGAAAAGCCTTGTAACAGTCCCTAAAAAGAAGGTACAAATTTGTCCATCTTTTTAACTTACCAGAAAACATGCAGCTGCATAAAAAAATTGTAGATATTTGTCATACTGAATTGGGATAAAGTAGGCAATATGCATTCCATAATGTGGCAGAGCATAAAATGCAATGGACCATATTTTTTTTGAAAAAAATATATTTTGAAAGCCTGACATTTTTTTCTCAGTTCCTGGCATCTTGATACGGACCTAGGAAATATTCATCTCTGAAACCTTAGAGAGATATTGCCAATCAGGATAGATGATATCAAATTAATGGATCAATATGTTAAACTCTGATAAGGTAAATTCTGTGTTTCCTAAAGTAGTTAAATTATGATCTGTGGCCATTTTATTGCTGAAGATATAATGCAGTTCATAAATCTAACTCACTCCAGGAGTTAATACAGAAGTAAATCACATTAAAATGATGGCCAGATGTCAAGATTTATGCTGAATAGTCTGGATAGTTTTGCTCTGTTCACCTCTACCCTCTGTCATACCTACCTTTATTAATAGTTTTATGTAGTGCAGGGGTGTTGAACTGGGGGCCCATGGGCCAAATGTGTCATACACAGACCACACCCAGCCCAGTTCCGTGAAGGGGAAAATTGTTGTGATATGTCATGATAGCAATGTGATGCTGTGAGTTTGACACCCGTGGTCTAGTGCAATCTTCATCTATCAGACCTAAACTGCAAAAATATTATTGGCTGATATAGTCCCTGACTTAAAGGTCACAGTTGAGCCCTAAATTTTGATTGCTAAGTGAAACACTTAAGTGAATTTTGCTTCATTTTACACTTTCTTGCCACAGTTGTTAAGTGAACTACTGCAGTTGTTAAGTTAGTAACATGGTTGTTAAGTGAATCTGTCTTTCCCATTGATTTTGCTTGTCAGAAGGTTGCCAAAGGTGGTCCCAAGAGTGCTGGACATTGCAACTGTCATAAATATGAGCCAGTTGCCAAGAGTCTGAATTTTGATCACGTGACCATGGAGATGCATCAATGATTGTAAGCATAAGTGACTTTTTCAGTGTTGTTATAACTTCCAACAGTCACTAAATGAACTGCTGTAAGTTGAGGACTACTATCTATATATTAGCTTCAAAAATTAAACATTTTTTGCTGCCATCCATATTTTAATAATCCAAACTCAGTAGCTGTCCTGTCTTGACAGCCAGTGGGATGAAATTGGGAGACAGTAAGGTTACAGCAAAGCTAATTCAAATACCATGTATTTTTATGTATTTGAGAGAAAGGGGGGGGAGACAAAACAAAGAAAAGTTCTTTATGCACGTGAAAGAAAAGTGCACAAAGGTGGACAGGCTGTATAATTGAAGGATTTATTTAATCTGGAGGTGCATTTAGTTGTAAAAACAATCACAAATCATCATAGCTCTCTTTTAATTTGTTATGTCTTCCTTTCTCAGATTACCTTACTGGCCATTTGGTTAATAGAAAATAATCTTCTCAGTGATGCACCAACAGTTGATGTTTGCAATAATGAAGTAATGATAATCCAGTGAAACCGCTGAAGAAATCCCAATAGGCAATGGTCTATCTCTCACTAGTATACCAGTTGTTATTTTATTCACACTTTTTCCCCCAATGAATGCTCATTATTTATCGGTTACATTCTAATGTCAGCTGTATCCTTAGGCTCAATCTATGTGTATCAGCAGGAAGAAATAGGAACAGGCTCCTACTTGGCCTAGGCTACTGACTGACTGCATCCCCAATTCTCTTATCATCTTCCCTTTCTCATTTTGGTGTCTCCTTTAGCAACACTTACCAGTGTCCTTGGCTTTTCCCCGTTGTTTAAAAATAATGTTTCACTCTGTATCTGCAACAAAGCATCTTCATTTCAATTTATATGCAGACCTACAGCATGTACCAGTTTGTGTGCAGAGAATGCAAAGCCAATGTTCTTTGTACAGAACAGATCACATGTGGAACAGTTGTAATATTGCTACTGCTAACATATTAACATGTGTTCCATATTTGTGTACTTTTAGAAGAAGAAAAATAAGGACTGGTCTTCAGAAGGAAGGACTCAAATGCACAAAAATAGAAGAAAAACAAATTCTAATATTGATTAGGGGAAGTGGGATAGGAGAGGAAAAATTGTTCTTATTCCACACCTGGATGATGCTCCATTGAAAATATGGTTAAGAATTTGAAGTAATTAGGTATACGTTTTATTCAAGTGAGTAACTGTCTGCCTGTATATCTGTTATTTCTTTCTTTCTGTCATCTCTCTTTCTCTGTCTCCCTCTCTCCCTCCCTCTCTCTCCAAGCAACAATGAAGTAGAAAAAAACTCTGTGAAGATCAAGTATATACATAGCATGGACAGTTGTCATGGTAAGTTAAGGCAAGGGTTGACCCTACCACTACCATGAGAACTCCAAACCCTGTGAGTTGATTGAGAATATGGAACTTTGAAAGTGGTTTTAATCCTTTCTAATAAGAGAGATAGAGTTTTTGTTCTTAGGTATATTCAAATATGATATGTACACCTGGGCTTATAGCTTCACTTGTTGAAATGCTAAACATTTTTTCTCTTTGTAGAGTAGTATAAACTAAAAAGACCAAAATTTTAAATGAAGACTACTTTCCATTTTTGTCAGCTAGATCAATATGAGGATGGAAATTCTTTACAATTGTTTCCATAGCGATTTATCACTAATTGGCACTAGAAAATGCCAATTTCACGGTCTGTGCACAATGACAACTACTTCTAGCTTAGTAGTATGAAATATCACTACAGTTTGCATATGAGTTTTGGGAGTGGAAAGTTTAAAGAAAGATGCTAACTTTATATATGAAAGATAACTCAAAAAGATTTGGGGAGAGGTATATGGATTACTTTAGCAATTCCATAGAATAAAATCAAACACTCCTATTTTTTTCTTATTCGAAACAGAATGGTCCTTCAGTTAAAAAAAATGGAAATTTTCTACCTGATCTGATAGCACCACCTTTTTTCGCTGTACAGTGGGAATGTGTGTGTGTGTGTGTGTGTATATATATATATATATATATATATATATATATATATATATATATATATATATATATGAAATACGTCATATGAAAAATCACAGAAACTACAGAAAACAAAAAACGTTAAGGGCATCAGACAAACAGGGAAATAAAGGATGGCAGTCAATATAAGGACAAACAAATGGCCTTAAGGCACATCATGAAAGTCTGATCAAAGAATTACAACTTTCCTTGTAGCAGAAAGAGATATACAGATGGTCACTGTGTGCAAAGGATTATGTCAGAGATGCAAAATAAAGTATACATTCCATGAATTAAACATGAGAGGAAAAAAGGAATTCTTAAGATACAAATAACCCTTGTTTTGTGGAAGTTGGGCAATGCCAAAAACTCTATAGAAAAGACAGGGAGATGGATGGCTAAGTGGATCATGAGAAATATTTTGTATAACAGATAGCATAATGAAAAATGCAATCATTCATACATTTTCCTATTAATAGTTTCCAAGAAAAATGAAGGGTAAAATATCATAAGACATATTAAAATGGAATGAAGCTATACAGTAGCACTAGTGTGTATTTGTGACAATGCAAAACTTGGCAGGAATCCATTCTATGCAGGGTGCTTATTTGAACAAATCCCACTTCCAATACATGAGACTGTAGGTTGGTATTCTGGGACTCCTTGATAGCAAATTCTATAGAGAGAAATTATAGTTCAGTACCATAGCATATTTTGTGCGGGAAATACCTTTCTAATATATAGTAGTTCCAGTTTTAAAGCAGTTTGATTAGAGTGGCTAGTGACAACCTTGGCCTGAATAATTGGCAATAAAAGCAGGAGCATGGCTTCACACACATCATCTAGTCAAGGCTGGAATAGAACTGGGGATCTTAAGTTCTTCATTACAGAAAAGTGGTGATTGAAATATTATAACTAAATAAAATAAAAAGGTGGAGTGTTAATCAATATAAGGCAGATGTTTACATTCATATAATTTATCATGCTAAGTTGTGTTTAATTTTTATTTTAGTGTTTTGTTTTATTTCTCATATTGAAAGAGAGGTTCCATATTTGTATGGTAGTTCTAAAGAGCTTTAGTTTATATTCCTGGGAATATGTGTGCATAACAAATTATTGGTAGATTTCATTATGACCTCACATAATGTATAATTCTTAATATTCTTGCAGGTCTAAGCTTACTAAAATAATTTGCATTCTACACAAATGCAAAAATCATAGTTTTGCATAAAACCTTGAATAATATTTCACATTACGGTATCAATCTGGTTTGAACAATGAAAAGTAGAAATTAAAGAAATTCAATCATCAATTCTAAGTATTAAATCTGACTAGAACAAGTAATGTTTGTAGAGCATTCAAGAATAGTGGATACACTTACTGCAGTTTACAGGATAAGTACAGATTTATAACCAATTGTGTAATTTCAAATGTAATTTCAACATATCTTTTTTACAATGCTCACAGTAGAGAACATCAGCTGTATTAACAGGACTTCTTTATCAAAATTATCTCAAAACAAGCCATCAATCACTGTACAATTACAAACCACCACCACATTTTAAATTCATACATGAATATGAGGAAGTTCAATTCCTTTGACAATCTATGGGCATGAGCCCACAAAATCCATAAATTGTGCAATGTCAAAAACACAATCAGTCCTTCCCAAAGGGGAAAAGAGAAGAAAACAACAAAGAAGTGGATCTGCGGTTGAGTGATGGACAAAACTTGTTTACACTTTCTATAAAATTCAGACATTCCAACAACGTAATATTTGAATATTGCCTCACTGAACTAGTAAAAACTAGATTGCTTTTATTTGTTTTGTGATTTCCCAGATTGCCAGTACCGGTAGCAAAAAGACTGGGGTGGGGGAGTCATTTCATGGCACTATTTCATTGGATTTAGGCAATGGTATATTCTGCTGCTGTTGATTTTCCTTATTGACTTGGTAGCTGTGAAATCCATATGCTAATGCTTCTAATGATCAACCATTCCTTTTGGCTTTTGGTAACAAGTATTCTCATGCAGTTAATATCAAAAAGAACTTTGTGCTCCACATCTGTGACTTCCAAATTTCCATTTTTAAATTCTCCTAGTCTCAAGAAGGTAGTACATTGCCTTTCCTTTTTGCCCCCAACAATTTTTTCTCCAACTTCCAGAGCACCATGATGCAAAACATCGTTTTGTCGATCTTCAGTGCCAGTGACAACTTTGATTTTGCTAATTTTAAGAGGCCTATCAAAGACAATGACATAAAAATCTCCAGTTGCAGGTGCTTTTGCCCAGAAGTATTCATCCACACTACTATATGCCTTACTTGCCTCATAATTCTCAAATACATTCATATTGGTATGCAAGTTGGCAGGAGGGTTATCTGGAAGGTCAAATGAATCTTCTTCAAAGTCATCATCTTTTAATTTATTTTCAGCTCCTTTGTAAGATGAATAATATCCCATGTGCTGAAAAAGGGATGGTTTGAAACGTATGACATCCTTTTGAGCCAACAGCCCACGGAAATGTATCAGCAACCAATCACAAGGCATTTCCTGGTAGAACATCAATAAAAAATGAGCCAGACGAGGGAGATCATGGGAATGATACAATTTCCCAATGTAACCCAACTTGGAAAATTCTAAAGTTACCCAGTAGGTTCCCTCTCGTGAAGTTATGACTTTCTTAATAACAGTCAAGAAGTTTTTGGCACATCGAACATCATCTTCTAACATTACATAATAATCAGAAAGGTTAGCACAAAAGTTAAGCAAGAATGCATAATCAACATTTTGCTTGGAGCGAAATTTCACCCGGTCTTCTGGATCATTGTAATTTCTCTTAAGTCCATCCAAAACTGGATAATATTCCTCTGGTGTATGGATTACCATTAACCTGCCAGCAATTACATGATGGGCAAATTTCTGTGAAATATCTTGAACCATGCTATCACACCAGGTTGAGTCAGATTCTGCCAGATGTACAACCACAGCAATTTCTTTCAGTTCTTCATAACTTGACTGTTCAAATATAGACTTGATTGTCTCCAGCAAATAATTCCCTTTTTTCCGTTTGACTGAAGATAGTCCAATGGTAAGATATCCTGAATAATAAAAAATAAATAAAAACAATATTTAAGCTCTATAGAACTGAGCAATAAAAGGAAATTTAGTTGTTATTCATAACAAATGATCTGGAAGATAAAAACATAACCAAGAAATATTTGTATATGTCTAGCAGAATGTTTCCCCTTTTGCCTTTGCTGCTTTTGAAACAATCCTTGCATATATTTCTTAGCAAACATTTTGCCTTGTCTGTCCATCTATCCATCCATCTCCCTATCTCAAAAAGAAAGGTCCTCTTACAGTTCTAGTAATAGACTTTTAGACTGTACATGCTAAAGTGGGTGAACTAAATTATGCTAAAATATATTCCATTCAAAGTGTTGGGATTGTAACTGTACTTAGGTCTATCTGGGTTCATGTAAGAATATATTTTGACTTGTCCTCTCAAAATTGCTTGGGTTACTTAATTTTGGCACCAAAACTGGCAGTTTTAGAAATAATATCTTCTCTATTGCACCTTAGTATGTTTGCCTTATTGTTTTAGGAGAAATTAGGGCACATCTCTAACAAGCAGAGAAAACAATTGCTGTTATATCAAAATTATCACATGGTAAATATGGATAGAGAACCTCACGCTCATCCAAACAAACAAAGGCCTATTTTTAGGAGCCTGGAAACACAAAAGAATTAAGAATTCCCTTAATTTCTACAAAGTTTTGGCTATTTATAAGCTAAAGCTATCATTATTAAAATACAGCATAGTTATACAAATTATTTGTCTGTGTTACTTTGGAGATCTGTAGATGTTGACAGTCTGAATTTATCAGGACAAATTTGATCCCAGATTTTTGTTAAGAGTTCTCTGCTTTTGGCCTTCCCCTCCCATCATATTGCCTCCCTGAATGGCCTTCCCATCCCACTGTATTACCTCCCCAAGTGGCCTTCACCTCCCATCATATTGCCTCCCCGAATGGCCTTCCCCTCCCGCCATATTGCTTCCCTGAACGGCCTTCCCCTCCTGCCATATTGCCTCCCCAAATGGCCTTCTCATGCCGCCGTATTGCCTCCCCAAGCGGCCTTTCCCTTCCCACTGTATTGCCTCCCAGAATGGCCTTCCCCTCCTACAGTATTGCCTCCCCAAATGGCCTTCCCCTCCCACTGTATTGCCTCTTCGAATGGCCTTCCCATGCCACCATATTGCCTCCCCGAACGACTTTCTCCTCCTGCTGTATTGCCTCCCTGAACAGCCTTCCCCTTCTACCATATTGCCTTTTCGAGTGGCCTTCCCCTCCCGCTGTATTGCCTCTCCGGGCAGCCTTCCCATGCCACTACGCTCACCCTTCCTCCTCCTTCCCCTTCCCCAGGGAAGGGAGAAGGCAAAAGCAAGAGATTTCTAGCCTCAAAGCTGGTTAGCTGTGAGCGGAGGGCAATCTCCTTCTCTTGGCAAGGCTGAAAAGGAATAGAGATGAGGAGGAAGCAGAAAGAGGCTTCACAAGCCAATGGGAATAAAGGGGTCATTCTCAACGAGCTGGAGCTGGAGACACCTCCGGTTAAACACACCTCTCCAAGATTCAGCAGATACCCCACATGCACTCACTCCAACTCAGTCTGCCATGGCAATGCAACCACGAGCAAAGCAGTCCGGGTTCAGGGTGACACTTCTCCCAAATAAGTTCTGGGGACCTGAGCCCAAACCTTCACAAACCCACTGTCCCTTCCACAGCCTAAAAAACTTCCATTCAAATCAGTGCCACTCACTCTCAGGAGGTGGTGGGGGAGAAAGAGAATGAATGGGAGAAAAGAAAAACTTGGGAAATGAGGAAGGGAAATCGAGAGGAACAGGGGAGGGGTCTCTATACCCTCATCCCACACTGGCCACAAATGTTGAAAAGCTTCTGATTGTGCTCTCTCGTTGTCTCTTTCTTTCTTTCTTTCTTTCTTTCTTTCTTTCTTTCTTCTTTCTTTCTTTCTTTCTTTCTTTCTTTCTTTCTTTCTTTCTTTCTTTCTTCCTTCCTTCCTTCCTTCCTTCCTTCCTTCCTTCCTTCCTTCCTTTCTTTCTTTCTTTCTTTCTTTCTTTCTTTCTTTCTTTCTCTCTCTCCTTCCATTCATCTTTTTTTTTCTTTCCAACCACGGGAGCCTCTCACGCAGGGAGAAGGAGCATGAAACAAAAGACACCCAAGAAACGGCGAAGGGGGAGGAGAAGTAAGGAGCAAACTCACCCCAAATGCCACGTCCGAACAACTTACTCTAGGGGCAGGGTGGGAACCCAGGCATCTTGCTCCAGGACAATCAGGACAAGCAAGTGAACAGCTATCTCCACATCTGGCCAATGCACGTTTTGGAATTTGGGAAATTCCAACATGTGGCAGTGTAAACAAACGCGAGAACCATGTGTGTGTGTTGTATGTGTGTTTGTTTGTTTGTTTGTTTGTTTCAGGTGGGTTTTCTACCTTTAGAAGGAGAGAGGGAAGGAGGAAGGAAAGGGATAGAAAGAGAGAGAAAAAAGAGAAAGAGAAAGAGAGACGGAAAGAGAGATAGAGGGAAAGAGAAGGGAAGAGAGAGAGGGAAAGAGAGAGAGAAAAACAAAGAAAAGAAAGAGAAAGGGAAAGAAAGAAAAAGGAAGAGAGAAAGGAAGAGAAAGGAAGAGAGAAAGGAAGAAAAGGGATAGACAAAGGAAGAAAGGAAAGAAAGAGAGAGGAAGGAGAAAGTGAATGAGATATATAGATGGATGGATGGATAGATATAGGGAGGAAGGGAGAAAGGGATAGAGAAAAAAAGGAGAGGAAGGAAAGACACAAACACTGGCTTCAGAAGACTCTTTGAAACAGCACAGCAATCTAGGGCTAAAAGGGATTTTGGAGGTCACCTTCTAGTCCAACCCCCTGCTCCAGCATAGAACAGCAGGGTTAGAAGTGTGTGTGTGTGTGTGTGTGTGCGTGCGTGTGCGTGTGTATGCATGGCTGTCAAAACTCCAGAAACAGGTCAGGTAGCTCTGGGGAGGTCAGTTGTAAATTAGAACACTTGCTAAGCAACTGGTCATTAAGCGAGGACCATTTATATTTGATTTGGTCCGTCACATGGCCACTTAGCCATGCCCACCCGTCACATGATCACCAAGCCACACCCACAAATTAGGCCACGCCCACAGAACCGGTTGTTAAGAAATTTGAATCCCACCCCTGGCTATGTCCGTATACAGTATGGGGCAAGGTTGCCTAGCACAGATGGAAAAGGTAGTCTCTCTCTCTCTCTTTTTATCTCTCCCTCCCTCCCTCCCCTTCTCTCTCATTGTCCCCTTATCAATTAGGCTTTTTTGCCTAAAAAGCAACCTCTCTTTTTATTTTTAGATTCCAAGTTAAGCTGTGACTTTCAATATGCTCAAATGTTCTCTGCTTAGCTTCTAAATATATGTTCGTTGTGTTAATGTAATGCTACATCTTTAAAATCTTTACTTTTTTCTTTTTGCTTAGCAAGAAATTTAATACTATATCTGTACATTTCTTTCTTTGCTATAACAATAAGCCTCAGGATTTTTCTCTTTCACTGCTGTAGCAAGAAACCACATCTTTTTTATATATTTCTTTGCTTGCTTGCTTTTACTTACTCAGTCTGTGGCTTAATTCTCTGTATGTTCCATTAAAGAAGATCAGTTCTCTAATTCCACTACTTCCTTTCTTTGAATTTGCATCCTCTTTTTCTCTCATTGAATACAATGTAATTCCATTCCCCACAGATGGCTAACAGCTCAAGTTCTCTGGGTTAGCGTTTGGACTGTAATTGTTTAAGAAAGCTGTCTGAAACTCTTAATAGTATCTATGGAATATCAAAGGATTATTTAATTACATTATATGCCTTTTGGATCAAATATTTCTCAATATAATATACTCATGGATTATTTAATTAAAGTGTCATTTTAGATTTCCAGATTTCATAAACTCATGGATCCTAGAGGGAAATGGTGTGATGTGGTAGGTCCCCCTCCTCCTATCTTTTTCTTGTTTTGCAATTTGGGCCAAAACATTATTTGTTTGCTTTAGAATTTTGTATGCATGATACATTGTATGTATCATGATACTGAAACATAATTGTGCCTTGGCACATTCTAGCAAATTGAGGTTGATTCAATTATTTTTGGTTTAAAAATGACTTATTGCAATTTGTAAACTTGCTTTTTTCCCCTAATTTACCTGTACGATCAGGTAGTTCGTTGGAGCAATATAGGAGCAAAAGTTGCTGTTAGCTGCTTAATGAGAATATGAGATATTATAAATGTTTTCCAGATCTATGAAAAATGTCATAGCTTCTAAAAGTAAAGCTGCTCTATTTGTTTGATATCCCACTTTTGAAAGGGAAATGGTTGAGCTCTCTTATATCTAAACCTCAGCATATAGCTCACCTTTTTTGAACCTAGAGGTTGAATAAGTTTAATCCTGGTTAGTTCTTGAATTAACCAATGAATCCCAGAGAAATAAACTAGGCAGGAAAGTAAAAAAAAAATACAACATCCTTCTGGAAGAAGAAATGACAAATTACTTCAATACAACTAGCAAGCATGGCCAGGGGTCCCCCAGGAGTTGAGCTCATCTTGAGGACATGTTTACTTTTATAACATGTAAAGATAAAATTCTAGATGGATCAAAAGGGTGTTCCCCAGTTCAGCGAGATTACAGAGCTCTACCTCTTCTTCTAAGTTGCACATAAGCTTTTTATGTTCTGTGAAAAAGGAGCTTATTAATTTAATGGCAACTTAAAGCTTCTTTCATTGCCCTCTAAAAAGCTGAACTTACTTCTGCCACATTTTCTTTGTGACGTTTAGAATAGATAAAAACACTATTTGCTGTTAAGAAAATGGAAAAATTCTGTTACTTACTTTTTCTTAGTAAAGGTGTGCCAGCCAGATAGCGATAGGAAACATTTATTGATCCTGAGAAGTTGGACAGATCTTTAAAACTGTGAACATACCGTTCGGAGTTTAATTGATGTGTTGCCGTATCTCTGATTAACTGCTTATCTCCATTCTAGAAGTTGGAAGAGAAAAGAAAGACAAAATAAAAGATACACAGCATAACTATTATAAGAAGTGGAAAGAAAAAACTAGCAATATGAACAATATTTTGTATTATTTATTTGCTTCAATCTTACTTTATTTACAGTCCAAGTATGGACAGGTTTAACATATATATGTTTCCCATGTTTTCCAGCACCAAGACATGTCATATCATGTTATGTCAGATATGTTCAGGCCTACATATGGGCTCTTATAGGTAATTCTCAGGTATGGAACTACCAAATATCTCTAAGGTGAAAGCAAGCAGTGTTAAATACTCCAAAATGTAATTGGGTAGAACCCAATCTCTTTTGTTTGAGAAGAATGATCTCTATTGTTTTGCTTTAGTAACAGACTGAAGTTTTCTATTTGGAACTGTACCAGTTCTCACATTTATTAACTTTGATCACTTTGAATGAATGGCAGGTAACTCTCTCCTCAATAAGACCACCAAGACTTCCAGAAGTCACAATTTAGTTTATCTATCTAGGCATTAACTGGCTATATCTCAATCTAGCAGCCTGGTGCTTTTTTTCCAGCAGTTGCACCCAAAATTATAGCAAAGAAGTTAGTGAATGTTGCTTATATTAGTAGAGAAAAATTGAAAGTTTTAGTGGATTTATGAAAGTGACTAAGTTTGTATAACAAGGGAAAATCAAGGATTGTATAGGGATTGTAAAAGCAATAAGTTTCTTATTTCTAGGATTAAATTAGGCTAAAGGATAAAGTCTTATCTGCTACAAAGCTTTGAGTTCAGAAGATAGGCGAGATAAGGGCTCCTGTAAATGGAAAAATTGATTGGCTCCAAATCACACGGAACTCCAGTATTTTAGACTTGAAAATAAAAAGTTTAAAAATTCTTCTTATGACACAGCTGATACAGAAGGAAGTCCGCTCAGTTGCCCAATATGCCATGCTAAAACAATATAAATGTCTTCACGTGGAAGTCCCATGAGTTCACTCCAGTTTCATGTGGTCATCTTTTCTCCTTCAAGACCATCTCTAGAGTTAAAGATGATAGTCGATATTTCATTATTTAGTTAAATAATAATAAATAAAAATGTTATTTTTGTAATATGGTTATTGTTATTATTTTACTATATGTGGATATTTTGAATGTTAATTAATATTTCATTTAACTAATTCAGATAGAATATTCAATGTACCCTTGGCTTTTTACTGTAGATTAATAAAAAGAGAACAACATGATATTTTAATTGTATAATCTCCTTTCTCCTCCTCCTGGAAATAAGGCTAAAAGCCAGGATCTCAGAGTTTCTTTGAAATAATCACTGAATGTGATTTTACTAATACAAAATTTGGCTGTCTGAACAATGCTTCCTTGTGATTCATATATCTTTTCTGAACAAGTGTCTTATTTAATGCATCCCAAAGCTAGGCTTCCTCTACTGGATTTCTTTCTACTTCTCAGGGGATATTAATGCAAAAACTGCTTTGTTGCGTTGCACTGAAATAGAGATTTGGTCCCTTTTTTCATGGCAGCTTAATGTAGCTAATGCTGGTAAGCAGCTTTAGTCATAGCACATGTCTAGAAGCACGGAAAAGAAATTTGAATAAATCTTGAAAATTCAAAGAAGTCAATTTTGAGTAATGCAATCTATTTCCAATTTCTGACAGCTGTGTGACTTCTCACCTCCTCCTCTGTTCCTTGGCTGCCTGTGCCAATTTGTTTTTCTCCATACCTTTCTCAAGATGACAAAGCAAACTGAACTTCTTTTTTGTCCTCTCCTTTCTCATCGAGTCACTCTGAAAAAGGTGACTTGATATTCACCAAAGAAGGGGGTGAAGAAGAAGATTTGATTATGGAAGAGAGGAGGGTTGCTAGACATTTTCCAGCTATGTTCTCACACCAAGTGCCTATATTCACTTTTCCTTGACATTGCCTCTCTACTTATTTATAAACTGCTCATTCACGGAAAGATTATAGGTTATATTAATTAATTAAGACAAAACAATAGGACCAAATGTAATACATAATGAACCAAAGTGAAAGATATACTGCATATGTCTCACTGATAGAGAAGCAGTGAAGGGACAAAGGCATGTTTAGAAAAAGAATCATACGCCCTAAGTGAGTGACTAAAACCAGGTCTTCATCTGGTATAAAAGGCAAATATTATTAACACTACTCTGGCCTCCAAAGGAAGATCATTCTAACTTGTATTTTTATTATCACAGCCTCAATCACTTTCACATGCTCATTCAGGGTCCTGAGGACTACACATCTAAGTACACCTGGAGAGTTTTAAAATGTTTGTTGTTTCCTATGCTTTTTGGATTTTAAATACAAAAGCTTTCAGAAAAATATAATGAAATTATTAATATTTTTCATTAATCAGAAGACAAACAAAATAATGGAGAAATCAGAAACACTGAGAGATCTGCTCACGAAGAGAAAAAAAGCAAAACAAAGAAACAAGCAAAGAAATCAAAAGCTTGATAAAGTTCAACATCCATACTGTATCTATTTACAAATGAAAATAAATCATGCATTATTTTAACCATGGTTTGTTGAATAAGCTCAACCAAGGCAGATGAACAGGGTAATAATTTGTCCAATTCCTGATTGTTGTATATCCTTTCGAAGGCAATCTTACCTTGAACCTCTGTGGATTGGTTATAGGTTTGTTGCAGCACAAAACTAACTCATCAATAAGCTATGAATTCCTGTTCACCTGATACACTGAACTAGAAATAGGAAAAACTCAGCTTACTGGGAGCTGTAACTGCAGAAACAATGACAATGATATCGTAATATCATTGATCCATAATGTCTCACAGCTGAATGTGATTAGTCTTGAAGAAACATTGCAGAGAAATATTTGGTAAAGGTAGGAGAGTTTCTTCTTTTACTAAAATAAGTCTATAAAATGGGTAGGAAACAATGTGTCTATATTCTGATATTTGAATTTTGATGGGTTGGTAGCTTTATGGAAGCTACAAAAAGCTGATCTGATTAATCCTAAAGGTACTTTGCTGGTATATGTGAATTCAGAATCAATCAAAAATTACTTATGAAATTGAGTTTTGAGATGATGAAAAAAACATCAAAGCAAAATAGAAATTCTCAATCTCTATCTGCTTGTTGTCTGCTTATACTATAATTTGCCTTCCTACCTCTAAGTCAACAAAAATTTCATTTCATAATATATTTAAATGCATCTGCCAAATGGGCCTTAAATTTTTCAAAAAAATTAGACAAGCAAAGCTGAGACTTGGCAATTAAATGTATCAGTTCTGTTTTGAAAGAAACAATGAGGAACAAACCTTTTTATTATTAAAAAAGACAAATTAAGTGTAAGACATCATGCCATCTGGGAAGTTCACATAAAGATCTGAAAACAAGCAAAACAGAAATAGCATAAACTGCAACAAATAGAAAGCAACAGGATGCACCTAGGGGATCTTGAGTAATTAGCAAACCAAAGTAGATATCAATGAATGTGACAAAAACATGGTGTAAACCAGATCAAATTTAATCACAAGTGAAGGGATATGAATAAATAAAATCCTACAAAATATTTTAATGCAAACAGTGCCATTAGAAGAAGCCATATTTCAAAAGCCTAATGGACTAAAAATGTGTAAACACGGAGTTTTCTTACTTTTAAAAAGAAATGTGATTAAAACTAGAATATCCATTTACAAAAGCAAATTTTTATCAGTGGTATATGTGTGTCAAATTGAATCATATAGTCAGTTGAAAAAGGTATTTTGATTAAGTGAAATAATCCTAAAAATCCAGATTCTCTAGAAGTCTCCCATGCAAGAAGCAATGACAGAAGTCATTTTGACTGTATGGATGTGAACATCAAATTATTACCCATCAATTCCATATCTTTGGCTCACAAAGAAATCTAGCCAGATGCTGTCAAGAAGAGTATGGTGGTATAGACAAACTTTTGACGTAAGCCTGCAAGCAATTTCTGTGTTACTTTCCCTGATATTTCTTACTGAGGCTTAATTTTTTTTCTGAGAAAGAAGAGGATATTTACAACATAATGTTGAATTCTATTTCCATAGTGCTACAGCATCTTGCTCGGGTTTTCGAAGATGGCGGACGGGCATCTTTGCCCGAGCTCTCTCCGGCCTGGCTGGCTTCAGCTGCGGCCCCCCTTATCCCCTGGGTCCCCCCGCCGGTGGCAGAGGCAGGGGAAGACCGGGGGAGACCGGCTAGGTCCATCAGAAGCCGGTCGGGGGTCTGCCGGAGCCATAGGGCCGGCGAGAAGGACGGCGCTGGCGCGACGGCCCCGGCGGCCTCGGAATGTTCGCGGAGGCCTCGGAGGCCTCGTTCGGCGGCCGACGGACTCGAGCTGGTGCGACGGCGCTCGCGGCTGCTGTGGTGGCATTTTTGGCAGCCCCCGGAGCTGTTGCGGCGGCGCTTCCAGCGCCGATGGTCCCGGTGGCCTCTGGGGCGGAGGTATCATTGCGGCATGGTCCCAGAGGCCTCGTGGGGAGCGTGGCAATCCCGGATCTCCGGGAGCGATGCTGACTCGGGGGAGCTGCTTGGAGAGCCCTGGACTGGCCTTGGCGGCCCTGTTAAGGCCGCGGGGGCCGCAGAACAGCTGCCGTGGCAGCCCCTGAGGGCTGTGGAGAGGCCTCGATGCCCCCGGTGAGGCATGGCTGTGTGGTAGGTTCGGCGGCCTCGCTCGGGCCGCGGCGGTTTTGGAGGGGCCCGGGCGGCTCCGGAGCGGATTCATGGCGGCCGTGGCGGCCTTGGATCGGACCCGGAGCGGCCCTGGTGGCCCCGAAAATGGCACGGAGACTGGGGTGCCCATGGAGCGGCTCGGATGGGGAGTGGCGGTTTCGACACTCTCGAAGGCCTGCTTCGGAGATCTAAGGAGATCTGGCACCGGCCGAAGGTGCTCCTGGACAACCGGCGGAGCTGTGGCTGTTTCCCTCTCTTCCCTGGGGCCCCCACCAGTGGCAGAGGTGGTGGGCCCGGGGGGGGGATTAACTCTGCCTGTGACTCTTCTCCCCCTGGGGGTTCCACCAGTGGCAGAGGTGGAAGGACCGGGGGGAGGGGTTATGTACCCCAGTCAGACTGGATTGGATCATTCGTGGCCGAGGGACGGCAAGGATTATGGAGAACGTTGCGGGACCGCCGTGACGGGGTGGCCGGAGCCACTGAGATATTCGAGGGGAGAGCTTTGGGCCCTGAGGGATGTCCCCCTCTCCCTTAAGTGGCCTTCAAAGCTCTCCAGAACTTTCCTTGATGAAGGATCCTGGGATCCGGAGAGATGGTGGGGCCGGAGGAACCGGAAAAAGCACGGGAAACCTGGGGTTGTTAATTTTTTAATGGGGTTTTTTAAGGGGTTAGATGTATCCAGGGTGGGTCTGGGAGACAGCCCGCATGGAATTGGGGGCAGCCGGGCCGGCCCACACGCCTGGGGGTCCTTGGGGGTTTCTGTGTTGGGGTGGCAGACGGGGGGTGGGATGCCGGGGGCCAATTTTATCTGCACGGTGACTGGGAGAGGTAGATATGCTGGGGGTAGAGGGCCGTATCCGGTTAGGGGATCGCGCTCCCGATATTTGCAAGCGGTAGCGCGCTCCAACCCTCCTCACCCATCCTGCAGTCCTGGCTGTCCGGAGCCTCAGGCCCTGAATACCCGGCTGTTGCTGTGCAATGCCAGGTCCGTGGTTAATAAGGCTCCCCTGATTTATGATCTGGTTCAGGAGGAGGCCGCGGACCTGGTAGGTGTCACCGAAACCTGGTTGGGCCCAGAGGGTGGTGTCCCTCTGGTTGAGATGTGCCCACCAGGTTTCCTTGCATTTCACCAGCCTAGGTCTCAGGGAAGGGGTGGTGGGGTGGCGGTGCTTATTAAAGAGGTCCTTTGCCCTAGGGAGGCCACTGTCCCTCAGACGGCTGGCTGTGAATCTCTTTTTGTGAAGTGGGGACAAGGGGTTCAGATGGGTCTTTTGATGGCGTACCTGGCTCCCTGCCACGTCTCATCGGCCCTGCCCGGACACCTTGAGGTAATAGCCGGGCTGGCAGTTGAGACCCCTAGGCTTTTGGTCATGGGGGATTTCAACCTGCCATCGCTCGGTGAAACCTCGGGGTTGGTCCAGGAGTTCTTGGCTTCCATGATGGCCATGGACCTGACCCAATTAGTTTCTGCTCCCACTCACATAGGAGGACACATGATGGACCTGATTTTTGTCTCTGGGCAGTGGTTGAATGACTGTAATTTCGGGGATTTAGTAATTACACCCTTGTCATGGACAGATCATTCCCTTCTTAGACTGGACTTCTGTTCCGCCACCCCCCACCGCAGGGAGGCGGAGTCACATAGATTGTTCCACCCCAGGCACCTAATGGACCCGGAGCGGTTCCAGAGGGAGCTTGGGCCATTTCCTGAGTCTCTGGCTCACAGCTTGCCTGGAGACCTGGTGGCCACCTGGGATGGGCTGGCCGCCGGGGCTCTAGATCGAGTTGTGCCCCTGCGACCTCTGACCCGGCACAGATCCCACCTGGCTCCGTGGTATACGGAGGAGCTACGGGAGATGAAGTGCCGGAAAAGACGTCTAGAGAGCACTTGGAGGGCGAGCCGTTCTGAGTCTGACCGAACACAGGTGAGATCTCATATTAAGACTTACCTTGTGGCGATAGGGGCGGCGAAATCTTCGTATTTCTCCACCCTTATTGCGTCGGCAGAAAACCGCCCTGCCACCCTGTTTGGAGTGACCCGCTCTCTACTTGAACCGAGAGCGCGGGATGACCTCTTGCAGGGCAGGGCAGAGGAGTTTTCCCGATTTCTGCACGATAAAATCGCTCAGATTCAGGAGGGGCTGGACTCCAATTGGATGGTCCCGGGGAAGGTGTCCAGGGCAGGTCTTGTGAATGTTATCTGGGGGGAGTTTGACCCTGTGACCGCTGAAGGCGTGGACAGATTGCTGGGGGGTCTGAATGCCACCACCTGTTTATTGGACCCGTGCCCTTCCTGGCTGGTCTCGGCCGCCAGGGAGATGACACGAGGCTGGCTCCAGGGGATTATCAACGCTTCCTTGAGAGAGGGGTCGCTTCCTACCGCCTTGAAGATGGCGGTGGTGCGGCCCCTCCTCAAGAAGCCTTCCCTGGACCCAGCTGTTTTAAACAACTATCGTCCAGTCTCCAACCTCTCCTTTATAGCGAAGGTTGTTGAGAGCGTGGTGGCACGTCAGCTCCCTCAGTATCTGGAGGAAACGACTTACCTCGATCCGTTCCAATCAGGTTTCAGGCCTGGGCATAGTACCGAAACAGCATTGGTCGCGTTGGTTGATGATCTCTGGAGGGCCCGTGACAGAGGATTTTCCTCTGTCCTGGTCCTATTAGATCTCTCAGCGGCTTTTGATACTATCGACCATAGTATCCTATTGCGACGGTTGGAGGGGTTGGGGATTGGGGGGACTGTCCTTCGATGGTTCTCCTCCTTCCTCTCCGACCGTTCGCAATTTGTGTTGGCGGGAGGGGAGAGGTCCACCTCTAGGCCCCTGGTTTGTGGGGTGCCTCAGGGGTCGGTCCTCTCCCCTCTCTTGTTCAACATTTATGTGAAGCCGCTGGGCGAGATCATCCGTGGTCTTGGGGTGCGGTGTCATCTGTACGCAGATGACACCCAACTGTACATCTCCACCCCAGACCACCCCAACGATGCTGTGGAGGCTATGTCCCGGTGCCTGGAGGCTGTGCGGGACTGGATGGGCGGGAACAAGCTCCGGCTCAACCCATCCAAGACCGAGTGGCTGTGGTTCCTGGCGCCCCGATATAGCCAGCTGACACCTTCGCTGGCTATTGGGGGGGAAATTTTGCCCCCCACAGAGAGGGCTCGCAATCTGGGCATCCTCCTGGATGTATGGCTGTCGCTTGAACATCATATTGCGGCTGTCTCCAGGGGGGCGTTTTACCAGATCCATCGGATCTTCCGGTTGCGGCCCTTTCTGGATCGGGACGCCCTGCGCACGGTCACTCAGGCCCTTGTCACCTCTCGCCTGGACTATTGTAATGCTCTCTACATGGGGCTCCCTGTGGGGAGCACTCGGAGACTCCAACTGGTGCAAAATGCGGCCGCGCGGGTGATCATGGGGGCATCACGTAGCTCCCATGTGACGCCTCTCCTGCGCGAGCTGCATTGGCTGCCGGTGGCTCTCCGGGTTCGCTTTAAGGTTCTAGTTTTGATCTTTAAGGCGATCCATGGCATAGGGCCAGGTTATCTGCAGGACCGCATTCTGCCGGTGATCTCCAGCAGGCCGGTGCGTTCTCACAGGGAGGGCCTTCTCCGGGTGCCGTCGGCCGCCATGTGTCGTCTGGCAGCCCCAAGGAGTAGGGCCTTCTCTGTGGGGGCCCCTGCCCTCTGGAATACTCTGCCACCTGAACTACGCACCAGCACGGACCTGAGGGCCTTCAGGCGCGCGTTGAAGACCTGGCTCTTTGAGCAGGCTGGCCTGGGCTGAGGTAGTTTTAAATTGTCTCCTAAATTTGGTTTTAATTGGGTTTTAAAGTTGGGGGGTGGGTTCTATTGATATAATCAGCCACTATTTAATGTCTTTTTAATTTTTGTACTGTGTTTGGGATTGGATCTGGCTGTACACCGCCCTGAGTCCCTAGGGAGAAGGGCGGTATAGAAATTCTAATAATAAATAAATAAATCTGACCAATAGTAACTATCATTGTATTGAGCATGGGTTCTTTGGGTGATGCCAGACAACCCCTGACCTGCTGAGCCATTCTTTCAGAGATGCTTCCTTATTTAAACAGAGAAACTGAATGACTACAGGACAGAAAAAAAGATATTGGGAACAGGACTGTTTTCTGACTTCCTGCTGGCTTCTACACTGACATTTCTTCCAGGAAGCTGGAAGGGAGCATTAGAAATTTTCCCTTTCCTTCCCAACAGACAGATAAGTGACTGCTGCTGGGTATGGGAGGGGCATAGGATTGCAACAGTGGCTGGAAACTGTTGAGCATCATACCAGATTGGTGATGTCTAATTCAGGCAAAGTTCTCTCTTGTAGCTATGCCAGCATTACTATGACTCCAGCATGCACTGTTGTCAGGCATAGAAATTTGGTTATGAGTCTGCATATTGGTCAGAAAATGATTTTGTTTTACTACAGTTTATTACTGGCTTATTTACAAACAGTTACTAACTGAGATACTGTAGTTGTTGCTATAAATGCTTTCTTCTCTCTCCCCCCCCCCCTTACTAATATTGATCAGAGATTTGATTTGAAGTTTTGACCACATTTCTGAAGGGAATTGCCTTTCCAAAATGGATTGACAATTTGAATCAAACCATTCAATTAGATGCCTCCAAATTAATCAAGTGATTTGGAAAGGCTTTGCTAAAAATATTCAAAAATCCAGATCAAACTAATTGCAGTTTGAATCGGAGCATCAACTGAAAATCTGAACCGAATTGATTATGCAAATTGAACCCAAACTTTTTTTTTACATTATCCAAAACTATTCATTTCTTCCTTTGGACTATTGCACTTTATCTGCTTTTGTTTAGAAAGCCTGCTTGTTTTTGTTATCCTGTGTTATTAAAAAGCAATTAATTCTATGTAACATCCAACTTACCAAGACATAGCTGTCTTCAATGTATAAATTCAAGAACAACAAGCAAATGACAAGGATTCCTAGAAAGGATACAGCAGATCGCTTGCGCAAACACCTCATTTTGTGTCAAAGCTTCAATGTACATCTCATATGGAGATACAGCACCTCCTAAGGGAGAAAAACATAGTAAAATTTAGCATCAAAGCAACAAAGATGATTAGGGGATTGGAGATTAAAATATATAAAGAACGGTTGCTGGAATTGGATATGTCTAGTTTAATGAAAAGAAGGACTCAGGGTGACATGATAGCAGTGTTCCAATATCTCAGATATCTCAGGGGCTGCCACAAAGAAGAGGGAGTTAAGCTATTCTCCAAAGCCCCTGAGGACAGGACAAGAAGCAATGGGTGGAAACTAATCAAGGAGAGAAGCAACTTAGAACTAAGGAGAAATTTCCTGACAGTTAAGAGCAATTAATCAGTGGAACAATTTGCCTCCCGAAGTTGTAAATGCTCCAACACTGGACATTTTAAAGAAGGGATTGGATAACCATTTGTCTGAAATAGTATAAGATTTCCTGCCTAAGTAGGGGATTGGACTAGAAGACTTCTAAAGTCCCTTCCAACTGTCTATTCTATTCTATTCTATTCTATTCTATTCTATTCTATTCTATTCTATTCTATTTGGCTGGAACATTTCGCTATTGCTGGAAATTTGCTTTTTTTGGTTACATGTTTAAACAAAAAAAATATTAAATTCATTTTCAGGTGTTGTTATTTCATGATACTCACAATCTTGAAATGGTAGGGGTTTTTGTTTTAATCTGTTTGCTTTTTAAAATCTGTTTCTAGCCATTTTAACTGACCTTTTAAATTTTTGGCTAAAATTGATCTATTGGTTGCATTTACTATCTTGGATAAATAAGGAATACACTAAGGAATACAGTACTGCAGATATGGAAACAATTCACTGGAATTTCTACACAATCATCTTGAAAACTAATCTAAAACAATTTATGTTCATTTTTTTTCATAGAACACTATAATTTGGGGCAGATTAAATGTTACATAGAATTTAAACTTTTAAAAATTGGTATTTTTACTTATCTGTTTAAATGGAAAACAACCTTTTCAATTTGACACACAGAGCAGTTAGATAATTTGACCAAATTACATAGGAAGAAAACAATATATTAATTAAAGGAAATTATCAAGGAAGTGAATAAAATAATTGACATGTTTTGATTTTTCTGCAATGAAGTTGTAATAATAGCACTAATACTTAGACTTATATACCACTTCACAGTGTTTTATAGCCCTCTCTAAGCAGTTTACAGAGTCAGCATATTGCCCCCAACAATTTGGGTCCTCATTTTACAGACCTTGGAAGGAGACAATCTTGAGCCTGGTGAGATTTGAACTGCCAAATTGCAGGCAGCTGGCAGGCAGCAGAAGTGCAATATTGCATTCTAACCACTGTGCCACTACGGCTCGATAACCTTTCTCTTTCTTAAAAATAACATTAGTAACTTTATTAAAGCTTTAAAAATCTCATTGGGGTCCAAATAACCCATTTGGATGGCTGATGCTTTAAAATAAATGCCGTATAATACAAATGACATTGGGAGAACTTTCTAAAGCATAAAAACATGAGTCTGGAACAAATATATGACTGCTTTAATGATTTAGGCTAAAGTGCTTTGAATCCACTCTTATGCATTGCAAATAATTTCAAAGCACAAGTAAAGTTCTACAACTCAATAGTACTTTAAGAAATTTTGTTTCAATTAAAACATCATGCTTTACCAAATTATTACTGAATGGTGTCAACTAAAGTGGACTGCATTAGCTGTGTCACGTTAAAAAGTCTAATTCATGTTTTAATGTTGAAAGTGCACTAATTGATGATCATTGCCATTTTGTTCCTCATGCTATACAGGAAAAATAAAAGCGTAGAACCCTATGGATATATATGGAGATGGCAAATAAATTAACATATGTATGTATAATACAGTAGATTAAATACAATATCTGAAAGAAAATGACACCAAAAATGCAGCGTTTTAAAAATAAAACAAAAAAAGATGTTAGTTATATCTAGAATGATAATATCACTTTGTTAAAAAAAAAAACAACTAACTTTATTAATTGTTCTGAAATCACTAGATGGCAGTATGGGCTTATAGCTGTTGTTTCTACATCTATTTTACTTTTTTACAATTAGGTTACAAAAATGCATCATTTCACTTTTTTTTTCATTAACACAGTTTGGACCAAATCTGATTTAACATTTTTCTCTCAAAAGAAACTTACAGTATAATAAAAAGGTTACATCAGAATTCAAAACTGATGTGACTTTTTTTCCCCTCTGGGTGAAAAAAAAAGTAAGTAAGGCAAAGAGAAAAGCTGTCTGCTCACTAAAAAGGCTGTTTCCAAAATTCATTAACTACATGGCTGCGTATGTCACAGAAATAGAACAGTGAAAATAATTTATTTGAAATTGTGTACTGCATCTTAAAGAGATTAATTATATACAATGTACAAGAAAACAGAAAACACAAAGAGAATAAACCAGGAGGAATGAAAAGATTAGCAGTTTTGCAAAATATAAATATTATTTCACCTCCAAATCTGTGAAAAAAGATGCAATGCAATAAGGCTGTCTGAATAAGAAATACAACTTTATTAATTAATTTGGAGATTCTTTAGGGGAGATATGTTCATTCATTCATTTGTTCATTTATTTGTTCGTTCATTCTATTTCTACATTGCCAATCTCAATTAAAATAACCAACTTCTTTCTTTTCACTTTTTCTGCAGAGATCCTTACTACTAAAAGTTAAGGATGGGGAATATCTCCTCACTTTTCTAAGTTCCTCCTCCTTAACTCAAAGTATCAAATCTATTATTAAAAGTTATCTTTGTTTCATACTGTTCATTTACCTTAAAAATATGTCTAAAGCTTCTGGTCACAGTAATTCTTGTCAATAAGGAAGTTGTCACAAAGGTGATCCAACTGTTGGGTCACCCACAAGACAATAAGATAAATGTAAAAAATGCATATATATCAGAATGCTGCTACAAGGGATCAAAGACTTATCTGGTCCAGCAATCTGTTTCCACAACTAGATACTTACGGGATATTCAAAAGTAGGATACTAACTGCACTGATTTTTGTTTATTTATTAATCACTTTTAAAATAAAGAGAGAGACAGAACTAGCAAGCCAAAAGAGAAAGCAAAAAATAATATTGTTCTATATTCCATATTATCCTATATTATATAGATATATAAATATTATCTATAAGTAAATAAAGGAATTCTCAAAGTCGTACAACTGGAGCAACACATATTAGAAATTAGCCATAAAGAAACAAAGAGAGAAAAAGAGAATAAAGGCAAAGAAAATTACTAAAAATCCTATAAATAAATATCACTTTCCAACTTCTCTGTTGTACTCTAATGTACAATATTTATAGATTTTAATTACATCAACTGATATTCTAAGGTACTATTCCCAATACTAAAAATTTCTATTAATCACTGAAGCTCTTACCCTCCATAACTCTCAAATCAGACCAACTAGTATCCCTCTATGCAAATCGTTTCAATCAGATTAATGGAGGAAACAGCCACTGTTTCTTAATTCAAGCGGAACAGAGATATGTGAACTGTAACAATTGCATCAGTTCATTCCTGGTTGTTCTGTGACCTTTTTAGGTTGGTTCCTTTTCTAGAACCAAATGGAAGCTTTGAGAAAAGCTATTTGGGAAACATTCAAATAAAATGCATGGCATTAAAATGTATGTGAACAGAGAGCTCATATGTGAGAGCTTTTCTATAATGCTAAAGTAATTACAAGATAATCTTAGTTCTAAAACAATATGCACATTAAACACATTTGTTAATGTTCTTAGCTTTTAAAAAAATAGTGACTTATAAAGTTAAAAGTAAAACAAAATATTCCAAGAATATTAGGTACTAACAATGCACAGTATTTGCTTCCTTGATGTGACTCTGAGTATATATCTTTATGCTTTATAGCTCAGTCTCATGCTCTGCTTAGCTGAGGTCATCATCTATAGGTGCTGATGCAAGCATACCTTTCCCATCACTTATATACAAGGACACATTTTATTCTCATTCCAATAGGAGGGTATAATTCAGCTCTATCATATTGCTCCACTATTCAGCAAACCTGTTTGTCATATCTATGGAGCCATCAAATTGCACTGTCTATCTTGCATTAAAATGCTATTTAGGAAATATGGATGGTGCAAAGGAAATGCAAAGTTCTATCTGGTCTCACTTCACATAAGTGCCTTGTTGAGCACTCTATTATTCCAATGAAGGCTTTTCCATTTTATTGTTTAGAAAGCATTGGTTGTTAATGAGACTACTATCAAATATGATGGATTTTTTTTTTTTGCAATGTACAATCTCTTAGATTTTATATGAAGAGATAATCTGACTAATGATGAAGAATATGTACTTTTTAAAAAGCTTATAATCTGTGCGGACTTTAGAGTTGAGTTTGTTGTCTTGTAGACATTTCATTATCCAACCAGGTAACATCATTGGTGCTAGAAGAAAGTGGGGTTTGCTCCCTGTTTATATACAAGTGGCTTGCTCTGTCAGTGTTGGTGGGAATGTTCTTTGTAGTTCCTTGATTAGGCTATTGTTTACTGCTTCATTGTTTGTCCGGAATTAATCCTGGTTTTAATCTCTGCTTATTGTTGATTGTTTCATATATCTACTCTAGTTCCTTTTTCATTATGACGAAGGTACCATTTACATACCGGATCCATACTAGGGTTGTATGTATGGGGGTGCTATACTTTCTAGATATTGCAGTACATTCTATGACTCCTGAAAGTGGTGATTTGTTGGTATATTTGTCAAACTGAAAGTAGGCAGTACGGCTAAATGAATCCATGATTCTGAGTATTTCATTTTTACTATTTCTTTAGATCAGATGTGTGGTGTAGTAGCGCTACCATGGATTTTTTCACTAATTTTGGGACTATGGATGTAACAAGTATTGTGACACCAAATGAAATGAAGATCTTATCTTCTGCCATCAATTCTCTGATTCTTTTGAGGCAGAGTGGGAGTTGGGAAAATATTGCCCAACATTTTTATCAGGTATTTAGCTACCTTGTAGTTGAGGTCCCTGATAATGATAGAATTGCACAGAGACTTTATGGCATTCATAGAAGTGTGGGAGAATGGATCCACTGCTTTTAATTGTTTTTTTTTGTGTGTGTGATTTGACCTTTCTTGTAAGGTCACTAAGGGATTTCTTGATCCAGTGGTCTATTTCTGTATTGGACTGATTGTAACTGGGATGTAGGCTTCTTTGTCTTCCAAAAATTCTTTGGCTTTTTGTATATATTGTGATCTGTCCATCATAATCATGGTTTGGCTTTTGTCTATAAATAGGATGATGATGGTTTCTCTGAAACAGAACAGAAACAGAACCAACTCAAAGCAGAAGACATAGCAGCCCTCAGAAACCTAAAAGACCAAACCATCATCATCCTACCAGCACTTATATCAGAGTGACATATTTTGATACATTATTTTCAAACAATGTATCAAAATGTAACCACCAGAGAAGCTTAAAATATTTATGCCCATCAACATTTGGCTGATATTATAATCATTTAGTTAATTTTATCCTGTCTTCATTATTTTTATAAATAATTCAAAGTGGTGAACACAGCTAATACTCCATCCTCTTATTTTCCTCATAACAACCCTATGAGGTGGATTGGGCTGAGAAAGAGTGACTGGCCCAAAGTAATCCAGTCAGCTTTTATGCCTAAGGTGGCACTTGAACTCACAATCTCCCAGTTTCTAGCCTGGTGCCTTACCACTAGACCAAACTGGCTCCTACATCTACATTTCTTGAACATATTAATGCATATTTGTTTTTTCCCCCTAAGACAGTTGCAACATATTGCATCTTTCAATTGATATGATCACTTATCTTCAAGTAGATTTAATTTTATCTTTCTATTCTTCCTTTTTAAAAGCTGTTAATGACACCCCCAGGCCTATATACAGTACTATTGTCTTCTTCAAACTTCAGAAGAGATATTTCAAAACACTATCAATATAGCAGCATGTCTCCCATGGATAATATTAAATTAAATAGGACACATAATTTCAAAGTTATTAAACAGATTTGTGGAATTTCTTTCTAATGAAGTGAGAAACTGCAGGCAAAAAAGTATATTAAAAATCAAAATATAGGTTGTGATTTATAATAAAATTTTATTGTCCAAAAGAAAAATATGGTGGTTCTCCTCAAATTTATTATATAGTACATTTATTATCAATCAGAAAAGAGAAGGAAAATATCAAAAGGGGAGGGGAGAGAAGAGAAGAGAGGGTCTGTGACAGGATTGGGATAGGGTGAGGCAGGAACTGTGGAAGGTTTAGTTGGAAAACATTTCCTTTTCCTTCCTTCTTTCCTTCCTCCCTCCCTCCCCCCCTACATTCTGCTATTTATTTCATTTCAAAAGCAGATTAATTAAAAAGCAAAGAAGTAAAAAAAAAAAGGAAAAGAAACCCTCCTGTATTTCCCAAAGTATAATGGTCTCTTGGGGCAGCAGCCCTGCTGTTCTTTCTCATCATTCTCATAATCCTCAGGAACTGCAGTGAGCCTGTCCTCAGACAATGCAATGTCAAGAGCAGCCTTTCATGTCTACAAGCCATGTAGGGCTTAAAAAGTTCAAAAAGCAAAGTCAAATTGAAAACCTATTTCCAAATAGTAGTTTTACTTTGAAAATGGTGCCTATTTTCACAGGGGAAGAATGTTTTAAGTAGATTGAAAGAAGAATGTGCATCAAAAAATTCGGAGGAGGCACATAGCAAGAAGATGCCAGTAAATATAATTGCCAGGGATGCTTCAGAGTTCTATTCCTTTCAGAATCTGCCTTGAAACATATTTTGGCAAGGATGCAAAGGAAAGATGTTAGGGATTGGCCATGTCCCAATTCTTGCTTGTAAACAAATGCCTTGTTTTTGAAGTAAATGTGATGTTTGCTTTCCTGTCATCCTACTTCATTCAAGAAAAGGTTCTAGAACAGTCTATCACAACCTTGGGAATTTAAGATGCATGGATTTCAAGTTCCAGAATTCCTCAATCTGCATGTTGGCTATGGAATTCTGGAATTTTTAAGTTCCCAAAGTTGGACCTTTAAGCATCTTAACGTTCCAAAGGTTGAAAACCATGGTATAGCATAATGCCATTGGTAGCTCTATATTTCCCCTTCTGATTTGCATCCTACTTCAAATTAAGCAAAAGAAATAAAAGGCTGATATCCCAGGAGGAATTGTTGACATCTTTTTTGCAGTCAAGAAGGAAATGTTCCCAAAACAATGAAGCCACACGTAAAAAATATTTTAAAATAATAGTTAAAATATTACAAGTAGCAGATATGGAAAAAAGGGAAATCACAGTGAACAATTAGTTTGGAATAGATGTAGTTATGGCCTGCATTAATTTAAAATATTTATTTTTAGTTTCATGTGCTTATTTTTAGTAGAACTAAATTATGTAAATATTTGGAGAAGAGAACTCATATTTCTTCACCCAAAAAGCTTAAAATGTTGCTCTATCTTAATACAAATATTGAAAGTTAATTGCAGAGACATTTATGAATTTAGAGTCATATAGTAATATATAAATCACTTTGGAAGTGCTGATTCTATTTCAAACACAATATATTCTGTATCTATAATTTTCAAAATTCTATTTTTATTAGTATATTGCAGCTATGTCTGTGTTTCTCATTAAATACATGTAATAATTAATAACTGCTTTACAGCAGAACTGTGAACCTACCTGTCTTTCCCAACTGCATAAACATTTTCTAAGCATCCAAACAAACTTATATAACAGGATATAATGAATATGGATGATCATTAGGAAATGCTCTACAACTTTCTCTAATTTAAAATTATCCAATGTATTGGGCTACAATTTTGCAGAATTCCTATGTAGCATGGCTTAGGAATCTTAGAATATCTGGAAAGAACCAGAATTAAAAATGCTTGTGTGTTTATACATATTGTATATATTCCAAATAATTCCAACATAGCAAAACAATTATTAGAATGGCCTTTGCTTTAAAAGCTGATTGTGGTTTGAAATTGAATTATATACAGAGATAAATTTTTCCACCCACAATTAATAAATCTTATTCTCTTGTTATGTTGTTTTCCCAGATACTCTTCACTGCATGGAACTTTCCATATATCATCAATTCATAAGCACATCAGGGATAAATAAAAAGCATGATCAAGATGTTTTAATTTGTACATAGCAGAACAGACTGGGATTTTGTTTGCATCTGTGTAATTAAGATCATACTCTATTCCAATAGGACTGAATATTAAATTTTCTTTTGCCTGCCATCCTTTCATTTATAAAATGAACGATAAGAGGTTGTAGACTCCTCTTTGCTGCTTTGTAACACATCCAAAAAATTCAGCATCCCACTCAATAGGAGTAAAACAAAACAATGTCATCAAAACATATTTTAAAAAGGAGGAAGGAAGGAAGGAAGGAAGGAAGGAAAGAAGGAAGGAAGGAAGGAAGGAAGGAAGGAAGGAAGGAAGGAAGGAAGGAAGGAAGGAAGGAAGGAAGGAAGGAATAATTCTGCACCACAACATAAACAGCTCTTGGCTATTTCTTAAGCAAACTTCAGAAAGTACAGTATGGATTGCAGTAGGATTGCCAAGGAGCTGGGCTGGTGCTCAACTGGATTATAGCTATTGCAAGGTGATTGCTCATTTCCCTCTTCTTGCCCTCTCTATCAGTATCTGTCTTTTCTTTTAGGGTTAATTCCATCTTTGTGGTTTCCAACCTCTGAACACTTTATTGTTCAGTTTTAGTGACTTGGATGTGCTAGTTGCAATATTTAACGTAAAACATATTGGTTTTGTGAGTAGCATTAACTCACATTGTTATAAAAAGTTAATTATTGGTTGTTGGTATTTATATTTACCCTTTTATCACTGAACAAGTTACCGATACTTATGATTTTTATGAAGCCTTTTATTGGTAAGCTGTTCACTACTGCTGATTCCAAAATATATTAGCATTTACAATTGCAGGCAATGTTTTCAAAAAAACTTGTCTGTTGAGATTCAGAACTAACCCTGGATGCCTTGTGGTCTGTTAGCATTTGCAAATGAGAAGCATGACAACACTCATCTGAATTACCCACATGGACCTGTGTGGTGTCTTCTTCACTTTTATCTTAATCAAGTTAATATAAAATTGTGTACTGCTATTTACTTTATGGTCTAAATAATTTTCTACCCAAAACATCAGACTATTTTCTGAAAACTTCATGTTTCAATATGTAGCACAAATATTTTTGGATATGAATATTTCTAGTGGTGCAGCATCCATATTTATAAATCCCTCTTATTATGATTGTTCAAAGAAAACCATATTGACTTTGAGCTTGTTTGGAGGACTTTGAGCTAGCAGAGGAACATAGCTATTATATACCCTTGACTAAAGATCAGTACACTCCTTTTATATCAAGAGTCATCCTCTTCCAATGTGCACAAAGCTTTCAAAGGGATACATAGGGAGTAGTGAGTAAAGGAGATCTCTCCTTATCCAGCCAATTTAGTCTTAATGATCAATGGGATGACATATTGCACAAAGCTTGTCATCGCATCTAAACCCATATTAATTGCTACATATCCACACCATAGCTTAAATTATTTACAAAAAAGAGAGCATCTGGGATATTAGAAAAAGTGGGTCCATTTGCTTATGCTAAGCCAAATTATGATTTCTTCTACATTGCTAGTGGTTTATCTTTGACCAAAAATATGACAGACAGAAAGGAATGGAAGGAAATGGCCAAGCTGCAAATAAAACCATCCATCTTTAGAATGACTACATTCAAGAATGCTTATATTATGCATAAGTGTTTTGTGATTTCCAAAAATGTCCTTGGATTTCAATAGAGGTCAATAACTGAGTGGTTGTAATTTTCATATATAAATGCCCACAGGCAAAAGTAGGCTACAAAAAAGAAACTATAGTCATTCTGAAAAATAAAAAAATATAAAGCCAGAGTTTCAAGTAATTCTCAAAGGCTTCATCATATTTTATGGATTACACTGATGTGTCATGAAGTAGAAGCAAAAAAAAGATCTTCCATTTAAGCACACATAATAAATAGGTGTGTATATATATATGTGTGTGTGTGTATGTGTTTGTATACGTGTGTTTGTATATATATATATATATATATATATATGTATGTATGTATGTATGTATGTATGCTGTAGGTATAGGTATAGGTACAGGTACAGGTACACACACACACACACACACACACACACACACAATTATACAATCCTAAAATATTTCCCAGCAAATTTTAAACTTAAAGTTTCCCCAATCTAAAATACCATTATACATTCCCATGTGGTATTCCCCTTATACTATCCCTAACCCTTATCTCTAAATCTCTCAGCCTTATCATTCCTTTTAATTTTAGCCAGCTTTCCCTTTTCTAGGTTTCCCCAGCCTTTCTTCTTTTTTCTTTCTAATATTATTTTTATTTCCCTCTGCCTATCAGCCTTTCCCCCCACCCTCTTCAGTTCTCTTTTTGGGGGTTTCTTCTTATACAATTCCTTCTTCTTCTGCTTAGTCTTGGGAGCGTTTTCTCTTTTATTTGTTGCCTCTGTCATCAATATCTCTATTTTAAGTCCTTTTATGTTTTTTGGCAATGACCCTTGTTCTCCATATTCATCTGGGCTGCTGTCTTTCTCCTTTAACTTATTTTTTATTTATTTATTAATAGGTTTTATATACCGCCCTTCTCCCGAAGGACTCAGGGCGGTGAACAGCCAACTAAAATACATATAGACAAATATAAATATTGTTAAAAAAGAATTAAATCCTAGGCTGCCCCAATAAAAATCTAAAACCCCCAATTAAAATAAATTAAAACTTTGTACCCCATCCCAACTAATCTAAAACCCCATTTAAAATCCCATTTGAGTCAGCTCAGGCCGGCCTGCTCGAAGAGCCAGGTCTTCAGATCACGTCTGAACACCCTCAGGTCATTGGTCGTTCGTAGTCCCGGGGGCATCCCGTTCCAAAGGGCGGGTGCCCCCACAGAGAAGGCCCTATTCCTCGGGGTCACCAGGCGGCACATAGAAGGTGTCGGGACCTGGAGGAGACCCTCTCTGTGGGAGCGCACCGGTCGGTGGGAGACTACTGGCAGAATGCGGTCTTGTAAGTATCCTGGTCCGATGCCATGGAGCGCTTTAAAGACCAAAACCGATACTTTAAAGCGAACCCGGAAGGCCACCGGCAACCAATGCAGCTCGCGCAGGAGGGGCGTCACGTGGGAGTATCTCGACACCCCCATAACTACCCGCGCGGCCGCATTTTGTACCAGTTGAAGCCTCCGGGTGCTCCTCGCAGGGAGCCCCATGTAGAGGGCATTATAGTAGTCCAGACGGGAGGTGACCAGGGCATGAGTGACTGTGCGTAAGGCGTCCCGATCGAGAAAGGGTCACATCTGGCATATCAGGCGAACCTGATAAAAAGCCCCCCTGGAGACGGCCGTAATATGATCTTCCAAAGACAGCCGTACATCCAGGAGGACACCAAGATTGCAGGCCCCTTCTGTGGGGGTCAAGATCTCATCCCCAATAGCCAGCGACGGAGTCAGCTGACTATATCGGGCCGCCGGAAACCACAGCCACTCGGTCTTGGAAGGGTTGAGTCGAAGCCTGTTCTCGCCCATCCAGTTCCGCACAGCCTCCAGGCAACGGGCCATAACCTCCACAGCATCGTTGGGGTGGTTTGGGGTGGAGATGTTAAAGCTGAGTATCGTCAGCATAAAGATGGCATTTCACCCCAAAACCACGGATGATCTCTCCCAGCGGCTTCACATAAATGTTGAACAGAAGAGGGGAGAGGACCGACCCCTGAGGCACCCCACAGAAACCGGGAAAACTCCTCTGCCCTACCCTGCAAGAGGTCCTCCCTCGGCTCAAGCAGGGAGAGGGTCACTCTAAACAGGGCAGCAGGCCGATTTTCTGCCGACGCAATAAGGGCGGAGAAGTGTGAACTCTTCACCGCCTCTATCACCACTAGGTAGGTCCTAATATAGGACCTCACCTGTGTCCGGTTATACTCAGCACGACTGGCCCTCCAGACTGGTCTTTTCCGGCATTTCATCCCCCTCAGCTCCCCCGTAAACCACGGAGCCAAGTGGGATCTGTGCCGAGTCAGAGGTTGCAAAGGCACAACTCGATCCAGAGCCTCAGCGGCCAACCTATCCCAGGTGGCCACCAAGTCTGTGGCCGAGTTATGAGCCAGAGTTTCAGGAAATGGCCCAAGCTCCATCTGAAACCGTTCAGGATCCATCAGGCGCCTGGGGCGGAACCATCTCCTCGGCTCCGCCTCCCTGCGATGGAGGGTGGCGGCACCGAAGTCCAGTCTAAGAAGAGAATGATCGGACTATGACAAGGGTTTTATAACTAGGTCTCCGGCACGATCATTCAACCACTGACCAGAGGCGAAAATCAGGTCCAGTGTGTGTGTCCCCGTGTGAGTGGGGCCAGAAACTAATTGGGTCAGATCCATGGCCGTCATGGAAGCCAGGAACTCCCGGGCCACCCCAGAGGTTTCCCCGAGCGAAGGCAGGTTGAAATCACCCATGACTAGAAGCCTGGGGGTTTCAACTGCCAGCCCGGCTATCACCTCGAGGAGCCCGGACAGGGCCGATGACACATGGCAGGGAGCCAGGTACGTTATCAAAAGGCCCATCTGAACCCCCCAACCCCACTTCACAAAGAGAGACTCACAACCAGCCGTCTGAGGGACAGTGGCCTCCCTAGGACAAAGGACTTCTCTAATAATCGCCGCCACCCCACCACCCCTTCCCTGAGACCTTGGTCGATGGAATGCTTGGAAACCTGGTGGCAACGTCTCTACCAGAGGGACGCCACCCTGTGGGCCCAACCAGGTTTCGGTGACCCCCGCCAGGTCCGCACCCTCCTCCTGAATAAGATCGCAAATCAGGGGGGGCTTGTTAACGACGGACCTGGCATTACATAACATCAGCCGGGTACTCAGGGCCTGAGACTCTGCACAACCAGGCCTGCCAGACGGTTCAGGAGGGTCGGAGCGCGCCACCGCTTGGAGACAGCGGGCACGCGATCCCCTAACCTGATATGGCCCTCTACCCCCCGTCATATCCGTCATATCAACTCCTCATCTCTGGGCTTTCTTTGTTCTTCTGTGAGCTGCAATGCCATTACTTTACTAGCAATTATATCCAGCAGTCTCATTCTTTCTTTTAACATACCTCTCACAGTTTGCAGTTCCAACTTAAATTCTTTGCATATTTCTTCCATTTCTTTAATCTGTTGAGTTAATCTTTGTTTTATTAAAAGTCATGTTTTTCTGTTACGATCCTTGCCAAAAGTCTGTTTATTCTCACTCTCTTCTGTTTCTTTTGTTTCTTGTCACAGTCAACCTCAAACAGACCCAAACTATTACATTTCTTTATACTTTACTGTAGTCCCCACTTTTTAAAGACTTCTGGGGTTCTTGTTGTGTTAGTAATTTTTTATTCCTTCTTTTTCTGTTTCTAATATTTATATGACTAGTAATTTTACATAAAAAACATAAAAGAGGAAATATCTTTAACCATTAGGTGGTGCTCTATATCATTTTCTTTTCAAAGTTCTTTTGTTTTTAATTCTCTTTTCTGTAGTATTAACATTAAATTTTATCCATTCCAGATAAGTCCAGCATTTTATCCAATGCCTAATTAGTGCCCAATTCTGTATATTATTCCAAATTTAATCTCTGATTTCATATAGTTCTTTTATTTCTGGTTTTTTATTTACCTTATATTTTCCTCTTATTTCCCATTCACAGCTACCACTCTTCCAAATGAGGGCTCTTTCTTTCTGATTTTCAGGATTATCCAGTTACACACTGCTCACCACTTCAGTGCTCAGCACAAACTTAAGTCCTGGCAGCTTCCCGTCTTCAGGGCAGCGATAAAACTGCTGCCTCACCTTGTCTTCTAGGGGATTATACCAAGCCAGGGAGGGGAGATGCAGCTTCCCTCAACCCAGCTGGTGGTCTCCCCCTCTTCCCCCACCCCTACAAGGTGGGTCAGATGGTTCCTGCCCCTCAAGGACCTTTCCAACAGGGCAAGCATGAATCAAAACTGCGCAGGATTGCAGTCTCTGGTTTGTCTTCGATGGAAGCACCACCGGAAGCCCATTAGTGAAGATTCTTAACACCATCAAATCCCAAACTGCTGAGGATCAGAAGACATAGCTTTTGTCCATTTTTATTGAAGCATAGCTTAGATTTGAAAAAAAAAATGTTACCCAGAAACAAACACAGAGAGACATTAGATTCTGGAAGCTTATTTTACTTTCTGTTTTATTTTATTTTGGAATAAAGAGTGAGAAATTTTTGTTGCTTGGAGTAAGGTAGTGCTGCTAGACTAGTAGTTTTTGCGCTTTTCCACATTTAGTGGGAAAGATATCATTGACTGGCTCATTATGTATGCTAATTATTTTATTTGCTTTTCTAATTCTTTGGTGGTGGAAGATGTACCGTATCTGCCTTCAAAACACATTGATGAGATTTTGAGAGTAGAGATGGTGCCGTATAAAAATGCCACATGTCCTCTGGAATTCATACAAAGCTTTTCTAGTCTACCTTATCTATCTTTGTTCACATACAAGAAATTTATATCTTCTTTCAATTCACAAAAAAGGGTATAAGAAAATATTTGTGTGGAAGAAAAGCACTAGTACAAAAATGAAAGGGAAGGAGATTTCAAAGACAAAGACAGATCATTTATTGCTTAACACATTTCAAGTATTATATGTCCTCAGGGGTGACTTTGTGTCAATTCTTTCAAAGTAAAAACATCTTTGTTATAGATGGTGTGCTATATTACCTTAGAATCCCAGTTTTATTATTTGAAATATGTCAGGAAATAAGTCACTTCTGAACATTTGTGAGCATACAATATGTTTATTAGATAAATTTTGATTGATAAATGATCAGCTGCATTAGGTACCATTTTAAACTATATTGAATACAATTACTTTTTTGAATCCAAATGTATTCTTTCATGCTTTCCATTAATTTAAGATATAACAAGCAATATAAAATAATAATATTGATATTTGCATTGAGCTTCAGCAGAACTATCAGACATTCATTTGAAAAGAAGAAACAGGTAATAACCTCTTTTTCTGAGAAATTGTTCTTTAAATGATGAAACAAATCAATCTATGAAACAGAAGAAATTAACTTATACTGGAAAAAGGCTCAGTTAATTGGTGGTGCTTGAAAAATACCCTTTGGGAACCCGATTAAAATTTAATTACTGCAAACAAATATCTATTAATTCACTTGTGTGAGAGGGATATTTTTTTCTCAAAGTTGTCCAAAATAATATTAAGTGTTTTCAACATGGCTAAATATACAGTACCTAACATTGATATTCTTGCTATAGATATTAAGGCAATAACACTGTCTAGACCAGGGTTGTTAAACTCATGGCTTGCAGGTCGAATGCATCATGTACTGGCCACGCCCACCCCCAGTTTAGCAAAGAGGGAAAAAGTCACGATATGTCACATGATGACAACATGACATAGCACAGCTTTCCCCCCTTTGCTAAACCAGAAAGGGACAGCATGGACAGCATGTGACGCATCAAGCCTAGGGACTGAAAGTTTGACACCCCTGGTCTAGACAATATAAAAAAGTCTAATTCTTTATTCCACAATTAAAATATTTTCAGCATGTTAATTTCATTCAGTTCCACTGGGTGATTTTTAAAAAACAAATTTTAAAAATGTATATTTGAAAATGTATATTATAAAAATATTATACTCTCTGGGCAAGTGTATTCTTAAAAGGCAGATAACCCTGCCCTTAAAAGTCAGGAGACACACAAGAAAGAAAGAAGAAAATTTTGCCAACCTGTTTCAATAGTTTAAAAGCAAGGGGAAAATCTATATGCTGAAAAAGTGATCCAGCAAGTATAACAGCGAAGCAAGTTAACTTTTCTTATATTAACATATGTCATAATTTCTTTGGAAATTATTGAGATTGTAACATTTATTATTAAGTGGTAAAATAATTTGTAATTAATGTATAAATTAAACAAAAGAGCATAAAAAGAATGTAGGTGGTTTTCACAGGTTTCAAAAGCCACATGAATGTACTGCTTCAAAGTGTAAATGGAATTTTAATCAACTTTTGAAACTAGAATTTAGAAACATGTGAAAGAAATAGTGGAAAACTTTGACAGTTATGTACCATTTTTTAAAAATCTGATAATTGGGTTTCTTAACAAGTAGCTAATTAATTGTAGCAAATTAACTGTTAAAATAGGAAAAGTTCCTTATCTTTTGTATTCTTCCAATATCCCAACAAGGGCAAATATAGCCAGTAGAACATTTTACTTCCTGCTTTAGGAACTTCATAGTATAAAAGCTATCGTTCTGACCTCTCTTTGGAATCTAACCTCATTAATACTTGACTATCTCCTCTCAGTTGGAATAGTTTCTTCATATTCAGACTCCCCTTTATCCTCTGAAAGTAACCTGCCTAAAGAGATACTATTGACAAGAGGAATATTGAATTTCAAAAGCATCATTTAGGCCATTTAGCCCAACCTCTTCTCAGTACAAAAATTCAATTTAAAGCATTGCTGAAAGATGAACACTGCCAGGGAAGGGATCCCATCACATTTCTAGGTACTGTTGTTGAATTGATATTCTGCTCTGATGTTTTTTCTTATGTTCAGTTAGAATTTTCTTTTCTGAAATTAAAACTCCTACCTCTGAAATGATATTGAAAAAGCCTAAATCTTCTTTTCTATGATTTCCTTTCAGATGCTTGAAAAGTGCTATTGTATCCCTCTTTAATCTTCTCTTCTCAAGGCTAAACATTTTCAGGTCATTTCTCCACCAGTGACTTATTGTATCTTCCTAGCATTACCAACTATCTCTGAAGATTCATAAAACATGGCCTCATTACTCTTATTTTTTCACAAGGGTTGAGTGCAATATCTAGACACTATTAGAAATGAAAATTATGAAATGGCCAAAGCTTCTTTACTTTGTCTTTGTAGGTCATATATTTTAGTCCCTTGTCATCTTCACTGCCCCTTTTGGAACCTGTTCTAACTTGACATGTTATAACTACCCAAATTTTAAAAATCATATTACTGTTGTTACAGGCTAAAATTACAATTTCTCCTCTACTGAAAATGTGGGGGAAGGGGAGAAAGGAAGAAATCCAAGTCAGTACTTCCAAATGGAATAAAAAATATATATCTGGGGAAAGGCAGGAGTCACTCATAAAACCTGGTTTAACACATCCTTTGACAAGGATGTAACCATATAATATCCACCCACAGACATGGTTTCAGAATGCTTGCCTCACCCTGAGACCATTAGATATGCCAACTCCACCAGAGTATTATCTCTTCAGAAAATAAGTGTTCAGCTCTGCAAACAAGAACAAAAGAAAAACAGGAAGTATGTGTGTACTCACACAGACACCTATACCTATAAACAAATAAATAAATAAATAATGTTCTGAAGATTTGGTCTATTATATTAACCCAAAAATTAATAGCTAAAAAAGCTTGTTACAATTCTGTAGGAATGTCCAATGCAATGAGATTATATCCTATACTATTGATAAATGAGTGAACAAATGTTGCTTTGATTTAAAACAAGGCTTGAGAACCTGTCTTTATGGTTTATGGAATGTATCTAGCTGCAAAAGAAGAATATGCTTACTTTGGTATCTCAAAGAATTGCAAATGTATATTCTGGAACTTTAAAGTATCACAGGATATTATATAACCAGGGTTAGTTTTGTGTTTAATTATTGATTGGTGATCTATAAAATACAGATCTTGAAATGAAGATGTTCAAAGATGACGGCATATCCACAGAATTTTACCAACTTAAATCTGAACTATTTGATATTTCTGCCCTCTCTTACAAATTTTGAAACAGATGTAATGTTAGTGGCAGATATTGTAACTGGTTCCAAAGTTCACATTACATATGAAATCTGTGTTGTTGTTGTTGTTGTTATTGCTGACTCCATTGTATCAGTCCAAGAGAATTGGCATTTCATATGAGTTAGTCCTATAAAAGAAAATTGGGTGCAAGGCAGGAAAGATTACAGTTGTAAGCTAAATAACTAGATTGCAGAACACAAAAGACAAGAAGTACTAAAAATGTAGGTACACAAATAAATTTTGAGAAGAGATGGGAAGATTTTTCTGTGAGATATGCTGATGCCATCCCTAAAAATTAGGAAATGGGAGGAAGACAGAATGGAGGAAACAAAGTTGATTTGGGAAGCAGAATAGGGACAAAGCAAATTCAACCACAATTTCAATAGGAATACATTTTACAAGGGCTGAGAAACTGCTTTGCAAATCTCTCAAGGATTCAGATACAGTATCAAGCTCAAAACCAACTCCAGTATTGTAACTAGACATTGTACATGCAATTCAGGAAAGTATAGCAGAAAAAAGCATACACTTGGCAGAAAACTAATGAAATGAAAAAGAAACGCAAGATAAGAGCCATTTTAGCTTGGAAAAAATAACATGGAAAGAAAACATCAATTTGAATCTCACAATATGTACTCTACAATACTCATTTCTGTAACTTCTGGACACAATCAACCAAAAGAGAGGAATATTACTACTTGTTGAAGAATATTGAGTTATATTACAATAATGGGAGTAGTTAATACTCAAAATTTCAGTGACATGTTTTATAAATTCCTTGAGCCACATAGAGGGAAGAGTGTCTTGAGCTACACACAAAACATACAATATGGTGGAGGGGTGGGGCTGGCGTCGCGACAGTACTGCATGCAATTTTGGTGATCTGAGATAGCAGCTGATATCTTTGTTGTTGGACAGTTCAAATGGACCTAAACCATCCTGAAGAGATGGTGAATGTAAAGAGTGCATCCTGCTGATCCCAGGGACATCTCAAAATCCCTGGTAGACCCAGGAGAAGCTCTTTTTGCCAGAGGCAAAGAGGCAGCCTTTGAAGCTGCTGAAATTGGGACAGCCCCAAGACGGAAGAGAATGGAAGGAGAAAGTATGCCAGTTTAGTGAGAGGTTTTTTTTTTTTTATTATTATATGTTCTGAGAGAACACCCTAAGGAAAGAAAGAATTTGTAAAATTTAAGACAGAAGTGATTAAGTGGCGATTTTGCCAGGAAGTCAAAATTAGTATTTCTTTTTTATTGCTGGACTTTTAATGTTTGATTTTTTACTTTGAAACTGGACTGTTTTTTTTTTTACTTTACTTTTTCTCTTTTTCTTTTTTCCTTTTTGTCTTTATAATATTATAGGTTAGGATTTCCTTTTAGTGTTTCTTTTTAAGTTTTTTTTTTCTTTTACTTTTAATTAATTTTTTTATTACTTAAAACACATTTTGTTTGAAAAAGTAGGGGGAAAGTGAAAGTAGAGGGAAATTTGTAACACTGCCATCTAGAGGCTTGGAAACATTGTTTTCTTTTTCTTTACTATTGAAGACCAGACAAAGCTGAGAAAGAGGCTTCTTTTCAAGGACTTTGAGTCTGTTTGATAAGATAGAAGGAAGAGCACGGAAGAATGTTATTGCATGCGCTCCTCTGGGTTTCTATCAGTGGCTGGAGTCTGGTATTGAAATTTATAGAAAGAAGATAGTAAGATTTTTATAGAAAGACTTTAGAGAAGACAGTTATATAATTGTTTGGAAATCAACAAAAAGCCTTGGACATTTAAATAGGTGCAGTGTGTTCTTTCTTTCTTTTTTTTACATTGGGCTATTCTCTATTTCAACAAACCCCCTCCTTATTAGTTTACTATTTTTGATAATCATCTGGACCTTTGACTCCTTGGAATTTGATTTTGTCTTTTTTTGTTTTTGAGTCTATTTTTTATTTTTATATTTTATTTTAAAGGGAAAATCTTATATCATCTACCTGTTTTTTGGTTTTTTTAGTACTATTATTAGTATTAATTTTTCTTTTTTTTAAAGAGAGTTTTTTTTTTCTTTTCTTTCCTCTCCCATTTTTTTAAAGGGTTTTTTTGTGTGTGTGACTTTTTTTTTCTTTTCCTTTCCACACTTGAGATTTTTCAATCAGATTAGGGTGTTGAAGAACCTGAAGAATTTGCCACCCACAATACCTGACAATCTCTCCTTTTTCTTTTTATGTTTTTTTCTTCTTTCTTTCTTTTTTCTTTTTGATTTTTTCTCGCTATTGATTGGATTAAGGTGTACAAGAAACTGAAGAAATTTTTCTTTTCCTCCACTGTTTCTATTTGGAATTACAATTGATCATTACACGAGTGGATTAAGGTCTAGAAGAACCTGAAGATTCTGAATTGTTTGAAATGAGTAGGAAACTAACAGCGGCTGTCTCCTCAATTCCTACTTCTCCCCTTTCACCAACTGGAGGACAATGTTCAATACAGACAATGCTACAACAAGAAAAAGAACAGGAGAAGATGATGCTGCAGAAGATTTTGCAAGGAATTCAAAATATACAAGCAAGAACAGAGAATATTTAAAAGAGAACAGAGAATATTGAACAAAGAATAGGAAAAACTGATGAAAAGGTGGAGAATATTCAACAAATGATGATGAAGTATGATGAGAAATTCCAAAAAATTGAAGAAGATAAACAAAGAGATAAGAAAATTGGAGATATTGATGGCAGATTAACTGTGGTTGAACAAGATAAAAGTGGGATGCTGGGATGGGAGATGGACAGATCAGAATTTTATCTTAGATTCCAAAACATAGAGGAAGAAAAGGGACAAAATCTGGCAGAGATAATGATAGCAATCTTGGCTGAGGCATTGGAAATATCTAAAGAGAAGATGATGGATGGAATAGATGAGGTTTTTCGAGTTTTCACAAGATATAGCCTGCCAAGAGAAGTTCATATTAGATTTATGAAGAAAGCTATTAAAACGCAAATATTATAGGTGGCAAGAGAGAAAACATTGAAATACAAAGATGAGGAGATTGTGGTACTGAAACAAGTACCCAGAAGAGTGAGAGAGATGAGAAGAGAGTATCGATTCTTGACTAAAATACTGCTAAAAAAAGAGGTGAATTATAGATAGTTGATACCAGAAGGCTTAATGTTTATATGGCAAGAACAAAAACACAGAATTGACTCAACTGAGAAAGCAGAATTGTTTTATAAAGAATACTTTGGAGGGAAAGAGGAGGAGACAGAAAAAGAAATGTCACTAATTGAATTCCAAGAGGACTGTCAAGCAGCGATTGAAAAAGAAGAAGGTGCAGTAGGTGGAAAGATGGAAGCTAGAGAACAACAAGAACCAAGATCTACTAGAGCTGCAAAACCTACTTATAAAGTATAATTATGGAAGAGAAAAAACTGATTACAATTAACATAAATGGATTTAACTCAGCCGTTAAAAGAAGGAAAACTTTCCATAAATTAGAGAAATTAAAATTTGATATAATTTGCTTACAAGAAGTACATATTAAAAAGCAACATGAACAACTAGTGATACAGCCAAAGCTAGGGAAAATATTTACTTCCTTGACACAATGTAAGAAAAGAGGAGTGGTTTTATACATCAAAGATACTATTCCAGCCAAATTGATACATATAGATGATGAGGGAAGACTTTTAATGGTGGAAATAATGGACAATAATATGAAAATGCTCCTGATAGCAATCTATGCTCCGAATGACAATCAAGAAGAATTTTATAGAAAATTACATATGAAAATAATTGAATTGGACTATGTTAATATTATTATGATGGGAGATTTCAATGGAATAGTAGATAATAAACTGGACTATACAACACGGAAGACAACAAAGCAAAGTAGAAAGATTCTTCCTAGATCCTTTTTTAAAATGATAGATGAAATAAACCTAAAAGATGCATGGAGAGAAAGAAACGTTAAGACTAAACAATATACCTTCTATTCAAACAGACACTCCATCATGGTCTAGAATAGATATGATATGGATGTCAACAGAATTGATTGCTAACCTTCAAGAAATTGATATAGAAACAAGTATCTGGGCTTGTCATAATCCAATGACAATTAAATGGAAAGGACAAAGAAGAAGATCCAGATAGATGTTAAATAACACTATATTAAAAGAAAAAGACTTCATACAGAGTATAGAGAAAGAACTGGCTCTTTTCTTCAGAGAAAATAAAAAAGAAGACACTTCAATACAGAATGTATGGGATACAATGAAGGCATATTCCAGAGGCTTGATAATAGACTATACAAGGAAAAGAAATATTATGAAAAGGCAAGCCTCTAAGACATTAGAGGATGAGTATAAAAGACTTGGAAAAAAAGTTACAGAAACTGCCACAGAAAAAGGATATTAAGTCAAAAATGGATACAATTAAACTTAAAATGGGATTAATGGAAAAAGAAGAACTAGCACAGAAAATCAGAGGTGCGAAACAAACCTATTTTGAAGATGCAAATAAACCAGGTAGATGGTTAGCATATAAACTGAGAAAGGAGAGAGAATCAAGGAAAATATTACAATTAATAGATGATCAAGGCCAAGTTTGCTATGGAAGTAAAGAGAAGAAAAAAATTATATGAGATTATTATGGGAAATTATATGAACAAGAGAATATTGATGATGAAAGAGTTAAACAGTACTTACATAATACTAATTTACTTCAGATACCTAAAGAGACTGAAATAATGTTAGAAAGTAACATAACGATGATACAGTTAACTGAAGCACTTAAGAAACAAAATAATGGAAAGGCACCAGGTCCAGATGGACTTCCTGCAGAATTTTATAAGACATTACAAGAATCGTTGAACTGTCCATTGTTAGAAGTTATGAATGAAATTATGTCAAAGAAGAGGGTATCCCAATCATGGTCAGAAGCTTATATTATACTTGTCCCAAAGGAAGACGCCGGTCCACAACAAATCAAGAACTATAGACCTATTTCCCTACTAAGACTATAACATTTTTGCTTCAATATTAGCAGAAAGACTTAAAAAATATCTAAATAACTTTATTCATATGGACCAAAATGGACTCCTGCCAAAGAGACAAATTAGAGATAATATAAGAATAATTTTGGATACTTTGGAATATTATGAGGCACATTCTGAAAAACAAATGGCTTTGATATTTTTAGATGCACAGAAGGCCTTTGATAATGTGAATTGGCGATTTATGTTATTACAGTTGGAGCAAATGGGCTTCGGTAAAAAATTTATCCATGCAATAGAAGCTATATATCATAAACAGCAAAGGTAATTAGAGGGAGAATTGACAGATTCTATTGATATAAGAAAAGGAACAAGGCAAGGCTGTCCACTGTTGTTTGTGTTAACTTTGGAAGTGCTAAATAGAAATATTAGAGAAGACAAGGATATAAAAGGGATGAAAATTAAAAAGGAAGAATTTAAATTGCAAGCATTCGCAGATGATCTGGTTTTTATTTTAGAAGATCCATTAGAAACAGCATTAAAACTGATAGAAAAGATAGAGGTATATGGAAAAGTAGCTGGTCTGAAAATAAATAAAGATAAAACAAAGATTTTGACAAAGAATATGTTACTAAGACAAAAAGATGAATAGGCGGATGTTTTGAAAATTCAAGTCACAAATAAGATCAAGTATTTGGGGATACATTTGATAGCAAGATGTAGCACACTTAAAGAGAATAATTATATTAAATTCAAGCAACAGTGACAGATTTGGTGAAATGGGAAAACTTACAATTATCATTAATAGGAAGAATATCAACAATCAAGATGAATATATTACCTAGAATTCTATATCTGTTTCAAACAATCCCAATAAGGCTAGGGAAAGATTATTTTGAACATTTAAATAAAATTGTGTTGAAATATATATGGCAGGGAAAGAAAGCGAGAATAAAACTAAAACTTCTGCAAGATGCTAGAATAAGAGGAGGATTTGGCTTGCCTAATTGGGATTTATATTACCAAGCTACAAATCTGATGTGGGTTAAGGAATGGATAACATTAAGAAATGCTAGATTGTTGACATTAGAAGGACATGATTTGTTGTTGGGGTGGCATGCCTTCTTATGGTACAAGGGAACTAAAACACAGTGGTAATTTAGAAGACATTATATACAGGAAGCTTTGTGGTTAAATTGGGAGAAGACTAAAAGACAATGCTATTTGAAAATTCCAGTCTGGATATCAACTATTGAAGCATTTTCTTATCCTATAACATATACAAAGGAACAAACAGTTAGATATGGTGAAATATTGAATGAAAAGGGTGAACTCAACTCTATGCAAAAACTAGAGGAACAAGGTATAAAGATGAATTGGTTTTCATATGCGCAAATACGTTCTAGATATGATAAAGATTCCAAAACAGAAGGTTTTTATGATAAGTTGACTGATTTAGATAAGATTTTGACAGGTACTAATGAAAAAGTGATTAAAAAACTGTATGGATATTTATTAGGCATTAAGCTAGAAGAAGAAAAAGTTAAAGAAACAATGATTGCTTGGGGGGAAAGTTTTGGATATGGGATTGATTTAGAGAAATGGCAAAAATTGTGGTCTCAAAATTATAAAATGACAATGTCAACAGCGTATAAAGAAAATTTGTATAAGATGTTTTACAGGTGGCATCTACCCCTAACAAGAATAGCAAGAATGTTCAAGAACAAGTCAGAAAAGTGTTGGAAATGTCATCAGATAGCTGGTTCATGATACCATATGTGGTGGATGTGTGCAGATAAAAGATATTGGACTAAAATCCACACACAGTTAGAAAAAATGACAAAAAAACACATAGACTTGAAATCAGAATTTTTTTTATTGGGAATCTTACCTGAAATATACAGTAAGGAATTGTAATATTTGATTATAAGTGTATTAACAGTGGCTAGGATTATATTTGCTAAAAAATTGGAAAAATGACAAAATACCAATGCAGGAGGAAGTTATTAAGAAAATCATGGACTGTGCTGAAATGAGTAGCTTGACATTTGAAATCAAAGAATAAGAAGATAAACAATTTTATAAGATTTGGGATTTATTTTATCAATGGTTAGACAATAAAATATGGTAATGAAATATGTAGAATTTTAGAAATATATAAAGATGTATTATTATAATATAACTATGGGATAGATTTGGGGTGATAATATGAATTGTCATAAAATAAATCAATTAAAATATGGATTATTTTGCATAACATGAATAAATAACAGTATAGTCAAATGATAGATTAATAAGGATATTAGTGTATTTAGGAATATTTGATAGATAATATGAGAATATATACAAGTAATTGTAAGTGATTACTATGAAGTAGATGCACAAAAAAATTTGTAAACCAACCGATACACTGTATGTAAGTAAGTGGAAGATGGCTTGATATTTTTATGTTGTGTTTGTGTATGTTTGTTTAAAAAAATAATAAAATTTGTTTTTAAAAAAACATATAATATGGTGAATGTATATAACAAACTTCCTTTTTAAAAAATATTTTTATTATGCCATAGGGCCATATTACCTAGCTCTCTGGGGCTGCATGAGGCCCACAGCCCACGGATTGGGAAAGACCTGCTCTATCAGCTTCATGTGCTCTTTTTAGTATTCAAGAATGCAACAATTTTAGAAAATGCATTACTTATTTGCAAATAGTCTACAACAGCATCTTGGGAAGCCTCATGAAAGTTATTAGAAAATTATATCAACACTGATTTGAAGTGTTTATGTGATTATACTATGAGATAATATGTAAAACACACACTATGTGCAAGAAAATAAATAAAATGCTCTTAATCATGAAGAAGAAGAAGAAGAAAAAGATTAAGGATCTGAAATATCTGTGGTAGGGCAGTTTGGTCTGGTGATTAAGGCACCAGGCTAGAAAGTGGGTGACTGCGAGTTCTAGTCCTGCCTTAGCCATGAAAGCCACCTCAGTGACCTTGGACCAGTCACTGATCTCAGCCCAACTCACCTCACAGGGTTGTTGTTGTGGGGAAAATGAGGGGAGATCAGTTGAACATTTTTTGCTGCCTTGAGTTATTTGTAACAAATAATAACAGTAAAAACAGGGTACAATAAATAAATAAATAAAATCAATATTTTATAAATTCAGCAAAAACACTTTTATTAAGTTTTATATACTATTTATGAAGTAAACAGATACAACTGAATGCAAAGGATTAAATTATTTTAGCCTTTTGTTTTATATGTAGCCATAATAAAGCAATAATGGAAATCAGTGATGAGGGACACTGGGAATGTTAGCTATTTCTCAACTACCACTGCCACAGTAATAGTAGTAAAAAGTCCTCTGAGAACACAACTCTACTGCTTTAATATAATTAGACCACTATGCTAATCTTAGCATGAGCTGCTACAGAGCTGTCTTACTTGTTTTAGTTTTGCTCAACATTTAGATATTGCCATAAATGATTTTTCTTCACTGATGTTTAAAAAATTAAATGATAAAGAATCATCACTTTTTGAATATCCATTCATAGAGAAAATATGATCTAATGCTTAATATGTTCCGTTAGGAGTAGGAAGACCAAGGCTTCACTCTCCCAGCCACAGAAGTTAGATCAGTTATTCTTTCTCAGCCCAACTTAACTTTTGGCTTTGTGATGCCAAATGGTGACATATTGTAACACATTCAGTCATGGTTTCTTATCAATTGCTTTGTGCTTTTCAGAGATTAGAAATTAGTTTAGTTTCCAGTAAGACAAAAGAATCTCATAGGAGGAGGGTTACCAACTGGCATCAGAATGGAGTTTTGAAATGCCAGAGGAATTCTGTGATGACCCAGGACGTGGCACAAGGCAACACAGTCAAATAAGCAAGAAGTGTCCCTTTAATATCTCCAACTTTGCCCCCAATGTCCAGGTTACCTTCATCTGGAGAAAAAACTCTCTCAAGAACAGTCTTTAAGTGAAGGAAATTCAATCCGAAAACAAAGTACATACAAACTGTAAATAAAAATCCACACAAACCATGCTGCAGCAACTAACTTGACAGGGCAGGAGAAAGAATTGCAGACTTGAAAGCCCAGCAAAACACACACAGATGGGAAGATGCCAGGAACCCAGATAATCCTCGACAATACTAGATAATTCACAATTTGCTCCCAACAACTTTGCTGTGCGCAGCTTCCCTTTTTAAACATTGTGTTCTAGTTGCAACTAATGAAGGGAATCAGGGCCCTTTCCTCCCCTGTAAGCCACGCCACTCACTTTGCTCCCTTCTCCATTCCTCCCTGCATGTCCTACGATGAAGAGGGGGTGGGCCTGGGTCTTCCTCTGAATTCCATCTCCCTTGCTTTCCCTCTCCCCTGCTCTGCTCAGCCAGCCCTTCCCTTCTCCAGTTTCTTCCACAGCCAATGAAGCCATATTCCCATTCCGTCAGCTGCTCGGCCTCCATCTCCGAATCAGATTCTGACAGGGGCATGACAAATTTCTTTAAAAAGAATCAGGGAAGAGATTGTAACTGGAAGTATGGATTCTGGCAAGTAAGAAAAACTAAATAGTTTTGCCTATTGAAGATTGGTTGCTGGTTTTATGAAAGCAAATGGCTGGATGGTCATCCTGAAATGGATTTGACACTACTATACAATTGAAAATCCAGTACCTCCATGTAGAGAGCATTGCAGTAGTCTAGGCGGGAGATGACGAGGGCAGAAGTGACTGTGCGAAGTGCGTCCCGATCCAGAAAGGGCCGCAACTGGTAGATCCGCCAGACCTGACAAAAGGCCCCCCTGGCGACGGCTGCAATGTGATCTTCTAATGACAGCCGTACATCTAGGACGACACTCAGATTGCATGCCTTCTGCGTGGGGGTCAAGATCTCTCCCCACATAGCCAAAGATGGAATGAGTTGGCTGTATCTGGGCGGAGGAAACCACAGCCACTCGGTTTTGGTCAGGCTGAGACAAAGCCTGTTAAGACCCATCCAACTCCGCATGGCTTCCAGGCACCAGATCATCACTTCAACGTCTTTGTTGGGGTGGCCTGTGGTAGAGATGTATAGCTGAGCATACTGATGGAATTCTACCCAAAGCCACAGATGTTCTCGCCCAGTGGCTTCACATAAATGTTGAACAGCAGGGGCGAGAGCACTGACCCCTGAGGCACCCCACAAAACAAGGGCCTCGAGGCCGACCTCTGCCCCCCTGCCAACACAAATTGCAAGTGATTGGAGAGAGAGGAGGAGAACCACCATAACACGGTGCCTCCCACTCCTAACCCCCCCAACCATCTTAATAAGATACTGTGGTCAACAGTATCAAAAGCCGCTGAGAGGAACAACACCTGTCCTGGGCCTTCCAGAGATCATCCAGCAATGCGACCAACGCCGTCTCCGTGCTGTGCCCGGGCCTGAAACCCAATTGGAGAGGGTCTAGATATACTGCTTCATCCAGGTGCTGAGGGAGCTGTTGTGCCACCACACTCTCAACAACCTTCGCCACAAAGCAAAGCATGCATAATTCAATATTTTAAAAAATACATTCAGAGAAGGTATTTAGCAGGTTCTGACTAGTTCTAGAAAACCGGTAGAGGAATTTTTGAGTAGTTCGGAGAATCAGCAAATACCACCTGCGACTGAAGATTTTACAGTATCCTTCCTCTGCTATGCCCACCAAGCCACACCCACAAAACCAGTAGTAAAAAAATTTGAATCCCATCACTGAATCCACTTACCATGTATTTTAGATCTCAGGTTGAGCCTTCACTCTCTTTTCTACTTGTTAATAGAAAAACTGAGTAAAAGAAGAGGAGGTAATACTTTGGGTTGTGTGTCAGAATATTACTCTGCTGAGGAATATGCCTACAATGAAATTAGATGCTACTTGTTTAATAACAGAGGAAAACAGTTTCCCCCCAGAAATTTATTTATTAGATTTGTTAAGTTTGCCCAACTCAAAAGAGACTGTTTCAAACACTCTTGTGTGGGGAAATTAGAGGGAGTGCTAAAATGATCACAGTGAGCTTCTGAATGAAAGAGTAGAAAGTAAATATTTTCTTCTTTGAGAGGGAAGGGTGAGTTTTAAAAATCTGAGTCTGATTATTTCGATTCTTTAATACTTCATGACTTCGTGAAGGGGACAAGTATGGGCATAGTTAAAGATCTCTTTGATTTTCTGCCTCCTCTTTGTCTAAAACACTGATAATCTAAAGTAGTTGCCCTCTGCTTTTCTTCTCAGTCATCAAAGGCTCCTTTAACCTATTCCTAGTAAAAGATAGTGAGCTAATTGCTAAACTTTACTATATATGCCTATAATTTGCTCATCTCTATAATTTCTAATTATAAAGTTTAAATACATTTACCATTAAATACAATGCTCTTGCATTGTACCATTATCATTAAATGCAATGCTCTTGCAAATCTAAATAAAATTGTAACCTGCTTCACTAATTGTGGCCCAAATCAGATTTTTAGGCACCTTCACATGTGCACACACAGAATAGGAGCAAAGTAGAAATTAAATAATTGTGTCAAATAAAGGGATGAATGTTCCTAAAGGATACTGGAAGAAGATAATTATTCTAGTATTTTCCATTGGCAATTCTGTTCAGAGTATTGCAGTGTAAATTCAGCACTAGAAAAGTAAACACAGATGACTGAGACTTCATTTTACTTCTTTTTAAACATATGAAGTTAATTTTACAATATCAGTTGTCGATTTCTCCAACGTGGAGCAAACTCAAGCTGAAGGAGACATGTTACAGGTTCAGAGCAGAACAGCAACTCAGGAGCTTAGAAACAGACATCAGTTTTACTTTAGTTCAGCAGGCAAGCAAAACACACAGCAGAGAAGCAGTTTCATTTTCAATAGACAGACTCAGAGCTTAACAGAGCTGGAGAGCTGCAGAGCTTAATATATAGCCATGCCTAGGCTACTTCTAGTTTCAGTTTCCAAACAGTCCTCATTGGCTGACTTAGTTGCTGTGCCTATTCATTGGCTGACCTTGTTACCATGCTCTATTCCAGTTCATGACTATACTCTGACAAATTCATTCTTGAATTCACTATTGAATTCACTCTTAGGTTGAGCTAAAATACCACTATTTGAGGGTAAACAATGTTTGCAGTTTTACAAAGCCATTTATGTCTTCAAAAAGAAGGTGGCATTGAGAAATTAGCATTAAATTCTTGCTGCCATGTTAAATTGATCATAAAATATGTGAGTATAGAGTTCTTTTTATTACAATATTATTTTCATTAAGGAAAAAAATGACATTTGCAATTCAACAGAAATTAAAAGAATAAAGGCTTCTTTTAAAACATATGTTCTCTCTATTTTCAATGATAATGCTTTATGAGAGAAATGTGGCATGAAATGTACCTCAATGAGAGGTTTAGTGAAAAATGTTCTCCTGAAACAAGTGACGTGAGAAAAGTATAGGAAATGGACCAAAACACAAAGCCTGAATACATAATTGTTCAAACTTCTTTTCAAGTACACTGTGATGGATAGCTAACTATTTTTCTTCACAGTCAGTTGATATATTAGCATAATGACAAGAATCCCCAGGATATTTTTCTCCTTTTCTTAACATTAATGTAATTAAAGAAAAAAAATACTTCAGAGAGAAAGGAAAAGAGAAACAGTAAGGAACTGCCAAACAGAGGGAAAAAAAACTTATAGCATTATGAATCAATTGTTTCTAGAGCTGCAGTGGAAGATAATCCATTTTGCAAAAATAGTGAACTATGTCCAACTAGGTGTCTATGAAAAAACATATGGAGCCCTTTTCCTATTCTTACTTTAAAGGGTTGGAGCAGAGGATCATGCTGAGTAATTCCCTTAATCTTGAGCCATCCCTTTGCAGTGTAGGAAGCTGTTAGACACTGATGCCATGAATCAATAAAATGGAGAATTCATATTTCTCCAAAAGACCTTTTTAGGTATTTCAAAATGTGCCCAAGGCCCTATATCTAGAGGGCAAAAGTCTGTATAGGAGAGATACCTTGATGCAGAAACCCTAGGCTGTTCTTGAAACATGAAAGCTTATACATTCTTTTGTGCCTTTTCAATAAACTAATATGGCCATGGCTGTGTTTTATGTCCCTAGAAAATTAGATTTTAAATTCTGTGGAGAATATTCAAGCATTCTAGATTGGGACAATGTGTGTGCACCAGTTGTGCTCAACATCCATACACCTCTGGAAATAACTGTGTACCTGACAAAATTGAGGAAGCCTTTACATTTTTTTTAAAAGGAGTCAAATTGCAAAGTGTAAAGTTTATCTCAGTGTAAAGGATTGGAATGGGAATGCTTATGTTTTTTGTTGTCTGTGGAACTTGCACAGTTCTGCTGGATCAATCACTCTCAAATCAATCTACCTCATAGAGAGTGCCCTCATATTAAAATATGTTCTAGCATTTTATTTTTAATCCTCCTTCCCATATACTTTAAACAAAAAAAAACAGATGTAATTACTGTATTCCTACAAAGTAGTTAAATCAGTTTTCTTCTATACATTGGACACGTTTATTTTACACATCAATGTATAGTATTTCATTTTAATGCTATCCACCTAATTAGAACATATATAAATAACACTAATAATATTAATAACCTAATGCTTTGATCATGATTACAAATGTCACATTCTGGAGGACCATCTTTTCAGATATCTACAAGGCTTTCTGCTCCACAGAACAGACATAGGAAGTGAAACAACACTTCACTGCCAACTTTTTCACTGTAGTGGCTGTAACTGTACAGTTTTATATAGGATAAAATCAACATCCAGATCTCCATTTGGAGAAGCAGGTGTGTGTGTGTGTGTGTGTGTGTGTGTGTGTGTATGTGTGTGTGTGTGTGTGTGTGATGTTCTGCATTGCATTAGCTTTGATGACATGCAAAGGGTACCATCCCCAATTGCCTCCACCTCCCAAAGAGGCTGGAATGTGGAAGTATGAAAACAAACAAATATTCATACATATCTGTCAGGGAATCTGCAGTAATTTTCAAGTCATAAACTCATAAAACTGTATTATGATATTTATCTTTGAAAATGAGATTTAAAAGGTTGGGTGAAAGAAGGAGCTTTCAACAGTGCTAAATTGCCAAAAGCTGTTTCCAGGTACTCTTTATTTTTCTTTCTGAACTTAGATATGGAAAAAAGCCCTTTTGTAAAAAATTGAAAACAACACAATTCATGGAAATTAGGTATACTTTTACAAATTCTTTGTGTATCCAAGAATCCTCTCATTTATTCAAGGTTTTTTTTGGGGGGGGTGGGGGCAGGTGTTTTCTTCAAGTATTTGAATTCTAAATAATGGACTGCTACTCTTGACTTGTTCATTAGAATTAACTGAGAAATGAAATAATTATTATTTCAATAGAAATATTCATTTCAAAAGAGATAATACTTGGGATTGTTTGAAATAAATATTGCTGCTTCAATCATATTGATCAATATTAAATGCAATAATAATTTCTACCCCACAGTTAAAAGCATTGAATATTGCTAAACTCCATTTAAAAAGAAATAGCTGAACATCTCTGTAGCACCCAGGACTGACAAAATTGTTAGTCCCACAGTTGGAGGGAATCAGGTTGGTGAAGGCTGCTCTGCATTGGAAACTGCGCCTCCAATTTGCTTCTTTTTTCAATGTGGCAGATTTATCAACGCAGCACAGAAGTGGAGAGGCTTAATACAATGCTCTGAATAAAATTCAGAAATAAGAAACAGTTCGCTTAGAGTTTTGTAATGTTCCAATTTCGTATGCGAGAAAAACAGCTAATTGAGAACTCTGAAAAAAAATCAGCACCAAGCAAAAGTGTTTTGCAAGTTTGCTGGCATTCTGAAGGAAATTCACTCACCCAGAAAGACAAGTAGCACTGCATAACTTTTTCTTTCATGTAAAAGAAATGTGTTCACTTATGTGTGAATGTTCCAAGCAAATCATCCTCTTTTTCTTGCTGCATTTCTTCCCTTACAAAAAAAATCTCTTCAGTAGCTGATTATAATTATTTTGAAATGTCACCTCATTATTATATCAAAATGCAACCCACCCACCCCAAAAAAAACCCCGTGTCCTTCAGTTTGATTGGGAGCATGGAGACAAATGCAGCCCAGCCCAGCCCAGCCCAGCCCAGTGGTGGGATTCAAATAATTTAACAACCAGTTTGCCCAGGGTCAGGTTGGCTGTTGTGGGAGGTATGGCCCATCCCCATCCTCCAGCTCCACCACACATACAGGACAAGCTTTCTGCGATGGCCAACCTGACCCTGGGTGAACTGGTTGTTAAACTACCCTCTTCTTTATATCAAAGTGGATCCTGGGCGCTGTGCTGCAATAGAGAAATGGGAAACGGAGTGGCCAGCACAAGGGAAGAAGGAGCAGGGAGAAGAAAGAGGAAAAGCGGCCTTCTCTTTCCCTCATGCTGGCTGCTCTGTTGCCCATTTCTTCATTGCAGCACAGTGCCCGGGATCCACTTTGATAGTGTGTGTGTGTGGTGGGGTTAATTTAATAACTGGCTGAATCCCACCACTGGTCCACCCTATTTCCAATTAGAATCAAGTAACTTAACTTGCCCCATCCTCATGGTTCTTTGCCTACTCATCAGCTCTATGCAGCAAGATTGTTGGATTTTCTAGCTTTACTTTTATGTATGCACTCAGAAGCAGGTGGGACAATTACATTCAAATCCAGATGTAGTCCATCCACATTGCATTCATAGGTGACCTATATACTAGGATAGGAGTGTACAGCTTGGCCCTTGAGTCAAATACAAAATTCAGCATTCAGCTGGGATCTGAACAAACATAGACAGTGACACTTACTCTAAACTAAATTAATTATAGATAACATAGTTATTATGCAATTGTTTCTTCTTGCTAGCATGTTAAAATTTTTAAATTGGTGGCAACTTTAGGAGCACTTCTGAGATTGCATTCAAAGTTTTTATGTTTTGTATTTGGCTCTGAGAACTCAAATCGTGAACCTCCAAATTAGAATATTAATACAAATGAAAACATGTCTATATATGTGCCTAGTTAATCAACTACATGTGAAAAGATCAGGTTAAGGGAATATTGCCAAATAAAGAACAGTTTCAGAAACATATGCAAAGAGTTGCCAAAAAATTATGAGTCTGTGTAAGATGGATATACAACTCCTACCTAGCCATTTTAGTTATACAATACAAATGAATTAATCACTGACCAAGTTTAAGACCTGTTGGAAAAGGAAGGACATTGAAATGATACTGAAAATGAATGGAGTAAAATTCTATCAATCTGACTATTAACTCCTAAGGTGATAAAGAAGGTAAAGGAACAGCAAATTAAAACAATCTCTACCATGTTTTCCAGAGCTTAATAATGTCATTTTAGGGTGAGAAAAACAATCCAGTAAGAGACAAGTCTTGAAGAACTCTGAATACCTAAAAAGACAGAAAATCAATACAGGCCATAATTATTGGCATAGACATGTAATGAAGTGTAAAACTTTGGTGTAACAACAAATTAAAATACCATTAATGTCTAGGTTAATGAGGGAACATAAAATGAATTTTAACGTATATGTGTTCTTTGCTTCCCTCTTTATTACAGGGGCTGTGAAGCATTCTATTGAAAATGTCAATGAAGAATTAGGACTGAGAATAATCCATTAAAATCCAGCCCTTCTCAAAATTTTAAAGCCAGTGCCATAGTTTAAACGAGTAACAAGCTTTGCAGGAAAAAAAAATAACATGAAGATTGCAACAGGTAGGTTAATTGGGTTCATGTCTTGAAATGTCTTCTGAATTGATTATCATTCATTTTTTTCCCATTGATACAGCTCCAACTTCTGACAAGAGGAGAAAAGCATTCCCACTGTAGATTGACAATAGTGGGGGCTGAACCTTTTTGGAAAAGAAAAGTCAGATGTTTATAAAGAGAGAATTGATGATAGATGATAGATAGATGATAGATAGATAGATAGATAGATAGATAGATAGATAGATAGATAGATAGGTAGGTAGGTAGATGCTGTAGATAGACAATAGATACAGATAGACCTGACTCTTCTTCTGCTTCCCTTTTATCTACAAATGCAATGCAATTTATTTCATTTAAGATGTACATTTCTAGGAGTCCTTTTGTCAATTATTGTCATTTTGCTTTACATACATAAATTGACCTTCTGACTACACTGTCATTGTTTGTCCTAGCAGTACTACTGTACATAGTTGCATTTCCATTTTCTCCATAAGCATGGAGATTCTTATTTTAAAAAGTGTCTGTCCTGACAGACGTTGGCCTGCTAGATTATAGAGACCAATGACCTCCAAAATGAGAGATAGATGACAACATGTTCAGTTCATTTAGAGCAGAGGTCTCAAACTCACATCGTCATGGTGGTGTAACGTGATGTATCAGGACCTTTTTCCTCTTTTGCTAAACTGGGCATGGCCAACATGTGACGCATCTGGCCCAAAGGCCAGGAGTTTCACAGCCCTGATTTAGAGCTTCAAACCTGGAAGCATCTTGTGAAATGCATTAGAAGCAAAAGCGAATTGGTTCCTATTTAATTTAGCACTATGGCAATAGTTGCAGTAACATTTTTGCCAGTTATAATTATGATATGGAGAAAATGTCTAAATCATATAATTACTTTCTGTAATGTTATTAACTGAAAAACAATATAATGATTCAAACCTTCATCATGTTATACTTTCCATCCTTAGCTTTGATATAGTTTAAAGCAATATTAGGTGACATTTTGGGAAGGCTGAATGATAGAGCGCAATCTTTGCATGAAAAAAGGTTCAACCCACACAATCCCCACAAAGGGCTGGGAAAATATTTTTTGTCTTAATATTGAAGAACCATCTGCAATCAACAAAATGTATCAGTATCAAGAAGTGTGCTATGTTGTTTTAATGTTCAATGAAGATCTATTTAAATATTATATTCAAGAGACTTTCATCAAAAATCGTAAGAACGTAGAGAATCCAAATCATGCATTAAGAGTTACATTTCCAAAAACCCATTTATATTTTAATGTTGTAACCCAGTGTAGACGGCTGACCAAACTTTATAACATTTTACCTATTATTTCTTGCCACTTTTCTTAAACAATATCTTAATGCAGCCTCTTCCACCCATGAACCTGTTGAGAATTCTGGAAGTTAAGCTGCGCCAATATAAGAAGTACTCAGATTTGGCAGATAGAGTAAAAACTGCCATCAAAATTCTTCTTCCCTATAACTATTTGAGTCTTATCTTTTTCCTCAAAGAAGATATCACATTGTTGAGATTACTTCCTTAGGATTGTCTCCAAGAGAACAAACCCAGTTGTTTTGGTAATGTGATCAAGGGACAAACTAATATGTCAAATTTGAGTTTCTATATGTTAAGCAGTAGGATATAAGAGAAAAATAGCACTTCTTAGATGTAAGACTTCTTAATCCTTAACTATGTCTAAGAAGAACAGAAGTAGCATACTATAGAAGGAAAAGGGTTGGGAATCACACAGTGCTAATATAGCACATAGTGCTAGATTATAAAGATTTTAACAGATTGCTTAAATAGCTCCGTACATCTATATGATGCACCCCTAAAATTGCATCCTTCTTTTCTTCAATAGAAGAAAAGAAGGACTTGTTATGTCCAAGACCTGAGAGTGGTGATGAAACAAGAGGAAAGCCAATTTAAAAACAAACTCTCCACAAATTCCAATGTGACCTTGTGCTCCCCCATCCAATCTTGCTCCAGTTTTATATAATGGGCATGAAAACACAAAAACACTATTCAGGCACTTTCATGGCTGAAAATGAGCCAAAATCATGGCTACAGACTGACCTGAGAATATTATTTTAAACACTGCTTTAAAGGCAGCAACTAAATGTATATAATACAGAACACATTAAGCATGCCTGAGATTTGGATATTGATGAAAGACAGTCCTGGTAATTCAAAACAAAGTAACCAGTATCCAAAACATATTGAAATCAACACATGTATTCCTATTTAACTTAATTTGGATCAAGCTAATTCTATACTGATTTCTTTCTAAGACAAGACAACTATGTAGATAATTGGTACACTCTTTGTTCCTCTGAATCAATGGCAGAACAATTACAAATTATACCCGGTTTGTATGTCTACTACATTATGATTCTGAGCATGTATCTTGGCAACATGAATCTGAGCTAATAATGAAAAGAAAGAAAGAAAGAAAGAAAGAAAGAAAGAAAGAAAGAAAGAAAGAAAGAAAGAAAGAAAGAAAGAAAGAAAGAAAGAAAGAAAGAAAGAAAGAAAGAAAGAGATAAATGTGTTTTTCAACATATCAGAACCAACACAGTGGCTTATGAAAGGTGTGGTTTCTGTGACCAAGACTGCTAAAGAAGAACAATTTCAAAACTTAATGAATTGCTTCATCATTTTTTTTTACAGTGGAGGACATAAGTATGATTCCCAGATCAATATTTCCAGCAGAGTTTGAAATAATGGATTAAAATTTATTATAATTTATTACATATACAATAGTGAAAACACATTTATCAAAAAAAAATTTAAAAGTAGGGCCATACATATCCTTTTTCCATTTAAAAGTGATGAAGATTTTTATGCCATTTAATATATTTATTTCTATCCATGTGTGTGTGTTTGTAAAATCTCTCCCATGTATGCACACATGCTGGATATTGCAAGGCTATCTTAGTTCAGCATTTTGTTCCTTATAATGATCAACCCAAAGCCATCTCACCTGTATATTTTTTAAAAAATTGTTCTTCTGCAGTGAATATTTGGAGGCAAACTATCTTCAGTTCAGATATAACACTGAATCACAAGACTGATAGCCCTAACAAAACCATCTTCTTTGAACTTCTCCAATTATTTTTAAAGCCATCCCAGTCAGTGGCCATTATCAATCATTTGTGAAGATGAATTACAGAATTATTTTCTAAGTAAAAAACAGTAGCTTCTTTTGTATATTCTAAAAATTTCAGTCAGCTCTCTGACTAAGTTAAGTTCTGTCCAAAATTAAATTAACATGTGAGGGTAACATTCCACTAATTACATCATATATTATTTAATTGTGAAAAAAAAATAATTAATTATAAATAATTAAGGAAATTGTTATATATAATATTCATTTGCAGTGTCCTGTAAGTAATGCTAGGATTAGACATTGTGCTTTTAACATGACATCCATGTTAGAAGATAGTTCAATCCAAATGCTATTTAGCATGTATTTCAATGACATTTTCTGTGTGAAAGAAAACCTTCATGTAGAATTCTCAAGAAAAAATATTATATATTGAATAGAAATTATTTCATAATCATAACTCCTTTGACTAATCTTTTCTGTCTTCAAAATATTCCTGTACCTATTATCAAAATATCATCTTATTAATTTCTCTATCTCAAGCTACTTGATATGCTAATTTTGACCTACAGTTTAAAAAATCCACACATTTTATTTCAGTTTAAACATTGTGCTTTCTCAGTATTCTAAAGAAGACCAAATAAAAAGAAAAGAAGTATTTTTTCCTTAGTCATGTCAAAACCAAACATGCCACCAAATTACCCATTTATTTAGTCTAGTATAGAGGTTACTAAACACATTTTAATTTAGTAAGTAACTTCACTGCTTTTTAAAAGTTAGTTGCATAAAGGAGCTAATTTTTATAATGACTGTCCATAAGGAGAAAATAATGGGAAAGAGAATTCCAAGGAAGTGAATATTCAGGGCTGGTCTAATACAGTATTTTGCTTCCCAAAAGGAAGCAACATCATGATGCCTATCACTCAAAAAGCATAGCATCATAGTAAATGGTCCCCCAAAATCACCATCTCTTTGATGCTCTGAAAATTATAACATTTAAAAATAATAGAGCTACATGCAGAAAAAATTATAAATAACATTTTCTAATTTTTTCAACATCTAAACTTTTTCACTGTTTACGAGACATGACTTTTTAAAACAATACAAAAATTCAATCATGAAAATGTTTTCACTATATAATGATTTACTTAAAATGTATCTCATTAAGCAAATCATTATAAAATCAAATATTGTCATTTTCTTTGAAATTAAAGTTTTCCCAAGGAATTGCCAAAATTCTCTTGAAATTGGTTCAGCTCATATTTGCAATGGGACCTAATGAACAGTTCATCATGGGATAAAATGATATGCAGATTTATTGAGATCGATTTAGAGTATATATACTCTCTGTGTGTCTGTATATGTTTGTTCCATCAAGTCATTTTTGATTCCTGGTGGCTACCTGCATTAGTTGCTAGTTTTTTAGGCAAGATTTCAGCAGTAGTTTTCCATTGCCTTCTTCCTAGGGTTGAGAGAGAGAATAACTGACTCAAGGTTACCCACCTGACCTTGTGCCTAAGCTGGTACTTGAATTTATGAAGTCTCAGTTCCTACCATGATGCTTTAACTACACCAAACAGGCTCTCACATATACATACAGTAGAACATAATTATTGAAAACAATGGAAGGAGAATTCATGATCTATTAAATCCTATTTTTTTCTCCCATTAATGTTGAAAGTCCTTCATTTGAATATTGGGCTTAAAAACAATCTCTTATTAGTCCAATGAGACTAAATCCCCTTCAAGAACTGTTCTGACAGAATTTAAAAAAAAAACTTCCCTCCACTTTTGAAATGTCATCTTCTCATTGTTGCATAACACCATAAATAACTGCATGGGTAATGCAATCTGGTTTATTATGGTTATAATGATTTATATTCAAGACTTAGGAAAAAAGGAAGGAAGGAAGACTATTTATTTAATTCAAAATCATTCAGGAATTATGCCAAAGGTTTACTGTGTAATTGTTTAATTGGTGATATGAAAACAATTTAGCCTCATTTACTGACAATGTGTAAAGATTTAGCTTATTCATAAACTTCTCTCCTCCCTCCCACCCTCTCTCTCCATGCTCTGGCTCTTAATATACAATTTTTTGTCCTCTCGTTTAGTTTTTTTTTTAAATGCATCTATCTACATTGTTTATTTGCTTAGCTGCTCCAGTAAATGAAATGGGTATTCACAAATGCAGCATTATTATTAATTTAATGTTTCATGCTATATTTGTATCCATAAATTTTCCATAAAGAAAACATGTAAATAATATAAGATAGGACATGTAAAGAAACTAGCAAAAATTATAAATGATTTTGTTCAAACCATGGTGGGATTCAAAATTTTTTACTACCAGTTCTGTGGGCATGGCTTGGTGGCTGTAGCATGGCTTGGTGGGTGTGACTTGGTGGGGGTAGCAGGGGAAGGATATTGTAAAATTTCCATTCCCACCCCACTCCAGGGGAAGGATACTGCAAAATCTCCATTCCCTCCCCACTCCTGGGGGAAGGATACTGTAAAATACCCATTTTCTCACCATCCCACTAACCTGCTTTGCAGCTCCGTTCTCCTGTGTAGGGCAACAAAAGAAGACCCTGATGATCAGCTGGGACTCATGAAGCAGAGACTACATGGGGGCAGGGTCAGTCAGAGGTGGTATTTGTCGGTTCTCCAAACTACTCAAAATTTCTGCTACCAGTTCTTCAGAACTGGGCAGAACCTGCTGAATGCCACCTGTGGTTCAAACCTTTTATGAAGTGTTTTGTTGAATCCTCAGGTTAATAATTGAAAATAGAAAAAAAAGTAATAATCTTGCATCTACAGATGTCATTACCATAATGCTCAGTGTAGTACAAAATTATTTTAAATAACTAATAGAAAATCACAGTTGGCTAAGTATAAAAAGATACATTTTTTCCTTAAAAACCATCACATTTCTAAAGTAGATGGCAATTTAAAAATTAAAATTATTGTAAAGAACAGAAGAGTTACATGTTCCAAGATTTGAAATACTAGCAAATCTATAGTAAGGTTATAAAGTGGCAATTGCTACACTGTTGACTAGATACAAAATTATATTAGTAGCACACTGGCAGCCAAAGAATATCAAGCAGATGTGTTTGTATAGATGGCATGAGGAGAACAAACTGAAAGAACAAAAAATGCATGATATTAGAAACAGAGATTTGATGGACCATCCCTATGTACCACACTCTGCCCTAATATGAGAGAATTCAAACATCATTTGTGGAATATCTGAATTATGAAAGTAGGCTGTAGCCACAAGAGCTATTATTATCTCAAATGAGCGTATCATCTGAATAGCAATCATTTGTTAAAAGAGTCAGTTATCTGTTTAGAAACTCTATTACTGTAAGATCCAAATAAAGAACAAGAATAAAATCAATAATTTTATTATTTTAGAAAAAGATATCTGATATGACATTAATGAAAAAAAAATCATACAAGGAACTCTTCAGTTGCCCTATACATTGCAATATTGTTTCACAAGGACTAAATCGGGACCAAAGTTTCTGTCTACAGATTTTCCAAATACTGTGAGAGAAGAGAACAAATGCAACCATCAAGAGAAGTCATGTAATATCCCCCCTTTGTGTTAGACAGTGTACCCTCTCCTGCTGATCTTAACTGGACAGGCTTGCAAGACATTGGTGTGAACTTTCTCCAAAGCTTAATTTCAAATGCTATATTCTGCACCCTCTCTCCCTCCCTTTGAACATTACTTCTGTTTCTGTAACCAACTCCATTCTATTCTAACACCATATAAGTTCAATGCCATGATAAAATAATTTGAATATCTGGGCAGTTGTGCAAAAAGATGGTTGTTTAAAAATTGGTGTTAGATGTAAGACATTTTCATGATATTTTGAAAATGGAATAGCCGATAATAGATATTGATCAGTGAGTTGATATTGATCATTGAGTATATGAATTACAAATTTATCCAGTACATGTTTGTGATTGCTTTACATGATATACAGAACATTTCCACAGGGTTTGTTTTTTTTTGCTCCTTCTTGAAAGTGCCAAAAATTCTTTGTTATTTCTTTTTCTAAAAAGCAATAATTTAGATGCTCCTAAATAAAATATCCCAGGGGAAAGATCCCAGGGGAACTTTATAAGAAAATAGGAGAGCAAATAGGGCCTCTTATGGTGGAAATATACAATGAGGTCCTACTGGCAGCTAGAATGCCGGATTCATGGAAGGAGACACTAATTTCTATGATCCCGAAAGAAGATTCAGATTCAAGATTTATACAAAATTATAGACCAATTTCTCTCTTAAATACTGACTACAAAATATTTACTACAATTATAGCAAATAAACTAAAAAAAATATACTGAATGAATATATACATAAAGATCTAAACAGATTCCTTCCTAATAGACAAATCAGGAACAATTTAAGAATAGTGTTAAATGTTTTGGAGTACTATGAAGCCCATCCGGAAAAACAAATTCCCTTTGATAATTTAAATTGGCAATTCCTAATTCAACAAATCTACAATATGAATTTAGGCACTAAATTTGAAAACATTGTGACTACAATTTATGACTCACAAAAGGCAAATATTATAATTAACGGAGAATATACGTGCTCAATAAAAGAGAAAGGAGTTAGGCAAGGGTGTCCATTATCTCCTCTGCTCTTCATATTATCCTTGGAAACATTGCTTACATGAATTAGACAAAACCCAGGAATAAAGGGGTTAAAAATTAAGAAAGAAGAATACAAACTGCAGTCATTCACGGATGATATGGTCTTTTTTATAGAGGACCCAATTGAAACAGGCCAAGAATTATTGAAAGAGTTAGAGCAATTTGGAAAAGTTGCAGGACTTAAAATTAATAGGGAAAAGATGAAATTATTAAAATTTAACAGAAAAACAGAAATTAAAATTGGAAAAGACAATGGGACTACAAGTGGTAAAAAAATTAAATACTTAAGAATTTGGCTGATGGCCCATTGTAAAACTCTAATGGAAAATAACTATAGTAAATTGTTACAATAAGTAAAAAAAGACATAGAGATATGGGTCAAACTGCAAATCTCCCTATTAGGGAGGATTGTTACTATTAAAAGGAATATTCTTCCTAAATTTATTTATTTATTCCAAACAATACCAATAAAAATACATAAAAATTATTTTCTGGAACTTAATAGGATAACCACTAAATTTATTTGGCAAGGGAAAAAAACAAAGATAAAATTAAAGCCGATGCAAGATATGAAGAGCAAGGGGGTATGGCACTCCCAAATTGGGAAATACATCATAGCGCAGCCTCCTTACTTTGGCTGAAAGAGTGGGTAAACCTGTCAAATAAAAGAATCCTATCTCTAGAAGGTGACGATTTACAGAGGGGGTGGCATGCATTTTTATGGGATATCGGAAAAACTAAACAGAATTATTTCCACAGACATATAATTAGAGACTCTTTATTGGCTAATTGGAATAAAATAAGAAAAAAAACATTATCTAAAAGTCCCAATTTGGATCTCAATGATGGAGGCGATGATACATCCAAATAATTTGGATCTTAATAAGATGATAAAATACAAGGACCTCCTAGATGCGCAAGGAACTTTAAAATCACGGCAAGAGCTCTAAGAACAAGGGCTAAGAGTAGACTGGTGGGCTTACCTGCAAATTCAAAATAGATACAGACAAGATAAGAAAAACTTTGGAATTTACGGTAAGTTACAACAACTAAATAAAATCCTATTAGGTTCAGATAAAAAAAATATAACCACATTTTATAAGTATCTATTAGAGATAGAATTAGAAGGGGAAATAGTCAAAGGTAACATGATAGCTTGGAGTAGAAATATAGGATGTAGCATTACATTATTAGAATGGGAAAAGGTCTGGATTAGGAATAATAAAATCACAAAATCAGCAACATATAAAGAAAATGCCTATAAAATGTTTTATAAATGACATCTCTCCCCTTCGAGAATAGCAAAGATGTCTTCTAACATGAATCCGAACCGCTGGAAATGTAAAAAGAAACATGGAACATTCTTTCACATGTGGTGGTCCTGCACTGAAGCCCAAAGATATTGGCGTAGAATTAAAAAATGGTTGGAGGAAATAACGATGGAGCAAATTGAATTAAAACCAGAATTCTTTCTATTAGGAATTTTTAACAGACAATTTTCTAAAAAAGCCAAATATATAATATTACATATTCTTACTGCAGCTAGATTAACCTTTGCACAGTGTTGGAAACAAGCCGATATTCCAACAGAGGAAATGATCATTCAGAAAATAGCAGCCTGTGCAGAGATGGATAAATTAACGTTAGCACTCAAGGATAAAGAATCATCAGAATATTATAAGAGCTGGGAATGCTGGTATGACTGGATAGATCAAAAATAGAAAATATATTAGTAAATATTGTTGAGTTGAAAAAGTGGTAGTAATTACATATTAGCAATAAGATGTATTTGAAAATATGACACCAATAATGATAACATATAAGGAACCACAGACTGTTGATAATGGAATTGTTTGCTTTTATTTGTTTTCTTTTTTTTTTCTTTTTCTTTTCTTCTCCTTTTTTGTGTTGTGTATGTGCTTGTTTCTTATTTAGTTGTATAATCAATAAAGTTTGTTTTAAAAAAAATCAAAAGACAATGTTCTACCTGCCCACCTCAAAGTTGATGCATGTTTTAGAAGAAAAAAATTACCCAAAATCAGTTTCATAAAATAATTAAAACATAAGTATTCTATTCAAGGTTTTAAAACAACTGTTTAATGCTTCTATTTATTCTGCAGTCAAAAGACATAATCAACAAATTATAAACTTGTTATAGGTCAAGAGTGAAGCAAAGAAATGAATCCTGAAACATCGCTGAAACAATCCAGAGATGATGTCAGACAGCATCCCAAAATTTCAATTACCAAGGAAACCTGGATAACAAAACTCAAATCTTGTCATTTATTAAGTATTCAACTGAGTCATGACAAAACATATTTATCAGTCTCAGTTTCTTATCAAAGTGCATTCCTAATTTTACATGAGTTGAATATGGAGATTCTATAAACACACACACATACTCTATTCAATGAACACAATGCACAAGCTTGATGATGGCGGATGAGATTCTGCCGAAATGCCGCTACAACTCTATACAACTATAATGACGTGGGAAAATACCCGAACAAAGCTGAATACCATACCTATAAATACCCGCGAAAACTTAAGAAAAAATATCTAGATCTAGATAAGCAATTTGAGTTTAAAAAAACCTTATGTGATTGCATTGTTAATAAGTACATCTGGATAAGATACAGCTGGAATGAACTTTCAATTAATGTTCACTAAAGCCGATTGAACAGAAATCTTGAATAACCCAATCTAATAAATTTGCATTTACTGTCTGAGATGAGTACATATATTTTCAATAAATAATCTGGACTCACAAAGAAAGCATGAAATAATATTTTAGATTCTGGGTAATTTTTCATGGAGATTAAAAAAAAGAAATGCTTCTAAAATGTCTGTTGAGTATTAACGGTAAGATGCCCTTTGAACATCTTTTTTCTTTCAAAAGATGACATCATTTCAAATTGCTTTGCAGACCTCTCTTTCTCTTTTGCAGTTATTATGTTGCTTAAGTATCATGCAAACAAGATAATTTTTGTATATAAAAATGGCTGAGCCAAACAGAACCTTAGTTTATAACTGTCAACATTTCATTATTAGAACTCATACAAAACTGAAGATCTCCTTATTATAACTTTTCCCATTTTGTTCATAAATTTTATGGTAGGAGAAATAATAGAAAGAAAGAATTTAATATAGGCTGTAGTTTCTGTTTTACAAATGTAAAATCTAGAATGGAATTTATCATTAGCCATATAGTTGGCAATTAAATAACATACAATAAGAGATGATTTTATGATTTTATTTATCAAAATGTTGTGTTTCACATTCATTCTTTCTGCAGGTTTTGTAATACTCTTATTAAGGGGTTAAATTGTAAGAGAAAATCCAAGTCAGTGCATCAACCGATCTGTACTCAGGCAATAACAGATTTATGAGAGAGTCACTGTACTATTAACTCTTGCAAAAAATATTTCCATTTGACTTTGTGTGACTCCCCCCTGTGGCTATGCTGAGTCTTTAAATTTCATTTCATTTTTCAATGAACAAGTCTGTCAGGGCTTAAAATATATGTTACTCATTCCTGTGGGAAAAAATGATACATGAACTCAAATACAATAAAGGAATTTGTGTGGCTGAGAATATAAACAGCAGATCATTCTAGTCACCAAGTTCAGTTCTCGGTTTTTCATCAGTTGGCTCAAAGCCATAGTCATATGCGATATACACAAAATACTTCTCTGCAGGTGTCTTTTATCTCATGCATCAGTCCTCCTTCCTGTTGGCTGGTAGTTGACCAAGCATTGAGAGCATAACTACATCCTTGTGGATATAGGCAAATGCAATTTTTGAATTGCATCCTGGTTGAAGGGCAGGGGACTGATATTAAACCTGACCATTCCTGGCCTTAGTTGCTTCTCAAGAATAGGTCAGTAGAGTCATTGGCATATTTTTACTTTTACTTTACTTCTTATTCAGAGTTAGTAAAATTGAAATTATTTTAAATTATTTAAATTATTTCTTGAGCTGCAAATAGTCCCTGCAGATTTTATTCTGCCAGTTGTTGCTGACTACAGGGGTAGAGCTCATCTCCATTTCAAGGCCATTGAGCCAGCAATGAAATGTCTGAAGACATTTTCACAGTTATATGGACAGCACGACATTATGGAGCACTGTTACCTTCCCACCAAGAGGTACCTATTAATCTACTCTCATTCTCATGTTTTTGAACTGCTAGGTTGGCAGAAGCCAGGGCAAGGACGGGAGCTTACCCCATCATAAGACCCTCAGGTCTTGAACCTGGGCTGCTAGTTTTCCAGCTGACAAGCCCAGGGTCTTAACCTCTGAGCCACAATGCTGCACTTGAGTGGCAAATGCAATCTAGTAATGCTCAACATTTACAGACAGAAAAAAAAAAAGGACAAACTTGCCAAATGCACATCTCCAAGAGGAAAGAGGAATATATATTGAGGATTTCTGACAATGGAGTCCCCAATAACAGCTTCTAGCTTATCTACCATTTTCCCTACAACATAAAATAGGCAAATAAAAAGAATATTTAGATGAGATATGTTTCTTTGTGTTTTAGTCATTTATTAATGGATTAATATAAATCCAGTAGATAATAACAATAGTAAAAGGTATGTATTATATTAAAAAGTAATACATTAATAAATTACCATAAAAAGCATGGTCCAAATAATATAACAAAAATTACAATGACTGTCATGTTATTTATTAACAGTATCTATTCAGAACAATTTTCTTATACAGCTACATAAAATAGTTCAACAGAGGCAATATGTGTTGTCCTTCATTTTTGCCTCATTTGTATTAGAATATAATATCATTTAATCTTTTCTTTTTACAAAATTCCCAGTGAACAACACCTTTGCACTTTTTTCTATATTTCAAAGTATACCCTTCATGTTCATTTTATTTCTCTCTTTGCTCTTTCTAATTTTTATGTCAAGCTTACAACTAGATCCCAAACTTTTACCATCCATTATTTTACAGATGAATTTTTTTTAAAATTTTCCTTATCACAGGCTGTTATTCTGCATAAACAATCATTTCCATGTTTTCTTGGAAAATACCAACAGCAAATACCAAATCCACCAACAGCACTAAAGAAATCATGAATATATAAATTATAAGTCATATAGAGTAAACATTCCCATCCTACCTTCATATAATTTCAAGTCAAACTATATATATTATATATCCTGTCACACTTCTCTGTACCTTCAACAGAAATCTTAACTGGTATATTATATATATAATTTAAATGGACTTCTTTTTCTGGTGTGTATCAGAGACAGTTATATTTATTTGTTTGTTAAATGTACATCCTTTCTTTTATTAATCATTATTTCCTTTATTGTCAGAGTACAATATGTGTACAATGAGATTGGCTGAGCTTCCCTTCCTGCACACCCCCCCCCCCCAACACAATTCACAGTGAGGACAGAAGTCCCTAACCCAGTCCCAATCTTATTACACTAAATGACCTTGTTACACAACGCACTAGCCCTGCAAGTCTATCATGCTGTGTTGATATTAAGACATTCAAACTTTATGTAATTATCAAATTGTATAACTATAAAATAATAGATATGCAGAATTCTATCTCTAAGGAAGCCCTGAAAATCCTTGATAAAGTAGCTGAAAATCTCCTGACATAGATTAAGTAGAATCTCTTTCTCTTTTCAGGAAGGAAGGAAGGAAGGAAGGAAGGAAGGAAGGAAGGAAGGAAGGAAGGAAGGAAGGAAGGAAGGAAGGAAGGAAGGAAGGTTAAAAATACTATAATCAGGCCAAATAGAGAAAAGCTCAGGTTTTGTCCTCCCAATAAAAGCCTTTTTAGTAACTTGGAAAGTTTGTTAGAAAATCTCAAAAGGTATTAATATTAGAAGCTTCCTGAGTACATATATAAAAATCTTGAATATTCATTTTTTTCAGCATTTAACTTTCCCAGAAGCTCACTGAGATTTTAAAATTTACATTAGTCTGAGATAACTAACTTGAAATATTTACAATAAATACCTTTTCCCTGAAATAATTCTGTCCAGATATTTAAAGGGATTGAAATAATAGTTTAACTTTTACAAATTTCTATAACTATACTGAGCCAAAAAAAAAGTATGAGCCTTACTCCAGTTAATTAATTAACCCAATAATTTACCAATAATTAAAAAGAGTACCAGAGGGAATTTGCAAGGTAAGCCTTGAATATCCAGAAAATGAAGATATCCCCTTTCAATGTCATATTTCATGATAAACTGAGGGAAGGTGGCAACCCAAACAAGCATAATGATATCTCTACCACTGATACCAATTTGTGTTTATGAAGGTATTTATGCTTGACCTAGGAAGAAAAAAAATAATTGTTTCCCACCCAAGAACTACCCAGTCTGACCATTTAGAAAATGTGTTTTTAGTCACAGTGAAATAGATGTCAAAAATATTTTTTTAATCAATTGCAATAAATTTTATGTTTTCTTAACAGCAAGTTCAGCAAGAAGAAACGTTAAGGAAATCATTCTTATAGGAATTGGGATTGTATTACCATAGAGTTGATTGAGCTTAAAAAAGCTAAATAGTGTTGTTGATTTTAGATGGGAGATGACCAGGGATGTGGTAAATTGAAAAGAAAAATATTCCAGAATATTCCAGAAGGCAACAATAGTAAACTAGGTCCACACCTTAAAAAAAGGCAACAACTTGATGTGTGTGTGTCTATGGCCGACATGAAGGATATTTATATTTTCTCTTTATGATGGATCTCATTGAGACATTACTTTGGGATAAGACAGCAGAGAAGAACAGGTTTTAATCATTTGTTCATTATGTAACATTCTATTCAGAAATATATAGTTTTCATCCATGATCAGATTCATTAGAATAAGAGTGTGGCTATGAAAATTAGCTAGATACTGGGGGGTTATATATTATTTTTAAAGGAGAGACAGAGGGATCTGTCACTACATTGAATTACTAAAACTGAAAAGGGAGGACTCGCAATAAATTCCTCAATTAGTTAGATGCCATTCAGTATAGTTCCTTATTTAATAATAAATCATAGCTCTTACAAGTTTCTTAGTAATAAGATCATCACCTTCCTTATTAAATGTAATAAAAGAGATGGCAACATGATTTCTGTCAAATCTCACACAGCTGGGCAAGATCAAGGAAGCAAGAACTACATACATCTGTAAGATATCTTTAATACTAGTCTTTGAATAAATAGCAGTATTTTGGAAAGTGCAAGAGGAATTTCCTACCTTCATTTGTAGTGAGTTCATTAAAGAAGAACCTCTTTGAAAAGTTTGAAAGGTTTCTTAGCAGGTTTCTTGCCATATGGGATGACTTGCTCTTTCTAAGTTAACTACCAAGGGATTTATCTTCTATCTCTTTAATATTTTATTTTTAGAAAAACTTTGCTTTCCCTTATATTTCCTAGCCTTCTTACAATCTTTCACAATACCTTTACATTGATTATCCCTTTCAAATATCAGTTGCCACTAGAAATCAGGAAGGATAATGGACAATATCAGGACAACATGTATATTTCTTCACTGCCTCTTTTAGCGAGAGAACATTTATATCAAACGGTGTAATGTTTAGGAGTGATAGAGGATGAATGGGAAAATACAAGATGCTTACTGGGTGAGCTTGAGATACTTACCATCTCTTACCATCTCTCATCCTAACTTACCTGTCATCAAGATGAAACAGAGCCATGGATGCTGCCTTAAGTTTCCTGGAAGAAAGATGATACAGAATAATGATTGAAATGCTGATACAGAATGGTGATATAAAACTAAAACACAGAATTGTTGTGTGTTTTTTAAAAATATCAAAACCCTGATATCTTCTTCAGTCTGACAAGCTCATTGTCAGCATGTGTCATCTGGATTGCTTCCAGCTAGTTTTTGTCTGAATGATACCTGTCCACTTATACAACAAATGCATTGATTTGTTATCCAAAGAAATTTCAAGTACTGGGCAATGCTTTCCTTTTGTATTTCACAAAGCTTCTAGCAAATTAATGAAGGAAATAGAACAGGTATTATGTTGTTTAGTAACATTTAACATCCTCATTATTTTTGTAACAATATGAAGAAGGAAGAAAATATTTATTTATTTATTTATTAGATTTTTATACCGCCCCCTCTCCCAAAAAAGGGACTCGGGGCGGTGTACAGCCAGATAAAAATAGAAACAAGATATAAAAATTGTACAGTTAAAAACAATATAAAATGATTAAATTAATGGTCGAGTTATAAAATTATCAAAATGTATAAAAACAGGTAAAAATTTAAAATACTAAATTTAAAACCCCACAATTATTACTGGGCCAGGCCGGCCTGTTGAAAAAAGTGGGTCTTTACTGCGCGCCGGAAGGTCTGAATGTCAGTGATGGCCCGTATCTCCGGGGACAAGTCGTTCCAAAGGGAGGGAGCCCCCGCAGAGAAGGCCCGCACCCTTGGGGCTGCCAACCAGCATTGCCCAGCCGGCGGAAACCCGAGGAGGCTGACCCTGTGGGAGCACACTGGGCGGCGGGAGGCCATTGGTGGCAGCAGGCGGTCCCGTAAGTACCCAGGTCCCGAGCCATGGAGAGCTTTAAAGATGATCACTACCACCTTGAATCAGATCTGGAAGGCCACAAGGAGCCAATGCAGCTCGCGCAGGAGCGGTGTAACATGGGAGCTCCAAGGAGCTCCCAAGATCACCCGTGCGGCCGCATTCTGGACCAACTGTAGCCTCCGGATACTCTTCAAGGGGAGCCCCATGTAGAGCGCATTGCAGTAATCCAAGTGGGAGATGACGAGGGCGGAAGTGACCGTGTGAAGTGCACCCAGATCCAGAAAGGGCCGCAACTGGTAGATCAGACGAATCTGACAGAAGGCCCCCCTGGCGACGGCCGTAATGTGATCTTCTAAAGACAGCCGTAAGTCCAGGAGGACACCCAGATTGCGAGCCCTTTCCATGGGGGCAAAATTTCTCCCCCCATGGTCAGCGACGGAATAAGCTGGCTGTATCTGGGTGCAGGAAACCACAGCCACTCGGTTTTGGTCGGGTTGAGATGAAGCATGTTAAGACCCATCCAACTCCGCACGGCCTCCAGGCATCGGGTCATCACTTCGACGGCTTCGTTGAGGTGGCCCGGGGTAGAGATGTACAGCTGAGTATCATCAGCGTACTTATGGAACTCTACCCCGAACCCACGTATGATCTCACCCAGCGGCTTCACATAAATGTTGAACAGCAGGGGTGAGAGCACAGACCCCTGGGGCACCCTGCAAAATAGGGGCCTCGGGGTCGACCTCTGCCCCCCTGTCAACACAAATTGTGAGCAGTCGGAGAGAAAGGAGGAGAACCACCATAACACGGTGCCTCCCACTCCTAACCCCTCCAACCGCTGCAATAAGATACTGTGGTTGACAGTATCAAAAGCCACTGAGAGATCTAACAGGACCAAGACAGAGGAACAACCCCTGTCTCGGGCCTTCCAGAAATCATCCACCAACGTGACCATCGCCGTCTCCGTGCTATGCCTGGGCCTGAAACTCGATTGGAGGGGGTCTAGATATATCGCTTTATCCAGGTAATGAGGGAGCTGACGTGCCACCACACTCTCAACAACCTTATAACAACCTAATAGAGACGCAGAAGGAAATAATACTGCCATTTGATTATTACTGATTATTACTGAAATGCTAGCTTTGCCAGCACTCTGCGATGCTGCCTCAACTACAAGTTTAGCAGATCCATGAGGATTCATAACTAAGGCCTTAGAATCCATTGTTTTGAATTTCAGCCTTGGTAACAATTTCAGCTCAGATGTTACCCCTATAAATGGGGTTAATTTAATTTTTAATTCCCTAAGTGTCAAAAGAAAGTGGCTTAATAGATTTAGAGATATTTTCTATTGATCACACATAGTTCAATCTTTGGTGTTCTGTGTTATCACAGTTTGTTTCTGTGATGAAGGAAATAGAATGAGATTAAAGAAATCTTTTAAATGGTCCACAGAGGACCATTTAAAGAAAGGGAGGAAGGATTTAAGGCAGTCTGTAAGAGAAATACCAGAGTGTGTTTTGTCAGAGAAGCTTATGTCTTTCTATGGTACGGAACAAGAATGCAAATTCAGATAAAATGAAAATTAATATAATTAAAGTATAATTAATTTCAGTTGAAGGATCTTTCTTATAGGTGATATCACATGGGTTCACAAAACTCTTTATTCTGAGGTTTGCACAGATTGCTGGCTCAGTGGTCATAAGTATGTGTGGACCCAATGTGCATTTTCACACATATTATATCCATAGATTCGTTAATCTCTTCTGGTGACATACTTTGCATAATATATTTAACATGCTCATGTTGAATCCCAAATATTCTTTGAGAAATCTAGGTCTTCATAGTTTTTCCAAAATTTAATAGGGTTGGGGATAGTCTAAGTTCTGAAGGAATGCTGTTCCAGCAAAACCCTTCCACCATGATTCTAAATGAAGTACTCCTTAAGAATGGGAATCTGGAGAAAGCTCTCTCTTCTACAGTAAATATTACTAGGCAGGCAGATATTAATTGAGGAAAGCAATCTTAAAGATACCAAATGAGTCATTTAAATGTGAGAACCAACAGCCTGAATTGCACCCAAAAAGCAGATGATAACCACAATAGAGAAGTTGGACAAATTTCACAGCAGATGTGTTAGACAAATCATATGGAACAGTGGTGGGATTCAAATAATTTAACAACTGGTTCTCTGCCCTAATGACTGGGTGGATGTGGCTGGGTAGTCATGTGACTGGGTGGGCATGGTCAACTTGATTGGTCTCACCCTTAGAAAATTTCTCCTTAGTCCAACTCACAATAAAATAGCACAATAAAATAGCACTGTTCCAATGTTTAGAATAGAATAGAATAACAGAGTTGGAAAGGACCTTGGAGGTGTTCTAGTCCAACCCCCTGTTTAGGCAGGAAACCCTACACCACTTCAGACAAATGGTTATCCAATTTCTTCTTAAAAAATTTCAGTGTTGGAGCATTTAGAACTTCTGGAGGCAAATTGTTCCTCTGATTAATTGTTCTGTCAGGAAATTTGAGGGGCTCCTTCAAAAATGAGGAAATCAACTTATTTTCCAAAGCAGCAAAAGGCACAATAAGAAACAATGGGTGGAAACTAACCAAAGAGAGAAGCAACTTAGAACTAAGGAGAAATTTCCTAAGGGTGAGACCAATCAACCAATGGAATAGTTTGCCTTCAGAAGTTGTGGGTGCTCTATCACTAGAGGCTTTCAAGAAGAGAGAGGGAAGTACACCCCAAAAGGACAGTGCCAGGAACCACTAAACAATGCAGAAAACTTAAAAGAGACATTCCCCTAAAAAAAAAAAAGTCAAAAACCAGAAGCAAAAGCACCAGCTGAGAGGAAAACTAAGAGCAGCTGCTCAGGCTAATTGGAAGTCTGGGCATGCTGCCAAAAGCCATTAACCCTTCCAACTCTATTATTCTATGTTGTCTATGTTCTGAATTGGATGCTTCACAGCAGAAGCAATATAGCTGGCTGGACCACACATGCATTAAATTCACAGTCTGTATGATCAAGCTGCATCATTGACCCCTGCTGTACCTTTTTCCCCAGGAAGAAACAAGAAGTAGCCAACACAGCAGCAGCTATAAAAGATTTTGGGGAACTCCAGAGAGTATCAGCTGATCCCAGAAGTGTTACTTAATACTCTTTATAATGAAAATGTTTGTAATCTGGTCCTTCTTCCTGAAATTAATCCCATCACTAGATGGGTGATTGATAGGTTTCCCTTCCCTAATCCTGTCAGTTTCTGTTGTTTATTGACTTGATTCAGTGTGTATGTCTGCATTCCACCTGCAACTGTTAAGTGTTCTTGGCTGTCTGCCTGGAGCTATTAACTGGAGAGAGAGAGAACACGAGAGAGAACCTCTCTTGCACTTAATTTTTATTCGGTTCTCCAAATTGCATAAGCAATTAACTAATGGTTTGGGCGAACTGGTGAGAACCAGCTGAATCTCACCTGTGGAATGCATGCTACTTTTGGACAAGTTCAAAGCTTCAAATGGTCTTCATGGGAACTTCCACACATAGCAAATTTCAATCACAAGGTGATCCTTCTTCAGTCCATAACATAGGCCTATAAGCCCCCAACTACAATGGTAAAATAAAGATCCTAGTATTTATTCAATTTCTATCCTCTCTCAAGATAAAATTATAGTTTTATCTAAAAAGATTCAAAATATTTCAACTTTCTATGAAAAATGAAATCATAATGACATAAGTAAAGTCAGTGCCCATTCTAAACATTTTTATTCACCTTGGCATTTTACACTTAATGTTGGAGTTGTTAAGCTATTCCTGGCTTCTTGAAATTCACATATGTAGAAAATCAGATATACAGTGTGCATAGAATGCCTTACTTATGTTTATATTAATTAGGGTATTTTATAAAACATATTGTAAGTTATACCCTCCCTGGAGATAGATAACCACTATATAAATACATATTTATATAGTAATATTTAGTAATATTTCTTATAACAATTTGAAATATTAATATTTGCATATTATTTAATGATACGTCAAGTCGCTCTCTAATGAAAGAATTAGTAACAACCAACTACACTTATTTCTATGCTGCCACAATTAAGATAACTTTTAATACTCACATAGAAAAAACGCTGTCAAAATACAAAAATACATCACCACTAGAGGCATGCCATATTAATGTTCTTATACAAAACCTATTTAACATACTGTTGAGAAAGAGCAAGTCCTCATAGGGAATACAATTTCTGACCTGTAAGTAAGAGAATAGATTTATTTATTATTTATTTATTTATTCGTACTTCTATACCGCTCCCTCTCCCAAAAAGGGACTCAAGGCGGTGTACACTCAACAAACAAGGTAATACAGAAAACAGAAGCGAAAACAGGTAAATAATCAAGATGGCCAAGAATCACCCCTATAAAATTACAAAATATAAACCCCAATGATCTTATTTGGCTAGACCGGCTTGCTTGAACAGCAAGGTCTTAACTGCGCGCCGGAAGATACCTCCTTATAAACTCGGATGAAACTCAGAGTCTTAACAGTGGACAATTCTCATTTTGATTTCTATTGTTTCTTTTGTCAGAACTCAGGGGAAGAAAATGATAGGTCTGTCATCACTAGTTTTCTGGTTTAATTAGTGTTTATAAATTCAGCTGAAAGCTGATAACAGATTATAGGACAAAGCAGCCGCTTCTACTATGCTGTAAAAATGAAAACTATTGTTCATTTCCTCTTATTTCACCTACATTAATGAAACCGGTAATCGTTCTGGACCTCATGGCCTTCTGTCATGTAGTTACAGCTTGTCCTTTCACAAAAGAAAATGAGAAAACTGCTGAGTATTAGAGATATTAACGGTTGCTAGAACAGTATAATAAAAAAGGCTCTTTTTCAAAAGCTTTGCCAAGTTCATGTCATTATTCATGAATGAGTAATGGATTCACAAGGAGAATAAACCTGTCCTCTCAATGACGTGGAACAGCAAGAAAAAAGAACAAAAACAAACCAACAAACAAATCATGTAAAACATGTACATCTGGGCATACGGAACAGTTTTAGCCTGAAGTTATAATAAAGTCCACTTACAAGAAATGAAGGTGCCTTGGCATTCTAAGGAGGCATTGCTTAACATTCATAGAACTACAATGATAAACAAACATTTTCAGGAGGAAAAAAATATCCCTCAATCCTGGAGGCTTTCCATAGAACTATTCGCTTCACTAGCCCATTCAAATTAAAATTTTAACAATGCAAGATCAAACTTGAATATATATTGAAAGAGGGTGTGCCAAGCTATACTTGACCTTTGCAGAGGGAGATGGGATCCATATAACAAAAGTCAGAAATAAACCCCTTTGTACCCAGTCAGCTTTTCTATACCTCTTGTAAGGAAGTATAAATTTGGGACGTGAAATAGTTTATTGTGATTTATTTCAGTGGAAAATATTCTGCAAATGTGCAACCTGATTATATGGAAAACTAGACTGTGAATTCAACAAGGTGTATTCTCATGTAAGGAATAGAATAAGTAATAAATGTTCTATTCGTGATGAGATTGTATACAATTCCATTTTTAGTTCAATGAACATGCAATGTCTTATTTTTATCCAGATTGGATCACAATCACATAACTCTTCTAAACAATAAACATTTTCTATATGGACATGTGTTAATCTGAGTATGATTTCTTCAAGGAGTAAAAATATACTGTTTGATCTGAACATGCTACAAATGTTAGGTCTTATCAGCCTACAATGATTTTAAATAATTTGTATGATGCAGATATGTCAAAGAGGAGTCAAAAAAGTCAAGATGGTAGTCACAATCACCTTTTTGCCACCTTTTAATGTGTGTTGTGACGCACACAGAAAAGGGTGAAGCTTTGATCACATGGTTGTGACTGTCATTTTAACTTTTTAGCCTTCTGTCTTCCCCTCCCCCCCATGGACACCCCTACTTTGATGTTGCTTGTGGAATTGTTTTTAAAGATGTTACATGTTATGCAAAATGCAATGACCAATTAATTGTCAACATAAAAATAACAAATATAATGTTGAGTTTATTAAAACCACTTTGTTTTCCTATATTATTGTCTCCTGATTAAATATTTTAAGACCTGCTCACATTATTTTTTTGTCAAGATTTAGAAATCCAGTATTCCAAGACTGCTGGGATATTTCAGACTTTTGCACTTAAAATTAAACTCTTAACTTGAAATGTTTTACTTCTTGGAGTCACAAGAAGGAATTGATCATTTGACTGACTTTGGAAGATGATACTAAGCCTCACATAGTTTCCCAGATTATTTGGTAGAAGGTAGAAAAGGCAGGGGTGTCATCATACTATTATAGACAGCTTGAAATAATAAATAAATGATTCCTCTTTTTCATCTTCGCAGAAGATATTACATGTTAGAGAAAAACAGGGTGACAGCTATAATTAATGGCAGGGAAAGTGGCATGCAATATTCTTTTGGTCAGCTATAAATTGTATGCTACCTTGATCATAAAGAAGTTTCAAGCTCTCATAACTAGGATGCATAAAAATGAGATGTGAAATTATAAGATTTAGGGCCTTTCCAAAGATTTTTTTTTATTGTCACCTAACTTCTATCAACCATAGTGGAGAAGATAATGATAACATGTATATTTGCAATACAGCATGTGAATTATTTCCTTTAATCAAGAAGTGCAAAGCAGAAATTTTTAAGAGATTATTCACAAACAGGTTGATGCAGGCTGAACTTCAGATTCTCTGCCAACTTCAGTATATTAAACCAAGAAGCATTGCATTATTATTAATATCAGTGAACAGTGTGCACTTAAGCCCAAAATGAGATTAGGATGGTTATGTATTACAGACCACCAGAAGACTATCATTTGGATGATGTACAGTAGAATACTAAGAGCTCCTCTTTTGGTGAAGTATTACACCTCGTGTCATCATACCAATGATATATTTCATCATAGAATAAGGATCAATGTGAAAATGGATCATTGGAAAAATATATCCCCTCAGCAAGGGCAATCTACCCAATGTTGGATAATAGCTTGCACAATGTATATATTTCCCATATTCCTAGCACAAACCATTATTGGGTCTTGTTTCCATATTGCTGTTATGGTATTTGTATATGTCAAATGTCTGAACCTGGGATTTCATATAGCTGCAAAATGCTTAGGAAAAACTAAATAAGTTAGATAGTTGTATTTCTGTGTCTATGTAGCTTAAAATAGCTGGCCTAGTTGCTTCCTACAGTGCAGTAACTCATTAGCAAGGAACTTAAGCAATCACTTTGAAAAGTATGAGTGCCATGGATAACTACTTTGCATAGCAGTAGGTTTAGCATTTCCTAATGGACAAATACTGCTGCCTTTGTCAATTCTATAATGATAACAGTACATTTTTGTTCAATAGTGGGCAGCTTTTGAAATGCTGAGCTTATTGCTCCTCTACAATCTAAACATTCAGTGGTTTAATTCTCCTAAATGAAGAGAAAATGACTTGGGATTGCAGAACTGAAATGTCCAAAACCTGAATGTTTTTTGTTAAAAAAAATTCTTCTGGAACAGATGGTGAATCTCCATATGCACTACCTCCTTAAGTAAGAACTACTTTATCTGTAGCACATCAATACTTAGTTTCTCCCCTACTGCAATCACTATTTATGAGAAATGGCTGCCAGAATAAGAAGAATGGCATTATTGCTTCCAATAGCAGAAAGGTATTGATTTATTGTTCCCAGCCCAGTAGTCTAAATTATCTGTCTTGAGTTTAAGAAATGTATTTAAGGCTGTACAGGTAGAAATTAGGGAAAAGGGGTAAAACCTTTTTATTTTAGTTATTTCTGGCTTTTTAGAATGGCTACAAAGGTTGGAAACTGGGTTTAATTTTGGAAGATAACTTAATAGCGCTTACTTGTTGTCCAGTTGTCGGAACATCACAACAATTTTTAGAGAGCAGAAATAGAAGTTCTCTTTACTCACTTCCATCACAATTACAACCTATCCATGTGTTTTCTTACTGCAGTTTTAACATAATCTTTTCACCATATGTCTCTTTGAAAATTCTAATTATTTTGTCTTCTATTTACTTTACTCCCTTTCAGCCTAATCCAAGCAGTTCAATGGGTACTTCATGGAGGAAAAAAAAACAAACCTTCACCTCATTTGCAAAAGTTTCTTCAAGAAATATGTTTTCTGTTTCTCTGTGGTAACACAGAACATTTATTTTGTTAATAAAATATTCCTAGTTTGAAACTCAGCAGAAATGTTTTGGATTTTCTAATTAGTATTTCCCCCTGACTTCTCTATTTCCCAGTTTTGTATGGTTTTAGGAAGTCTAGGACTACATCTTTTCTACAAGCATTCTTTTCAAAACTTCTAGAAACAGGTTTGTCCCCACCCTCAAACTAGCTTAGACTTACAATATCATGAGTATAGGATAAAAACAGCTTATGGAAGCGCAGTGCAAAAACGCTTATAAGAACACTTCTCTCTGCCAGCTTCTGACAATTCTTTTTAATCACAGGATTCTCATTGTGTTCAGATTGATTTCATGCCATTAATCAGATAGTTAGATGAGCTTTGACTGGTAATATGCTGGATATTTTTTTTCCCTCCATGGCTTCAGTTCTAATTCAGCAAACACATTTAAAAGTCATTGGTACACTTACTATCTCTGTGCTTGTTCCATTCTTAGCTCTCCATTCGTTAAACCTGAGGGAGAATTTCCATTGAATTGTATAAGGAACTGAAAAAATTTTTTGGAAGAAATGTTTGCTTTACAGGTTTCCTTTAGTATCTGTGCTGTGATATGATACAAAAAAGTAAAATAAAAATATGAGAATAATGCTAACAAAATAATAAACATTAAATATTAAATCAAAATCATTAAAATTGCACTGTAACATGTAGCTGATATAGCATTTAGCATGTACTATAGGCACTCATATTATTTAACAATGGTATCTGTATGAGAAAGACAAACTCACTGGTTTTAAACTGTAATGTGGTAACTTTCAAGTCTGATCTACTTGCATGGAAATGATTTCATATGAGTGCTTATATTTGCATTATGATAAGACCATGAAAAATATGGCAATTTTCTTTACAATTTCTATAATTTCTATATTTTTATGCACACACACACATATTTCTAGAAAGTCTTTCCATTGTAATATGTGTTTTGCTCTGATACTCTTAGTTTGAGTATAGAATCTAAACTTCCATTATAAAGTATTAAACTATTATTTTAGGCAGCTTATTTAAAACCTGGTTAAATATTTTTGACTTAAACTGTAAACATGCATTTCCAAAAAATAATGAAATGTCAAGTCCTCATATTTTCATGAAAAATGCATTAACAACTTTAATTACATTTTTAACCTAGCCAATCCTTTTAAATTCTTTTAAATACTGAGATGTTTCAACCCAAGTTTTGCTACACAGATTTTACATTTTTACTTAGAAAAGTGTCAAAAATGATCAGATTTGCATTAAAATGGTGTAGTATGTGGACATCTCAGTTTGGTTCTACTTAGTTTTATTGATCAACTTGAATACAGTCTACAAGGCACATATAACAACTAAGCTTCTTGGATGGGAAACAAAATGTGAAAAAATAAAAACCAATCATCTTTTGGAAAAAATACCTATGGGACAGTTACAGTGACTATATTTTCTTGCTAGATTCTGCACAGCAGCACTGGGGATTCATCAGAAACATATAATTAATCCACCATAGCTATTTTACACAACTAATTCAGCAAACCCTTTTACATTATTACTATTTTGCATTTTAATATTTAATGACTATGGGCATTTCAATTTAAGGATTCGTATTATAGTATAATTAGGCCATGGTGTGTTTTGTTCATGGGTAACTGATGGATTGGATGTCAAATTGTGATTTTAATATAGATTTTATATGTTGTTTATTATTTTAGTCTATAATTTTTAACTGGCTATTCCTGGAGTGTTTTTAACTTGTTCTGGTCTCCGGTCTTTGACTGTAATAAACTTACTTGACTTCAGTGGTGGGATTCAATTTTTTGTTTTACTATCGATTCTGTGGGTGTGGCTTAGTGGGCATGGCAGGGGAAGGATACTGTAAAATCTCCAGTCAGAGCTGGTATTTGCTGGTTTTCTGAACTACTCAAAATTTCAGCTACCGGTTCTCCAGAACTGGTCAGAACCTATTGAATACCACCTCTGCTTGACTTGATAAAAATTGTTTATGTTTATAATTTTGCTTTGCAAAAGCAAATTTGAAGCCAAGAAAACAAAGAATTAAATAAATCTAAATGAGACTTTTCTGAAACAAAGGACTGTACTATATAATAAGGAATATATGGTCACTGTTTGTATAGTTCAGTAAATTAATGGAATTCAACCCACAAAATACCCAAAATGGCCATTATTATTCAAACTACTATCATGATTACTATGTTCTAAAAATATTCTAGTGATTTAAAAAAATGCTTGGATTGCAGTACAATTAATATATTCATAAAGAAGGTGCTGAATTCCATTAATGCAGTAGAACTATACCTCATTCTTTTATTTCTCTGATCCACCAATTTGTTGCAGATGTGTGTGAGGTGGGGTTGTATGAGTCTTTGGGATTGGAAGACTAAGTGAATGTATATTGGGTATGGTACATTAATATTTGTGTGCAAAGATTTTATATTACATTATTTCTTGATTTAATAATTTTTATTTATATTGTATATATTGTATCTACTTTGGTAAGTATTCAAAGTGCCTAAGAAAGCTGAGAAGCCAAAAAAAAAATATAGAACTTCAATACAGGTTAAGACTAACAATAACCTAGATCAGGGGTCTTCAAACTTGATAGCTTTAAGACTTGTGGACTTCAACTCCCAGAATTCCTCCTCCAGTCATGTTAGCTCAGGAATTCTGGGAGTTGAAGTCCACAAGTCTTAAACTTGCCAAGATTGACCTAGATACTAAAATGAGAACCTATTTGTTATGGTCTTAAGGTACTAAGCAAGAAACCAGAAAATTAAATTCTAGTCGTGACTTAGGTATGGAGGGATCTCGGTGACCTTTAGCTAGTTACTTTCTCAGCTATAGAAATAAGACAATAACAAGCTATTTTTGAAATCTTGCCAAGAAAATTGATGAGCAGTTGCTAGAAATCAACATTGACTCAAAAGTACACACAAACATGCACACAAGTATTTAATAGCTGATAATAAACAGTTTGAGGAAAAAACAGGTGTCTATAGATTTCCAAATACTGTGAGAGTAGAGGACAAATGCAACTCTCAAGAGAAATCATATAATCTCCCTCTTTTATGTTAGAAAGACAGTGCACCGTCTCCTGCTGATCTTAACTAGGCAGGTTTGCAAGATGTGTCAACATTCCAAGTAACAACCTCCAAAGAAAAAGATTCCAAGAATCTTATCTTCCCAAAGATTCATTTTATTAGAGATGTCATATTGGCACATCTAGGAAAAACCCAAATCTGAGAATTCTGGATTTTCTCTAATCCAAAGAAAACCCAAAATCCAGCCCCGGCATCCAATCGTCCATCACATGGTCCGATCATTACTTTGTTCCAACTGGAGACTGCCCCCAGTTACTCCCCTCCAGGTGCAGAGTAACATGTCCTTGATTTTCTGAGAAAGGAATGTTGTTGTGGCTAATCTTCCACTGCTCCTCAAAATCCACCTCCCAAATTCCCAGGTACTGAATGTGGCAGCCCAAAGAAAAATGGCTTCCAAGCTGACACATTGATGTGAACTCTCTCCAAAGCTTGATTTTAAATGCTATATTCTGCACCTCTCCCCCCTCTCTCTTTTACTCTCCCCCCTTTCCCACTTTCTCCATCTCCATCTCATCATCTCTATCTCACTCTAGCTCTCTATCTTCTTTCTCTTTCTTCTGTATCATCTCTATCATCTCATCTCTATCATCCCTATCTCAATCATCCATATCTCAGTCGTCTCTATCTCATTCTATCTCTATTACCTTTCATATCTCTTTCTTTACAAATGCATATACACACATACACCCACAAGCAAAGTACCATTTTAAAATTACTGAATGTATATATTCTAATAAATTCAATGATTGTTACATTAAAATCAATATGAGGCATAAGAAGGAACAAGAAAAATTATGAATTATTTATTGACTGGTTCATGAGAAAGCTTTCAGCTAATAGTTCAAAGTAAATAATTCACCTCTATATACCCATAACAAATCAGAATTAATAACCTGTCAAGGAAATGCAAAAAGAAGGATATGTTGATTTAGCTGTCTTTAATATGCTGAGAGATCACTTTTACCAATCTCAAGAGATAGGAAAAGAAGAGGATAAAACTAGCATACATAACAAGTGATATGCATAAAAATGAAGATTTACTGCATGTCAGCAAAATAAAACATACTGAAAAATCCAAATAAGAAAATAGAAGAATATTGGGTTAGTTTCTGGTAAGCTCTTGATCCATCCAATTTTAAAATTATAGTAGTTAGCCAATACTATTATTTATCTGAACTTCATACACATTTATTATGTATTATTTTTTATAATTAGTGTTTGCAGCAAATACAGTAAAAAAAGCAAAATACAATATTATAACAAACAAAATTATTGCAAAAAGAAACAAAATGAAAATATAACAGATGTATTCTGTAAAAAGAAAACAACAGCTCAAATTAAAAATAATACCAGGATTACTCAGGATTTGTTTTAAACCCAGCTATATTGATGTTTTCTTTTTCTTCTTTGTTTTGTTCTCTCATATTAAGGAGCTCTAAGTGTTAATTTTGTCTGAGACAGATTTCCCACAAGTAGCCCTTAAAGTTACTGCTTGTGAGGAGACCACTCAAATTATATCATGTTTAAACTTTTTAAAATTATTTAAAAGCATCTAAATTTAATGCAATATAGCAAATCAGTTCAACATTTTGCTTTGAATGTTTGCATTGAAGTGGTGACTCACTCAAAAAATTGTGAGTTAACTTGTTGAAACTGGTACTACATAAGTTAAAATAAACAAAAAAGGCTTTGAATTTAATCTTCCAAATGAATTATTTGCATGTTCTTATATACTTAAGATCTGTACAAAACAAATTGATATTGTATTAAATTATGCAATATATAATAGGATAAAATTTCAACAAATGTTAGCCCTTTCATTGTTTACAGTTCTTGGTGTGTCATCAAAAAATTTTCTTTCTGCTCTTATGAACTGAACTTGGGCTCATGAGATAAATTATGGTAAGAAATTTAGTTTTAAGATAAATGGAGGGAAGGAAGCACTTCTAAATAGCAATTATTATAAAATCATGCCACAATTTGCCACTGTTAGGAAAAAATAATGTACAAAAAAGAACAGATGCTTATATAACTTTGATTAGATATGCAGTGTATTAAAGGTAAAGGTTTCCCTTGCACATATGTGTTAGTTGTTTCCAGCTCTAGGGGATCATCTACATTACAAAGCCGAAAAGCCAGTGCTGTCCAAAGATATTTCCATGGTCATGTGGCTAGCATGACTAAACACCGAAGAATGCTGTTACCTTCCCACCAAAGTGGTCCCTATTTTTCTACTTGCATTTTACATGTTTTTGAACTGCTAGGTTGGCAGAAGCTGGGATAAGCAACTAGAGTTCACTTCATTATACGGTGCTAGGGATTTGAACTGCCAAACTGTCGACCTTTCTGATCGACAAGCTCAGCATCTTAGCCTCTGAGCCACCGCAAACCTGTACAGTGTGTTATGAGGACATTATCACTAGGCCAGATGAGCTAAAGTGTAGTACCTCAGTTTATTTTATCTTGTATTTAAATTCATTTCAGTGAATTTCAGTGAACTCCTGGCACTGCCAAGAGTTTAAAAACATACATTCAACATCTACTCAAGTCTTTTTTCTCCTATTTCGTTTGAAAAATAGATTATACATTTAATAGTATTAGCAGTTTGCTGTAATTCTTCTTTTCTGCAGTTTAACACATAATCAAAGCAGTTATGTACTATGAAAACTGGTAACACAATATTCGAGTGAGCAGTACTAGCTATAAAAATATATACAAAGTCTGAGTGTTAAATAAATACATTCACAGTGGTCCTTATTAGATATGTAAATCCTTAATTCAAACCTTTAGTACCCTGATGTCATTGTACAACACACTGTCAGTTTATGTCAACTATTAGAATACATACTGCTTACCATTATTCTCCTACAATTGCAGTATGTATAGATGGGAGAAGGAAAAAAAAGAATTCACATGGAATTCTTACTACTGCTCAGTATAACTTGCCCAATAATCATAAATCCTTTTCTAAAAATTCAGTACAATATTACCTACTATGGAGCACTCTTCAGTGAGTCCTTCTAGCAACTCTACCTGTCTAAGCAAAAGGATATATAGCAAGGGGTAGAAGTAGTTTCTCAGTTATCAGTGCACTTTTTCAGTAACATTTTCAGTAACAATAGTAACACTGTAGAAATGAAGAAGCTTTGAGAGGTATTATTCTGGCTACAACTGATACAAGAAATCTAGAGTTAGAACAGCTTTATCAAAAGCCTATTAGTTTATTTTTATATTTGTATTCAAGAGAAACTTACATTTTTTTTTCTAAATGTGCTTGTTTATTATAACAGTCTCAAGACTTTAGCTATTTGAAGAGCATTATGTCTCCTGAAGCTGTTGCTAGTATCCTTAATGGAATTCAAAGTAACAGAGAGAGAGATGTGTTCAACTCATTTTTAACTCTTACAAAGAGAGATACTCATGAAACCTCCATTAATGCAATCTAAATGTCTTCTTATAATATATTGTAATACATTCCTTTAGAGAAAGAGAAAGACTTTTTCCAGTACTGCATATATTCTTCCAAGGGAAACAGATAATAGTTGTCCACCATAATCCACAAAGGGAAATATGCTAGTATATTTTCATTCCAGATAATGATAGTTTATGGAATAAAAACTCAATGATATTTTTATATTTTGTAAGTAATAAGCAATCTGAACAAAATATTTGTTTCTTTGTTATATGATTTCTATAGCCACTCATCTCACACAAGTGACTTGGGGTAGTTTGCAGAATTAAAAAAATAAAAAATGAAAAAAGCATAGGAACACCTCTAAGGACATAAATGAAATCTCATTCCATTCATGTCGGAAGCACAGTTTAGGAGCTTCTGGGTTGAAAGGATTAAGCCAGTGACATTGCTGTTGCCTAGGGGCCACCAGTGGGGCCTCCTTTCATGTCTCCATCAAGGAGCTGAAGTGAATGACAGGAGCTCACTCTGCCATGCAGCAGCACTTAGGTCTTAAACTTGGGCTTGCCAAGACTCCAGTTCAGCATCCTAACCAAATGAGCCACCACACTCCTATAAATGAAGTGAGGAACATTCATTTTAATAACATTGATTTTATCCCATAATATTAAGGGGATTTTAATCCATCTATTTAAGTCTAATTCAATATTTTGTAAAAGTTTCAGCGTACTTATTTTCACATATTTAGAAATATTTTATAAACATAAACTCCCAGATATTTAATATAATAATTGGACAAAACCCAACCCTATACTTAACTGTGTTGATATGTTCAGATCTAAAGAAAAGAAGCAAGATTTATCCCAATTACATTCCAAAACTCTGTGCTATCTTTGCAAAATTAAGCAGATTTACATTCCACCAAATTAATATTCTTAATTTCAAAGATTGCCTTACAATAGTAGCAAAAACTTCAAGGATCAAATTCAATAGTAAGGGTGAAGGATCAAATTCAATAGTAAGGGTGAAGGTAGATAGACTTGCCAAATGGCACATTACAACTCAAAAGAGACAATAATTTGATTTATTATTTATTTATTTATTTATTTCTGAGTTTTATATACCGCCCTTCTCCCGAAGGACTCAGGGCGGTGAACAGCCAACTAAAATACAAGTAGACAAAGTATAAATTATTTAAAAAAGAATTAAACACTAGACTGTCCCAAATCTAAAAACCCCAATTAAAATCAATAAAACTTCATACCCCGTCCCAAGTAATCTAAAAACCCCATTTAAAATCCCATTAGTCAGCTCAGGCCGGCCTGCTCGAAGAGCCAGGTCTTCAGGTCACGTCTGAAGGCCCTCAGGTCACTGGTCGTTCGTAATCCAGGGGGCATCCCATTCCAAAGGGCTGGTGCCCCCACAGAGAAGGCCCTATTCCTCGGGGTCACCAGACGACACATAGAAGGCATCGGGACCCGGAGGAGACCCTCTCTGTGGGAGCGCACCGGTCGGTGGGAGACTACTGGCAGAATGTGGTCTTGTAAGTATCCTGGTCCGATGCCATGGAGCACTTTAAAGACCAAAACCAGTACTTTAAAGCGAACCCGGAAGGCCACCAGCAACCAATGCAGCTCACGCAGGAGGGGCGTCACGTGGGAATATCTCGACGCCCCCGTAACCACCCGCGCGGCTGCATTTTGTACCAGTTGAAGCCTCCGGGTGCTCCCCGCAGGGAGCCCCATGTAGAGGGCATTGCAGTAGTCCAGACGGGAGGTGACCAGGGCATGAGTGACTGTGCGTAAGGCGTCCCGATCAAGAAAGGGCCGCATCTGGCGTATCAGGCGAACCTGATAAAAAGCCCCCCTGGAGACGGCCGTAATATGATCTTCCAAAGACAGCCGTACATCCAGGAGGACACCAAGATTGCGGGCCCCTTCTGTGGGGGTCAAGATCTCATCCCCAATAGCCAGCGACGGAGTCAGCTGACTATATCGGGCCGCCGGAAACCACAGCCACTCGGTCTTGGAAGGGTTGAGTCGAAGCCTGTTCTCGCCCATCCAGTTCCGCACAGCCTCCAGGCAACGGGCCATAACCTCCACAGCATCGTTGGGGTGGCTTGGGGTGGATTTGTTACAATTATGATGCAGAGTTGTATACAATAAATCTCAGCTCATTTCAACAAATTTCCTTGGAAAGTATAATCATTAATTGCCTTAAAAATGTAACCAAACCAAATCAAAGATTTTATTGCATCTGAAAATATAAGTATAGCAGGGTTCATCCTATCTTTAGCTACATTCAAAATATCAATTAATCAACAAAAATTGTCTGATTTTTTATGGCACTGTGAGGTGTGAATTATATTCAGGGATGGGATTCAAATTTCTTAACAACCGGTTCTGTGGCCATGGCCTAATTTGTGGGTGTGGCTTGGTGGTCATGTGACTGAGTGGTCATGGCTTGCTGATTGGGCATGACTTGGTGGTCACATGACTGGCTGGGCGTGGCCTGTATGTAAATATTGTAAATATTTATGTAAATATTGATTTTTTTTAATAAAAAAGAGCAACTTTTACCCAAAATCAGGCAAAGCAAGCAGGCAGATTGAGTTGCTTGCAGAATCACAGATTCACGCACAGATCTACCTTTCTGCAATGCTGCCTGAGTCTGTCATACACAATTTGCTTGTAAGCAAACTCATAAAATTTGCTAGCAAGGAAACTCACAAAATTAACTCACAGCATACCATGTATGTAAATATTGATTTTTTTATTAAAAAAGAGCAACTTTTACCCAAAATCAGGTAAAGCAGGCAGGCAGATTGAGTTGCTTGCAGAATCACAGATGCACTCACATATCTACCATGCTGCAATCTGCTGCCTGATTCTGCACTGAGAAATAGAAGCTTCAGTCCTAAGGAAGATTCAGCTCTGCTCTCAGGCCACTTCTTCCCTCCCCAACCCCCTGAATACCACCCCTTACTGGGCCTCAGGTAAGATTCCTGAGCGAAGGCAAAGAAGTACAAAAGCAATTTAGATTAGCTAGAAAGCAAGAAGTCCAATGATTTCCTGCTTTCTAGCTAATTTAAATCACCTGGCACAGCTGATCATTGGAATAGCTGACCATCGGGGGGAGGGGGGGGAGGAAAAATAGCAACTTACCAAAAATTAGGTGAAGGCACAATACAGGCAAGTTGAATGGTGCACATGCCAGGTAAGGAGTGATTGGGCGGGGTGGGGAGGGGCAGGCATGGAGGGGCCAGCCAATGGTACAATTTGCTGGTTCTCCGAACTATGCAGAATCGTAACAACTGGTTCTATAGAACCAGTCTATCCCAGTAGAATCCCACCCAGGATTATATTTGATAAAACCTTCTGCAGCAGTCTTGCCAATAAAGTGCCCAAATTTTGAATATCCACAACAAAATAGGCTATAATTTTAGGATTTAGGATCTTTTTTGGTTTTAAAATCAACCCTACATATTCCATACTGGCAATTTACCAGCCTGAAAAGATTCATTACACATCTTCAAAAGTATATTTTCCTCAAATACTTTATACCATTGCACTGAAAAGTCACATGAGCCAGGAGCTTTACTATTTTATAGCAATTATATAGAATCAAATAGTTCATGAAATGACAAAAGAGCTTTTAGAATAGCAGTTGGACAATAAGAATTAAATTCCATCTGATTAAAAAAATCATCAGTTTCATATGTTTCTCTTTATCATCAAAACTGCACATTCATTTATAGAGAAAAGAAACCCCTAATAACTTCTGAATCAGTCTGGTCCTCCTTAATAACTATTTCAAAAATTAAATTCTGTTAATTTTGTTGAATATAATGCTGTGCCAACAACTTATCGGCTTTGTCAATGGACACTCAATAATTTAATTGACTCAATGAGAATTCTACCTTTTCAGCAGAAAATTTCTCCAAGTATATAGCTTGGCTAATACAAACGCAATATTAGGCCTGACCTATTTTGCATAATCTAACAATCTCTCTTTAACTAAAGTGTCTAGCTATTGATGCAGAAGACATTTTTCTCATTTCCTCTTATGAGCATATATGACTTATAAGCATCTCATTTGTTGTGTGAAATGGAATTAATTTCAAAAAATGGCAAAGTTAATTGTTTAATATAAATCTTCTTTTTGCAATAAGAAAGAATGAAAATGCCACCTTCCATAAGCTTAAACTTTTCAAATTGAAGAGTTAATATGATAGGGGCATGATCAGCTATAAAAATAAGAGGGATCGAAAAATCTAAAACAAATTCCAATAAGAAAGAGGAAATTTAAAAAATCTGATCTAGATTATTTTAGATGTCTATGAGCATAGGAAATAAATATACTGTATAGTTCCTAACCTGAGGCTTATAGTTTATTTAGGAGTCAGTTTTACATGAATCAGCCATTCAGTAAAATATTCAGGTCATTAAATACTTTGCTTATGAAAAAGCAGATGGTATCCCCTGTAGATCATTGAATGGTACAATGAAATATTCATGAAAAGAAAGGTGTTGTTTATTATTAATAAACCTGCTATTCGCTATGGAAATAAGGAGGTACATTTCATTATAGAAATCTGGACGGCTTAACAACTTCCAAGCCATCTTTTCCTTGAAACTTTATTTAAGATTTTAATAAATAATCTTGGTGTCAAAAACATATATTGTACAATATAGTGCAATGCATCTTATAACAGAATAGACTTTTACATTCTAAACAGCACATCTGGGTTAAAATTAAACAATAGAAGAGGAAATATTACATAAACAGAACCAAAAAAGATGAAGACTTAAACAGCACAATTAAACTTACTACTTCAAACTCCTATATGGCCTTGCTGCATGAATTACTAAATAAATATTTGATTTCAAATAGAGCTTTGTACAGCTACCATTTTTAACCATGTATTTTTATCACAAGTTAAGTACTATATGTCCATTTACTAACCACTAAAAATGCAATCTACAATTTACATTCAGCTCAGTTTATTAATTTATAGAATTGTCCATAAGGTGTATTATGTTCATTTGATTATGAAAGATCCTTATTTAGAGAATCTCTAATATAAAATAAGAAGAAAGCCTGGGCACTGAATGAAATCAGAAAGGGCAGAAGTAAACAGAACTTGGATATAATTAAGAACAAAGATTAAGGTTGATTTCAAGCAATATTCCTATGATGGCCTTTTCCTGTAGAATGTCTCTTATTGAGAACATTATGTTACCCCTCCTTGTTGACCTATAGGAAAAAGTTAAAACATCTTTTTATTTTAAAAAAAGTTACTCTATGTTTAGCAGCAGAGATCAATTCACTGAGATTAATTTCAGTCAAAATATCTATTGGTATGCATATTAGGAGGTAGTCTAGTGCAGGGATGTCAAACTTGTGGCTGGCCCGCCTCTGCCTGGTTTAGTGAAGGGGGAAAAAGTCCCGATATGTCACGTGATGATGCCATGACAATGCAAGTTTGACACCTCTGGTCTAGTGTTTCAGAGATTGTGAAAAGGCTTGTAAATAATGAGAAGTATGTTAGACATAAGAAACAAGAAATAAGAATCCATTCATATTTTGTCTCTTAAATGGCAACTAAATCCAGGAAGAGGCATCTAGAAGGGAAGTAATTGACACAAATGTTGCATGGATTTATTTATTTATTTATTTAATTTGTCAATCACTTATAAGATAATAGGCATAAGTATAAGTAAGAATAAAGGAAATAGGTACTAATAAATGGGGACAATAGGACAGGGACAGTAGGCATGATGGTGCACTTATGCATGCCCTTTACAGACCTCTTAGGAATGGGGTGAGGTCAATAGTGGATAGTTTGAGGTTAAAAGAGTGGGGGTTAGAGGATGTAACAACAGAATCAGATAATGCATTCCAGGCATTGACCACTCTGTTGCTGAAGTCGTATTTTCTGCAATCAAGTTTAAAGTGGTTTACACTGAGTTTGTATCTGTTGTGTGTTCTTGTATTGTTGTGGTTGAAGCTGGAGTAGTCATTGACTGGTAGGACATTGTAGCAGATAATTGTGTGTGCTTTGCTTAAGTCTAACCATAGGCGGCGTAGTTCAAGGTTGATAGAAACCCTTTGAATGTGATGCAGGGCACATATTAACAAAGGGCAAGGCCCAGTGGCATCTGCCAGTGTGATGTCACAGATCTCCATCTTGTGAACACTTCTGAGACCTGAGTTAATGTATCAAGAATCCTAGAGATAAATATTTTAGAACTTTCTAAGAGTTTCCATCTTAATGAACTTATTAAAAAGGGTTAAAAATATTCTTGCTATTTCTAAAATTTATCCCTGATTCTAGTGTTAAAGACATCTTACTGAAGCCTATGTAATTCTTTCCTTGATTTTCCTCAGCTGTGTGGGGTTTGGTGTCACATCTCTTTGCACATCTGGCAATAAAGATCTACTATGGATAGAAGGATTTTGCTGTGACTATATGCTAAGTTTCTTCCTGATACCAATGTATCTGAAAAATAAAATTAATATTCCTTGCATGAATGCAAAAATCATTTATTTAATGATGAAATACAGTATAATAACATAGCAACAGCATAAGTAGTAGATCTCAAGCACCCAAAGATCAAAAGCATCTATCAATTTCCATGACTTGAAAATTAACACCTTGAAAAGCAGTATGAAAGTGAGGTGGAGGAAACAGAAATTCAATCCTAAATGAGGTTAGCACTTGAATTATTCAACTCCCAGAACAAATTAATTGTTTTGTGAAGCCCTGCAACAATATCATTAAAAGTTTGTTTGGATCAAAGGAAAAAAAGATAGTATGCACAACCTCACTTTGCTAAACTAGACTATTCTTTGCTAAAGAATATTAAAAGAATATCAGTGGATTTGTTGTGTTCAAAATTCCATGCTTCAGTCCTGAAGTATTTCAGCATGGTACATATACATATAATTCCATTTTTTTTTTAAAAGGAA
>CM042848.1:43805000-43880913 GCA_023653725.1 Bungarus multicinctus
TCCTGACTGGCTGGAATATGTTGTACTGCAGAGAAGGTGGTATTTTTCCCCCTTTGGTAAGTACTATTCAGGATGCAGCCCTCATTTCCTTGAGACAGCTTGTCAAAAACTGTGTGCATCTTTCAGACTGGACAATTCTGTCATGCAATGTGTGCTTGGTATATAATAGTCTGGACTTCTCTTGGTCTCCTAGGCTATATTAAATGTCATCTGATCAAGTAGCATTGATACATTCTGTGGGCAATCAAAAAGCCACCCAACCTGAAGACCTTTGATCACTTGGAAAGAAGTCCAACAGCTGCACTAACTTCTTTGTCTAAAATAGTACACAGTTTCCTGCCTAAGCAGGACTAGAATACCTCCAAGGTCCCTTCTAACTCTTATTTCTATTCTATTCTATTCTATTCTATTCTATTCTATTCTATTCTATTCTATTCTATTCTATTCTATTCTATTCTATTCTATTCTATTCTATTCTATTCTATCCCATCCCATCCCATCCCATCCCATCCCATCCCATCCCATCCCATTCTATCCAGTCAGCCCTTTGACAACATGATTGGACCAGGTTCTTGACTCCTTTGTCTAAGTCAAGTATTTTTATAAAGTTCTGCATAACCAAAGTAGCAAAACAATAATAACCTCTGTGTTTTTTATTCAGATCAAGTTATGATAGCTTACTGATAATATTCATGAAATCAAATTTCTATAGATAGTGGAAAACTTTGAGAAAAAGTACAAACTAACTTATTTACACATACTATTTAATTTGTTAAAGATAAACTTGACAATTTATTTTATATCCTTTCCCCAAAGTCGCTGAGAAATATATGTTTCTTTTCCCCACTAGTTTAGAGTAAACATCTACAGGCAACAACTATGTTTTTCCAATTAACATCCTGTTTTTGCTGTGTGATAAAAGACATCACTTGAATGCAAATAAGCAACAATAAATTGTCAACATTCAAAGTGAAAAAACACAATAGGGTCTAGCAGGATTTCTGTCATCTCTAGAATTAAAAAATCTCTGGAAACTATGAAATACCACATACACAATTATAGTAGGTGAGTCTTCAAGCATTTCTTGTATTTGTTTCAGGAGCTAAGAATACAGACCTTTATTTATCAAAATGCACATGTGCATTTCTTCATTGCATTTCTCTATGGCATTATGACAATATAAGGAAAGCACATATATACAAATGGAAACCAGTGAACAAAAAGATGGTATGAAGTGATTGCAAATTCTAATAATCTGGGGGACTAAAGTTTATACAGCTCATTCAAGCATAGAGATAGCTCTATGGAAAGAGAAAATCAGAAGTTCAAAATGGGATATATTGTGTTGCCTTAGTAGCATTTAAATTGCTAGCTAATGTGTTTAGAGTTATATTCAGGAATTTATCTGATGGAGCCACCAATATTTTCCTTGTATGACACAATTCTTAATATGAAAAAGAAAAGAAACATTTGGTAAATTAAAATCCTGTTTATTTAGTGTCTGTTTTAACATATTCACATACATACATACACAGTTAATTATGATGCACTTCATAATTAAAGGCACATCATTACCAATTTCATTCCATTCTCAAAATTGTTGAAATATTTATAAGCATATAGTTAATACATTAGCCACTAATTGAGATTATGTTTGTACTGTGCTATAGGAAGGGCATGTGCTAAAAATGAGTAAACTAGAAAAAAGCAGGTCAAATTAGCATTCTCCTTTTTTTTCTGAATTAAATGTTAAATTTATATTAAGCAAGAAATAGCTGGTAAATGAAGATGTGCTACTTGAGACTAGCAAAACAGATCAGCCAGGTCTCAAAAACCTCAAAAGCTCAGTTATGCTTACTCTCATATCTTTGTTCTGTTAATTCTCATTTTTAACCTATTTAAAAGACAATAAATTCCAGAGCATAGATTTTTATAGGACAATTTACTTCTTCTGTTTAAAACCTGATACTTATTATAATTAGAACATATATCACAAAAATGTTTGTTTAAATGACTGTGTTTAGAAGGGAGCAGAAATGGTATTCAGTAGATTCTGATCATTTCTGGAGAACCGGTAGCGGAAATTTTGAGTAATTTAGAGAACCAGCAAATACCACCTCTGACTGGAGATTTTACAGTACCCTGCCATGCCCACCAAGCCACACCCACAGAACTGGCAGTAAAATAATTTGAATCCCACCATTGGAAGGGAGGTATGCTTTTTTAAATTGTGAAGCGAGTCCTTTATATCAAATTCAGCAATTAGCAAATGGAGTTCTAATTCTCAAAAAAAAAAAAAAAAATGCTTCAAGATGTTTTGCAAAATATGATGTTAGAATTGACCAAGGGAAGGCAATTTTGTCTGGCTTTGGTGTGGCATTTTGTATCAGAGAGATGATACAGTTATTCTCTCTAAGGTGAAAATATGGTGAAATTTGCCTTGATAAGCCCTTTCTTAACACCTACATTTAAGTCAAAACTTAAAGTCTTTTCCATCTGTTTCAAACATCCAATGAGGCACTCAAAGCAGGCAAAATGAAGCATTGGAAATGAGGGATGCCATGTTTATGAAGTAATTTAGTGGGGATAGTTTGCTCAAGTTTTCTCAGAACAAAACACCTTTTCAAAAATCAGCATGGCCTACTCTAATGTGATATAGTTTTAAAAATATTTTTCTTATGTTTATTTTCAATCATTTAGTTTTGGAAGTTTTCAGTTTTCAGCAAAAAATGTGTTGTTTCCATGTAGCTGGAACACTTCCCCAGGGAGTATACTGTATATGGTTCAAATCCTTATTGCCTCTGCAATCAGCCTTGGGTTTTTTTTCTGTTGCAATATGTTCTGTTCTAATCAGAGTTCTGAATTAGGTTTTACACTGATTAAATTCTTCTTCATCTCAGTTTTGATGTATTCTTAACCAAAGTACATTTTTGCATGTTTAAATTGTTACATCTTTTAATGTTATAATTACAGTATAAATGTCTGAATTGTTGGTTTTACTGTATGTTATTTTCCCACAATTATTTTTAGATTATTTCTTATTATTTAAGCTAAAAGCTTATTTTTAAAAGGCCTTTGTCTTGAAAAATAGGATTTAAAGGATAGAGAATATATTGAGAATTAATCTATATTTTAATTAAGGGACTTCTCCTTAACTAACCTGTAGGCCTTATGATTCTCTGAAAGGTTATCCAACAACTCAGTTAAGAGCCACATTGGCTACAGATTTGTTCTTCTGCCAAACAACAAATATCATTGGATATCATCCAAACACTTAAATTAAAAATCAATTATTGTTGTCTTTGTGCTTTCTGTGCTATTATTCTATATTCAAAAAGGATTATGACATTAAAGGATGTAATATATGATGGACATGCTTGCTTGATTTTTGTGGTTTTGTTTTCAATTCTGCAGGGCAGAAAAAGGGTTCATTTTGTAGCAAAATTTCCACCTTGATCATTGTAGCACATGACTAGATAGTGATGGGTGGATAACAGTTTCTGAGGGATACCAAAAGTTAATTCACTTTCTAATGAAATCAGGAAGCATTCATCTGTGGCATGGCTCTAATACAGACTGACAGTATTGGACATGTAGCTGCTGATTTGAATTGTGTATCTTCGGAGTTAGATAAAAAAGGGAAACAAAGAATGCAACTGTGAAAATTTGAGATAACTCAGGAGTTTTCAATAGACCTCTGGGGAATTAGTTTCTCAGTTTAAATATGTACTTATAGTTAGCAAAATAATCATTCAGTAAATAAAACCTGATAGATATTATTGTTAATATGTAGGAACAGTAGACATTTGTTACTCATGGGCAATTAGTAGATAAAAATTAGGATATGAAAAATGGTATTCTGCCTTGACCAGCTGCTTTGTGCTGCATAGGAAACTTGGTTCACCTCAAAGCTTCAATACTTTCTTACTCTAAGGAAGATGGCTTGTGTATGCATAGTTGTTTTGGTTGAATAAAGTGGCATAGTCTTGCACAACGCTATCAAGGGCAGGAAAAGCAAAGGGAAATGCTCTGGTAAAGACATAATTGTAGAATTGAAAATGTTTTTTTTTTTTTTACTAAATATGACTTGATACAGTTTTTACAACTGGAATCAAGTGTTCCCAAAAAACTTTAATTTGGATTGGAGGAGATAAATGTAAAAAGACTTGCATTGTGAGTATTTTTAAATGCAACTAATATAGCAAAATTATTAAATATTGTTGCTGAGCCTCAGTGTTAGAATGCATGGTTATACAAGAGTTGAATTCTATCATTCTTAGTTGCAGTTTGGGCCATTCAATAGCTGGAACTCCATTCACCAAATTCTCTTGCTTTGGTACTTGTTTTACTAACCTTTTTTATTTAATTTGAATACTGCTGTAATCTATAGGAACTCAAAGCTCTTACTTACAAATGCCAGTACTTTAATTTACCATTCCTCTAATCTGAGAGGGTGAGTCTCTAAATGACACTAAGAAGGAAAAGCAGAACTACCAATTAATTCTTCATTGGGTCACATTGGCAAGAAACAAATGATAACAATGAGTAAAAAGTAATTAGGAAAGGTAAGGAATGTAACTTGAGAGAAGGTCCACTTAGAATTCTTGTTCCCCAAATTCTAAATCCTGAACTGCCTCTAGGTTATATGTGTTTGAATGCTGCTTTAAGAAAGCATTAAACTGACCAGTATCTTATATTTATTTAAGGATGAACAATTTATAAAGAATTATTACACTCAAAATTCTTCTGGCTGAGTTGAGGTGCTGGAGCTGTTGCTTTTTAAAAGCCTTTTCTACTTCCTTTGTGCTTTAAAAATATTTTCACATTTATAGATACACTTTGAAATCTGAATTAGTAACTAGGATTTAGAAAGATTTTGATTTAAATTAACTTAAATTATTCATTTTCCATTGAATTGAAAAATGGGGAATTTAGTAATGGAAATTAAGATAGAAACAATCATTTAAGCACTATGAAACCTCAAGCTTTGCTAACATTAAGAGAATCAACATCTTACTTGATCCAATAGTGTTTAGGCGGCGGGAAAGACAAGGCATACACTCCAGTGATTTCAGCTCTTCTTGTTTATTTCAGATCGGAGATGGAGAAGGAGCCGCGGCAGCCTCTCTTTTAAAGGCTGCCCGCGCCTCGCCAGCCAATGGCAAGGGCTGGATCTCCTGCCGGAACGGTAACCAATGGGAGGTGAGTATTTCAAATACAAAACACCCCTCCCCTCTTGGTTCAGTCCGACCAATCAGGAGCTCCGCCTATGTTATGTAACCACGTAGATAGGCGGGGCCCCTGTGGGTCCGACTGGACCTGCACAGCTCACTCACTTCATCGCTGACAGTCGGTGCAGATGGACCTGTTGGTCCTCCTGTCCCTGGCCGGGGAAACTTCTGGAAAGTCGAGCCGGCCGGGCCACTCCTAATGGGCTTAGCTTGATTTGTTGAGATGGCGAGGCCGCTCCCTTCCTGGACTGGATTATCATCGGCCGCGTTCGGTGTCTCGTCGGGAAGTTCCTCCGGCTCAGGTGCGTAGCTGCGAAACTCGACCGGAGCTAGTGTTGAGGGTGTGTGTATGGAGGTTAGGTCGTCGTTATTTGTTTGTGGGTCTGTTGTTCCTTGATTGTTTGGTGGGTGTGGGTATGCTGTTTCTTGGTTGTTTGGTGGTTGTGGGTATGCTGTTTCTTGGGTTCTTGGTTGATTCCCTTCCCCCCCAGGGTGTTCGTATGGTCTGGTAAGGGTGCGGGATCGTAGTTGGTCGATGTGCCGCTTCCAGCTTCTGTTGTCAGAAGTGGTAAGTCGGTACGACCGTGGGCCTGTGAGATGGGTGATGGTGGCTGGCACCCATAGGGGATGTCCCACCAAATTTTTTGCGTAAACTAAGTCCCCTACTTGAAATGTGCGGATTCTGCTAGACGAGTCTAGCAGTTTGTCTGTGGAGTATGTGGGGTGTAGGCGATCTAAAGGGGAGCGTAATCTAAAGGGGAGCGTAATTTTCTCCCCATGAGTAATTCGGCCGGGGTTTTGTTTGTGGTGGTGCTGGGTGTGGTGTGTTGTATAGATAACAGTTTATCGATGCGTGCTTGTATAGGGCCCTGGCCTAACTTGTGTAGTGTTTCTTTGGTGAACCGAACCATGCGTTCGGCTCGTCCGTTTGCTGCCGGGTGGGCCGGCGCGGTTAGGGCATGCCGTATGCCCAGGCTGGCTAAATAGCCCTCAAATTCTGTAGCTGTGAATTGAGGGCCGTTGTCTGAGACTAGTACATCTGGTAACCCGTGTGTGGCGAACCATCTCCTTAGCTGTCGAATGACAGCTTCGGAGGAGGTAGACTGCATGAGGCTGACTTCTAGCCAGTTCGAGTAAGCGTCTACCAGGATTAGAAACGTATGATCCTTTGTCGGACCCGCGAAGTCTATGTGAACTCTTGACCATGGGCCCCTGGGCAGTTCCCACTCCGCGATTGGTGCTTGCGGGGGTGAGGGTCGGGATTCTTGGCATGGCTGGCAACCCGCAACCCAATTTACAATGTCCTTGTCAAGTCCAGGCCACCAGACATAGCTTCTGGCTAAGCTTTTCATTTTAACTACCCCGGGGTGTCCCTCATGCAATAGTCCCAAAATCGAGTCCCTCAGTCTTGGTGGAATAACCACCCGATCCCCCCAAAGTATGCAACCTTTAAGTACGGAAAGTTCTGTTTGTCTTTGTTTAAAGGGTTTGTAAAAGTCTTGTAAGTCAGAAACTGGCCATCCCTTGGCAATCCAAACAACCACTTTGTGCAGTAGGTGGTCATTGGCAGTTTCGTGAGCGATGTCTGCTGCTGTCATTGGAAGGTTGGGTAGAGCTTCAATCAGCAGGGTGGATATGCTGGGATTTGGGTCAGGGTCAACGTCCGGCAATGGGCATCGGCTTAATGCATCGGCGTGCATGATAGACGGACCCGGTCGGTAAGACAAGGTATAATTATAAGCAGCGAGAAATTCTGATCATCTAGTCATTCTGGGTGACAATATGTTAGGGGTCGCTTTGTTTCCAGCCAGGATTCCCAATAAGGGTTTATGATCGGTGATCACAGAAAACAGGCGACCATAGAGATACTCGTGGAACCGTTTAATGCCTGATATGATGGCCAGTGCTTCCTTGTCCAGTTGACTATAATTTCGTTGGCTTTTAGACAATGTTTTCGAATAAAATGCAATTGGAGCCTCTCTACCATCTGGTAAGAGGTGGCTCAGAACAGCTCCGACCCCAAAAGGCGATGCATCGCAAGTCAATATTAATGGTAAAGTCTCGTTATATTGTATTAGTACCTTTGTTGAAGTAATGAGGTCTTTTATTTTGTTAAAAGCTGTTTCCTCCCGACTGCCCCACTTCCAAACAGTGTCTTTGTCCAGGAGTCTATGTAAAGGTTCCGCAACCGTGGCTTTCTGTGGTAGAAAAACATGATAAAAGTTTATTAACCCTAAGAAGGCTTGTAGTTCTGCCTTGTTAGTCGGAGTGGGGGCATCTTTGATTGCGCGGATTTTTCCTTCTGTAGGATGAATGCCGTCGCCATCAATTAGGTATCCTAGGAATTCGATTCTCTCTGTGAGCAATGTGCATTTGTCTTTTTTGACTTTGAGGCCGGTTTCCGAGAATTTGGTGAGAACTTTTTTTAGGCGGTCTCGCAGTTGCACTTTATCTTTAGCCGCGATCAGGACATCATCAAAGTATGGAATGACTCCCGGTATTCCGTGGAGGAGACGTTCCATTAAGCATTGAAAAATGCCTGGTGCCACGCTAACGCCGAATTGGAGGCGGTTACATTTAAAAGCGCCCCGGTGTGTGACGATAGTTTGGGCTTCCGCTGTTTTCGAGTCTACAGGCAGTTGTTGGTATGCCTGGGCCAAATCGAGTTTAGTGAAGATTTTTCCGCCTTTTATGGAGTGCAGTAAATGTTGGACGACTGGCACGGGGTATGCACTTTGCTGTAGCGCATGGTTAAGAGTTGCCTTGTAGTCCCCGCAGATACAAATCGACCCATCCGCTTTAAGAGGGGTGACTATGGGGGTCTCCCATTTAGCGTGGTCAACTGTTTCGAGGACTCCTTGCTTAATTAATTTATCTAATTGTTCCTCGATTTTTGGTTTTAAAGTGAAAGGCACACGCCTTGCTTTCAGTCTAATTGGGGCTACTTTAGGGTCTAGGTTAAAAGAAATAGGGTTACCCCGGTACTTGTCTAATTCGCCGCTGAACAGGTCCTGGAATTCCTTGATGAGATCTGCCTCCCAGTCTGTGTCTGAGACGTGGTTGACGCCGGTCATCCCAATTCCAAGCGGCTCAAACCATTCCAATCCCAGAAGGCTGGGTCTGTCCCGGTCAACTATTGTTAGTGGCAGGATTTCGGTGTGTTTTTTGAAACTGACCTGGAAATGTCCGACGCCAACAACAGGGATTCTGTTACCTTGGTAGTCTTTTAGTGTTAAATTTTGCGTTTCCAGTTCACTTCGTTGGATATCTGGAATTAAATTTTTTATAGTGGCCCATGAGACCAGAGAGAGGAATGATCCCGAGTCCACCTCCATTTCACAGTCTTGTTCCTCAATTTTTACTCGAATGTGGACTTTCCTCACATTTTTTGTATTTGAATGTCCAATTATGACCGTTTGGTGTGTTTCCTCTTTTCTGTAATTTGATTCTTTGTATCGCCTTTGTCTTCCCTCCTGGCTCCAACGGCTGTTCGTCTTTCTCTCTTTCTCTCTCTCTCTTTCTCTTTCTCTTGGGGGAGGGCTTCCTTTTCGCCTCGGGCTATAGTTCGACCTGGATCTGCATACTCTTGCGATGTGCCCTTTCTTCTCGCATTTTCAGCATATCGCGTCAATGAAACAGCATTCTGACCGGGGGTGATTCCCTCCGCAGTGGTTGCATTCAAATTCGAACCTTCTGTTTGCCCGCTCTTTTTTTTCTCTCCCTGCCCTCAGGTGGCACACATCGTCCTCCTCGCTACTGGTCTCTGTTTCAAGGTCTTCATGATGTGTTGTGGTCTTCTCTCAGTCCCCCTCTGGTTTGGGTGATTCTCTGGTGTTATAGTTTGCAGATTTGTTGATCTTTTTCATTTTTGCCGCTGATTTTTGGGTGGCTTCGGCCGCGGTGGCTTCTTCAATGGCTTCCTTCACTGTTATTTTGGGCCGGTTTAACAATCGGCTCTGCAGTATTGGATCTTTTAGCCCTAGAACTATGCGGTCCCTTAGGGCTTCGTCAAAATTTAGGAACTCGCACTCACCGCCGATGTCTCTTAACTCTGCCACGAAATCGGCGATAGATTCATCTTCTTTCTGATTCTGGAGGTAGAACTCGTGGCGCTTAATCAGACACGAGACTGTTGGAGCGTAGTGTGCTCGCAGGATTTTTTCCAGCTCGGGCCAGGTTAAAGTCTTGACATCGGTTGGAGACGCTAGTGCTTTCGCCATATGGAATACAGTCGGGCCGCAATGGGTCAGGAAGACCGCTCTCTTCCGTTGTTCCGATACGCCGCTCAGGTCGCTACTCTCCAGGAACATAAGGAATTGGTCCACGTAGGACTGCCATTCCTCTTTTGCCGGGTTGAATCGTTCGGGCGGTGTATTGTTCCCGGACATCGTGCCGCTCGATCTCCGCCGCTATCGCACTCGCTGAATTAGTGCTGTCTCGATCCCACCTTCGTCGCCAGTGTTTAGGCGATGGGAAAGACAAGGCACACACTCCAGTGATTTCAGCTCTTCTTGTTTATTTCAGATCGGAGATGGAGAAGGAGCCGCGGCAGCCTCTCTTTTAAAGGCTGCCCGCGCCTCGCCAGCCAATGGCAAGGGCTGGATCTCCCGCCGGAACGGTAACCAATGGGAGGTGAGTATTTCAAATACAAAACAAATAGTAAGATATAAATTATATATATTCTTTATTGCAATACAACTGTGGTTTAGAGTTTTTAGCTAACTTTTCTATTTTTAAGGGATCTAAGTTCATGTTAACAATACAGAAAATTACATTGTTAGGAAATATAATTCAACATTCTTTACACTTTAGAAAAGGAAACATTGAAAGACAGCCATGCTATTCGTCTCTTAATAGTAACAAGATGCAGATAACTCTGCACTGAGTTCTTTTGGGTAATGAAATACACACACACACACACACACACACACACACACGTGTATGTACATACGTATATATTGATAAAGTGAGCCAGATACTTGAAGAAAGAAGGATGCGGTTAGTTTTCAAAGAGTTCTATAAACAGTCTTTCAGAAAAAATAAATAAAAGAAAGATGTTCAATTTACACATTAGTGAAAAGTGACTCTGCCTGGACTGGCATGCCTCTGGGGACTCTGTGCCATCCTCCTTTTTTCCTAGATAATAGGTGAACTAACACTTGCTATTTGTGCCAGCTATCAAGATAAATTGGTGGCTGGAGGTTATTTTTCTCATTTACTAGATATTTCCTGATAGCCTTGCCCTTCTAGCATGTAGCATTACTGATCTAAATTGACAGATCAATTAGGCTACAGCAACATCCTCTCTTATAGGTCTACCTAGCAAGAGAATTGAGTCTTCTGTTGTTCCCAGTTTGTGAACACTGCCTTCCATGGCTAAAGTCACACTCAACAGAGTAGGATTTCTCCTTGTATAGTGAATAAAAAGGCTAATCCAGAGGACACTGGTATGCAAAATTTCAGACTTATAAAAGTGACCTAATATAGGTCATGTAGCCTTTTTTTAAATCCAATTAAATGAGAAATTTTACTGTAACTGCAAGTAGGTGATTATCACCCTGGTGCTATTTCATTTAATATATTTTTTTTTCTGTCATAGAGGATTACAAACAAATGCACAAAACAAATTTCCTTCCTATAGTTTATATCTTGTATTACATGTTTCAGATAACATATTTAGTATAAATCATGGGTATCGATTGCTATGTATGAGATAATTTGGGATCCAGACTTTGTCTTGTTTAGGAAAATAAAGAAATAAAAACCTCAACAGTTGTAGCTGTATTAAATCATATTCCTTGTAGTGGGTGTGCTCTATATATAACTTTGTGGCTTCCGAAACTAGCCCAGTCTGCATCTTACCTCATATTTGGATCTGGATTGTGATGTAGAAAAATAGAGCTTACTGGGAGGATTCTTCTTATAGTAGAAAAAAAATCACTATTCCAAAAGTTATGGGTTATTATTCTATCTATACTTTCACTGAGAGATCAGTCATGTTAACCATATGATGTCTAGAGAGAGAAGTGGAATATGATGGAAAGAATAAAGGTTAACATTTCCTGTTCTAAATCCTATATTGATGCTATCACAACAATTACTTAAGCAACAGTAAGTCTAGTGTTGCGAGCCATTGCTGACCTGCGAGCCTTCCGACGCGCACTAAAGACCCACCTTTTCCAGCAGGCCGGTCTGGCCTAATGTTATGAGAAGGGTTTTAAATTTTTAACTTAATTTTTAAATTTTTATTGAGTTTTATTGGCTTTGTAGTTTTTAATTCAGCCATTTATTTAATAACTTTTAAATTTATTTTAATTTTGTTGATTGTATGTTTTTATCATGGCTGTTCACCGCCCCGAGTCCCTTTTTGGGAGAGGGGGCGGTATATAAACTTGATAAAATAAATAAATAAAATAAATAGTGTTTCTCTAGCTACATTATAGTCCTTAGTTAGAACGTAAAAAAATCCCAAACCTAAACTAACTTTTCACATTGGATTTTTGCTTTAGAAACTATACTTGCTGATGCTGGTTTCTAGTGGCAAGTGAATCGCCCTTTAGAATTACAGCAACAAATCTAGTAAAGCTTAACAAAACATATAATCAGTATTTTAAAATAATTATCCATATGAATGTTACAGATTAAAAATGAATAAAGAAATTACCCTTATTACTCTAATGATTAGTTCACAGAATGATTGATCTTAGGGGGAGATATGGCATTAGCTAATATTCAGTTCATCTGGAAGTTACAGAAAACTAAAATTGCACAGATCTTTCACACCGTTATAGAAAGGACTTTAAACCCCAGTAATAGCTGGGAGATACTTTGCTTATATTTGGATCCAGTTTCTATTCTTATCATATTGAGTTAGAGCAGTTTTCTCTAAATATATTAGGACTATAACCACATAAGTTCTTAGCAAGCATGGCTAATTTCAGAAGGCTGGGAACTAAGAAAGGTTAAATGTAGAGATGAATAGACAATAAAGGTATCCTCCAGTGTGAAATATTTGTATTTGGGCATTTCTCTTTTAAAAATTTGGTAGTAATGTTGCCATTTACTTTAATTGCTCTTAGAGAATAGGCTTTACAACTTTTACATACATCTATAAAATTTTTAAAAAGTTTGCCAACATCCAAGCAAGGAAATTTGGGGATGGATTGGAAATACTTACATATCATGTTGTTCCCAAAGCATTTTGGGAAGTGACATGAGCAATTGGGCTATAGACCAGTGATGGCGAACCTTTCCGTCCTCGTATGCCAAAAGTGCATGTGTGCACATGAACACGCGCACACATGTATCAGCACCCATAAGGCAATGCACGTGGGGGGGCCATGCCCACTGTGCATGCATGCATGACCCCTGCACATATTGTGCATCTCTGTGCATGCAGATGCGACCCCAATGCACATTGCGCATCTCTATGCATGCGCACATGACCCCGATATGTGCCATGCATTTCTGCTCATGCACACGTGTCTCCTGCATGTACCCTGCTCCCTGCACATGTGCGGCACCTACCCAACAATCAGCTGGTGGGCGGGCTGTGAGTGTGTCTGTGCAGTGGACCTGCTCTGGGGTGACAGCTCACGTGCCAGCGGAGATGGCTCTGCATGCCACTTCCGGTACACATGCCATAGGTTTGCCATCATGGCTACAGACGGTGTCTTATTCAACTATCCTTGATTCAGAACTCTGTAAAAGAAAATCCTTTTTTTTTAGCAAGGGGAAAAATTCCTTACAAACATCACTGCTCTTCACAAATGTTCTCCTACTTCTGCCCCCAACCAAATCAATAGAAAAAAAGTTAAATTTTCATAAAGGATTTTAAAAAATCTAGGATAATAACAGTGGCTTAGCATAATAATAAAAAAAGATTATTCAGTTCTAGCTAGTTCTAAGATCTAGCTAGCTTAACTGCTAGAAACCTCTTCAGCCTTCTGTGACTACAACTACTGGAAATGATCAGCATAGTGAAGCTGTAATGTAAGCTCCAAAACAAAACAGATTTAACAAATTGTGGAGGGGGGTATTTCCAAACTCAGAAAAATGAGAAACAAATCCTAGTCCAACATATTTGAATCAGTACTGCATTCTTAGATCTGTAGACTGCTGGTGTCAGACTCCAAGAATCAAGAAAGACATGCTGAGGTTCTTCTAAGCAGCTTCCTTTATTGTTCCTTACCAATAGACAGAAATCTTGTCAAATTAACTACTTATACAATTAAACATATATCTGTGAACTTCAAAGGAAGGGCTGTCTCAATTCTCTTCCTTCCACTCAAACTATCTAAACTGTCTTGCTGCTCCAGAATGCATTCCCTCCTTTTTAAGAATCTGGATTATATTCCACCATACCTCCAAATTATAACTACAACATTTAGCCAATAAAATATTACCCACCTCTACAGTATAGTTTCCAGTTACAGATAGAATTTTGGAATAAAAAAAATGCATAAATGTCTATTTCATGGCCATCTTTAAGCAGAAGCACATATTATATCCCAATGATTTCCAGGCCGCTCCTCCCCATCGCAGGGAGGCGGACCAAATACGTTGGTACCGCCCCAGGTGCTTGATGCATCCAGATAGGTTCCTGATGGAGCTTGGGCCATGTCCTGACATTCAAACACATGACTCGGTTGAGGATCTGGTCGCCACCTGGGATAGGGTGGTGGCTGGGGCCCTGGACCGGGTCGTGCCCTTGCGGCCTCTGACCTGGCATCGCTCTCACTCGGCCCCTTGGTTTTCCGGGGAGCTGAGGGAGATGAAGCGCCGGAAAAGATGCCTGGAGAGTATTTGGAGGACTACTCGCTCCGGACCTGACCGAACACTATTACGGTCTTATATTAAGACCTATTTAGTGGCGATAAGGGTGGCAAAGCGTTCTTACTTTTCCACCCTTATTACATCTGCAGGAAACTGCCCGGCCGCCCTGTTTAGAGTGACCCGCTCCCTCCTGGAAGGGGGAGCGCAGGAGGACCCTTTGCAGGGACGGGCTGAGGACTTTTCAAATTTCCTGGTGGATAAAATCACTCGGATCCGGGATGGGTTGGACTCTGAATGGGCAACTCTGGGTGGGGGGTCGGGGGCGGAATTTGAGGCAGTCATTTGGGAGGAGTTTGATCCTGTGACACTTGAAGACGTGGACTGGTTGCTGCGGGGGCTGAATGCTACCACATGTTTATTGGACCCGTGTCCCTCCTGGCGGGTGTTGGCCACTCGGGAGGTGACACGAGGTTGGTTTCAGGGTATTATTAACACTTCCTTGAGTGAGGGATATCTGCCCGCTACCTTGAAAGAGGCGGTGGTGAGACCCCTCCTCAAGAAACCGTCCCTGGACCCAACTTTGTTATCTAATTATCGTCCCGTCTCCAACCTTCATTTTGTGGCGAAGGTTGTTGAGAGTGTGGTGGCACGACAGCTTCCCCAGCACCTGGATGAAGCTCTCTATTTGGATCCACGCCAATCAGGCTTCAGGCCTGGGCACAGCATGGAGACTGCATTGGTCGCATTGGTGGATGATCTCTAGAGGGCCTGTGACAGAGGTTATTCCTCTGTCCTGGTCCTATTAGATTTCTTGGAGGCTTTTGATACTGTCGACCACAGTATCTTATTGCGGCAGCTGGGGGGGCTGGGAGTGGGAGGCACTGTTATGCGGTGGTTCTCCTCCTTCCTCTCTGACCATTCGCAATTCGTGTTGGCAGGGGGGCAGAGGTCGGCCCTGAGGCCCCTGGTTCGTGGGGTTCCTCAGGGGTCAGTGCTCTCACCCCTTCTGTTCAACATTTATATGAAGCCGCTGGGTGAGATCATTCATGGCTTTGGGGTAGAGTTCCATCAGTACGCTGATGATACTCAGCTGTACATCTCTACCCCGGGCCACCCCGATGAAGCAGTCGAAGTGATGACCCGGTGCCTGGAGGCCATGCGGTGTTGGATGGGGTGGAACAGGCTTCAGCTCAACCCATCTAAGACTGAGTGGCTGTGCTTCCCGGCACCCCGATACAGCCAGCTGGTTCCATCGCTGGCTGTGGGGGGGAAATTCTTGCCCCCACAGAGAGGGCCCGCAACCTGGGTGTCATCCTGGATGTGTGGCTGTCATTGGAAGACCATGTGGCAGCCGTCGCCAGGGGGGCTTTTGGCCAGGTCCGTAGGATCTACCAGTTGCGGCCCTTTCTGGATCGGGATGTGCTTTGCACGGTCACCTCCGCCCTGGTGACCTCCCGCCTAGACTATGCCAATGCTCTCTACGTGGGGCTGCCTTTGAAGAGCATCCGGAAGCTCCAGCTAGTGCAGAATGCGGCCACGCGGGTGGTGTTGGGGGCTCTTTGGGGCTCCCATGTTACGCCACTTCTGCGTGAGCTGCATTGGCTCCCAGTGGCCCTCCGGGTACGCTTCAAGGTCTTAATTATCATCCTTAAAGCGCTCCATGGCTCGGGACCAGGATATCTGCGAGACCGCCTCCTGCCATTATTGGTCTCCCGCCGACCGATATGCTCCCATAGAGTCGGCCTCCTCGGGGTGCCGCTGGCTGGATGGCTGGCAACCCCAAGGATGCGGGCCTTCTCATTGGGGGCACCCTCTCTCTGGAATGAATTACCCCCGGAGATGAGGACCATCCCTGATCTCCTGACCTTCCGCCGTGCGTTGAAAACGTATTGATTTCAGCAAGCCGGTCTGGCCTAGGGGTTTTTAAACTTTTTAATCTGGTTTTAATCTTTCTTAATCCTCTTATTTTTAATCTTTGTAAGAGCCAATGTATTTAATTCTTTTAATTTTTAAATATTGTATATGTGTTTTTATATGTGCATTTTATTCTGGCTGTTCACCACCCCGAGTCCCTTTGGGAGAGGGGGCAGTATATAAATTCAAATAAATAAATAAATAAATAAATGTGAGAACATCAAAGAGATTTTTCATTTTTTATTGATAAATTGTCCATATATAAAAGAATACAGTGATGAAGCTTTGTATTGTGTATAGGTATTGTATTCTTCCAAACTGCATCATGGCATATCTCTCTGTTAGTATGTTAGTATCCCTAAATCTCATCTTGTTTAATATTAAGGACTATGACATCTATTTAAAAAAATCATACTTGGCAAAAGATAGCAATCTGTGCATGCCTATTCAGTGTCACAAGTTAATTATATTTCCCAAAATGAATGAACAGAAGATAATAACTGCAATCCCATAGACATTTATGAGGATATAAATCCTATTGTTCACTGTAGTTGACAACTGAGTATGCATGATGCATTGTTATTCCATTTATTTCTAGCATTTACTAATTTAAAGCCAGTTTTTATATGTACTTAATAAGCATGGATTATGAAAAGAAGCTAAAATAAAATTCAGCATCAATGCTGTTACAAAATCAATCAATTGAGCTGCAAATTTTATGAGATACATCCTTCAATTATTATACAAATCTTTCTCATTCTTTCTGTTGAGATAGAGCCAACAATTGTCCCACTACCTAATAAATAATCAGTAGATAACATTTATTTGATATAAAGTTAAAAGTTTAAAATTATTAACAATCCTAAGTTATATAGACTATATTAATGTAAGTTTGCATATATATCATCAAAAATTATCATTCTTTATATATGTATAAGAGAGAGAGAGAAAGAGAGAACAACCATCATCTGAATATTGAACCACTGCATAAGAACAATTAACTTGATACATTATTTCATCATGCCATTCTCCAATGAACAAACATTATTTCTAAATTAATATGAATTTATGTCTCTTCAGATTTCAACATGTTGCATTAAAATCAGGGAAACTGCTTTAATATACATCACTCCTAATTTAAAATCTAATTAAAGAAAAACCATGTCTGCAGGTTATTTGTCTGCTGCCAATGCAAGATAATCATTCCTTTCTTGAATTATTTGTGTGGTCTGTAGGTGGTTTGATTTTAATGATGTTTTGAAAAACCTACACAGAACTATAAAATTAAATGGATGTATCATATCCTTCTGATTATACTCTTCACATTATAAATTGTTGTTATTTGAAGGCCAATTTATCCTTAGTGTTCCACCAAATGTAATTTTTCCTTGATATTTTTGATTCCATTATAACTGAAATCCAGTTTTTTGTTTTTTTTTTCATTCTTAGAAGAACTTTTAAATACCTATTCTAAATAGAACAGAAGGGGGGGGGTTGTTTTAAATATCCTTAGCAACAGAAGCTGATTCCTTAACATTACAAATGGGAACGAAACTGCAACAGCTGGCTGTATAAGTTTAAACATCATTCCAAAAATCTCTAGTGGTGTGGGCTTTTTTTTTTTTTTAACTTCTGTGCAGTATGAAAAAATAGGGTTGATTATAAGTGAACTGATTTACGTACTCCATTATCTAATCTGTGCATGGTTCTATATGTATGCTTTTCTAGGTAGGACTTCCTTTGTCGTTTCTTCTCCCAACTTAGAGCAACTTACCCCTCATTTTAAGGGCACATTTTGAGTTGGAACACACCTCAGGTTCTAACATTTTGAAATTATATGTATATAATTTTTTTATTCTGATGTATGAATAAATGAGTTGAAATGAATTTATGAATGTACACAATTTAAGCAAAACTTGGATTGATCTGTCCATCTTTTAATTTCAGGAATTTCATGCAATTGTTAAAAAGATGACAGCCTAAAGTATTCATATGAACTCTGTAATGCAGAAAATGTTTTATGGATGAAACACTTCGATTCCAAAGCTTTCCCTTCCAACATTAGTAGAAGACTGTTCCATTTTTGGGAGGGGTCTGCCCGTGAAATAGACTGTTTCATCCACCAAATGTTTTGCTATTTCTAGGATGAGAGAGAATTTGTTCATATTACACAAACCTTCTGAACATAATGTTTTAAATTTATTTACTTCTACTAAATTCCATGATGTAAGGATATAAACGTGGACTAAATTAGTCTAGGTTTCTAGGGAACTTTAGGAAGGCAGAAGAAAAGTTCAGTGGCTATAACCTGTGTTCCACTCCAAAGTAAACAACAAAAATTATAACAGTAGAAGAATAAATGTAAAAGCAAAACTAAGAATTAGCCCTGGCCTGTTAAAACTATGTTGATAAATGAAAGAAGATAAATGAAAATAAGGTAACTGGGCAAACAAAATGATGAGGTTTCTGTTTCAATTTGGAATCCTGAACATGAGAACTTTTACTAAGTATGGGGGACATTCTCATTTTTTTTCAAGATCTGTAGATGGTTTTCTAGTCATGAGAAATATATTAAGTAAAATAAATGTTAAGGAAAAAACCATTCACATAAAATAAAGTGAAATCCAGAGAAAGCATCAAAATAATGTCTTCACAGAAGGGAACTCAGTATGATGGAACTCAAAAGCTAGCCAACAACTAAAACATCAGACCATTCTTTGTTATTCCCATGGTGCTGTTATTTTTAAACTGCCTTTTCTTAGAGGAAAAAGACTGGTTTAGTAGAGAAAGTCAAGTCATCCATCAGACCAGTATGTGAAATAAAAAAGTACATGGTAATTGCTTGTACCAGATCTGTCACGAAGAAGTTTCTGAAAGTTTGACCTTTATCAGATACTTCCATCTTTCTATTGAGTTTCTACTTAATTTATATGTGAAATGGAGAAAGGCACAGTTACTGGATTATGAACAGATCATTCTCCATTCTTCAGTGTTAATAGGTATATTATTCCGGGATCAAAACAATCAGTGACTGGAATAGATTAATCATTAACACATCATAGCCGGTACACTATACTATACAAAATGACAACATTCTCCAATAATGCTGTGTTTCCTGTAGAAAACCCAAATTAAAACTACAAGACCTACTGTCCCATTGTGACCTTATACTGGCCTCCAAAACTCAGTGCAACTTTTCAGATCAGTAGTGCAAACCAGATGGTCATTAAATGATGGTCAAAAAGAACATTTTTTACCTTTCAGCCATTTTCTGGTCTTTTTCAGGCAAAGGCAGGGCATGGTTAACTAAGTCAAGATGATGGCCACAATAAAGTGATCAAAGCTGCATATATTTTTTAATATACAACACACCATCATTACCTTTTCTTTTTCAGCACACTCTGTGGAACCCATGTCCCCTTCATTTCAGTTCTTAGGTTGGGAGATGCTAATTGCATGCTGTAACAAAAACAACTCTTTAGAGAACTAGGTTGCGTGTTCTCGTTTATCAAAGCTGAGGAAAAATTGCTCCCAATATCCAAGGGCTATAACATGGTGTGGTTGAAAGCATAGCTGAATTAGTACAGTAGTAAACAAATGATTTGTTGGTTTTTCTTATATTTTCCAACTTTAAAACTACTCCTTTTTTAAAATGAAGAAAGAAGTTCTTGTACATTAGAAAGAAAAAATTAAAAGGAGGTGACCAGAACTAAGCTCTGTTGAATTCTGAACTGAACTGATAATTGGATAGTACCATGTAGTAGATTTTATAGATATATACATTTTAGAAACTTTTCCTGTGATCATATTAATCATGGTCAACAAATTTAAAAAGACGCATTTTAACTACCATCCATCTTGTAAAATACCCTATATCCCAAAGCAGTTGGCAACATTTTAAATACCAGCTTGAACTTCTGCATACAATTTGTAGAACTAGTTCAATTCTAATAATAGCTTATAAAATACTGGTAAAAATACTGGTAAACAATGTGATATCTTAACACAGTGAATGCATAGGAATTTTCTTTAGTTATCTGAAAGTATGGAAGAATGGGAGAAGAATTGACTGCGCCCAGCACATACAAACAAACTTACTTTGAGATTGCCTGGCTCCTTGAAGATAGTTTGATGAAATGCCTATTAGACTTTGGGGACACAGCTGAGGCAATTAAAATAGGAAACTGGGCTCTTAAAGAAGAAATTATAAAGTTCAGAAAAGGGAAGAAGCATCAGAAATAGATCCAAAGTAACTCCTCTATAATTATTATTTTTTTAGAACACTTTATTGAATTTTATTACATAAAAATATTAAAAAGTATGTAATTTAATAACAGCTGTTTGTGGTGCATTATCATATAGCAATCATTTGTGCAATAGTAATAATTTATACATAACTATATTCTTATTCTATCTATGTTCTATATTTAATAATCATCTATCCTTAGTCTGTCTCCAATCTATCCAATTGTACCATTTTTCCCATACCTTATAAAATATTGAAGATTCCTTATCTTTTAAACTCAATGTTAATTTATGCATTTCAGCACAATTCATAACTTTTTGTATAACCAGTTTTTCTACAGGTGTGAATGACTGTTTCCAACACTGAGCAAAAGCAATCTTGGCTGCAGTCAATATATGTAGTAATAAGTATTTTGTAGTCTTTACATTTTTTTTGAAGATCCCCAATAGGAAGAGCTCTGGTTCTAAATCTAATTGTTCATTGGTAATTTACTGTAGCCAATTTTGGATTTTAAGCCAATATTTTCGAGCCTTTGAGCAAGACCACCACATACGATAATATGTTCCCTCTTTTTTTCTACATTTCCAGCATGTGGAATTCAGTTTAGGGTACATTTTCGCTAATCTCGAAGGGGGTAAGTACCACCTGTAAAACATTTTATATGCATTTTCTTTGTATGTTACTGATTTTGTTAATTTATGATTTCTATTCCATATAGTCTCTCAATCTGTTAACTTTATATTATGTCCAATGTTTTGAGCCCAGGCGATCATACATCCTTTCACGACTTCTTCTTCTAGTTCTACTTCTAAGAGATACTTATACATTTTAGTAATATTTTTTTATCTGGTCTTAATAAGATTTTATCTAATTATTGTGGTTTCAAATATATTCCATAGTCCTTTATATCCTTATTGTATTGGCTTTGTATTTGAAGATAGGCCCACCAATCTATTCATAGCCCTTGTTATTGGAGCTCCTGTTTTGTTTTTAAATTTCCATTTATATCCAATAGATCTTTATATTTTAACATTTTATTCAGGTCTGGGCTATTTGGGTGAATCATCGCTTCCATTATAGATAGCCAAATTGGGATTTTTATATAATGTTTCTTTTTAACCTTGATCCAATTGTATATCAGCGAATCTCTGATCAAATGTCTATAAAAATATTTTTGTTTGGTAGGTCCTATTTCCCAAAGAAATGCATGCCACTCCCTTTGAAGGTCATGACCTTCTATAACTAATATTCTTTTATTCTTTAAATTAATCCAATCTTTTAACCAAACTAATGCTGCTGCCCTATAGTATAATTCCCAATTTGGCAATCCAAAACAACCTCTGCTCTTCATATCTTGTAACAATTTCATTTTTATTCTGGGTTTCTTACCCTGCCAGATAAATTTTAATGTCATTCTATTGAGATTATCGAAAAAGGTCTTATCTAATTTAACTGGGATGGTTTGGAATAAATAAAGAAATTTTGGTAATATAGACATCTTTATGGCTGCTATTCTTCCTAATAATGACAATTGCATTTTTGTCCAAAGTTCTAAATCTTTTTGTGTTTGTTGTAATAGCTTATTATAATTGTTTTCCTTTATCGTCTTGCAGTGTGCTGTCAGCCATATTCCCAAATATTTAATTTTCTTTGTTGTTTGAAATCCCAGCACCCTTTCTAATTCTATTATTTGTAGATCTGTTAGATTTTTTACCAGGTAACTCCTCTATAATTAGATTAGGGAAAAATTGTGCAGGAGAATTGCTTTGTTGGGCTTGCAAGATTCTACTACATTCACAATAAAAGTCTTTTCAAAAAATTCAAGCAATTGTTTCTTGAACTTTCTAATCTTTCAGGGCTTGACAGACAGGAGCATAGCTAACTAGCAACAAAACATATAGGGATATTTGAAGCATTGTATTGATTTAAACATGTACGTAAAATATGTTTATATTGTCATTTATGCAGATAGTAGTAAAAGTCCTTGCCCTCTTTCTTGATTATTGCTCAGATAGTCTGAACTTCATGAAAGTGGGATAGACAAGTCACTTCTAGCTTTCAATGTCTTCTCTTTTGTCTGCTTGTTGACAGTTAATAAACTTAGTATATCTGGCTTAGTCTCTTGCATATTATTTGCAGTTTATTAAAATCAAATAAAAATTATGATATTCATTTAACTCAAGATTGTTATTTAAATTGTTTTATGGTTTTGGAATACTGGCAATTTTCAAAACTACCTCCTCACACCTTTTTCTTTCTTTCTCTCTCTCTCTCAGAATAGACATTTAAGCTATCCAAAAAATAATTTCTTAAAGAAAGTACATTAAGCCTTCATGTAATTTTATACAAGTTAAAATCTACCATAAAATATTCTTTTAAAACAGATATACTATTTCTTGAAGTTTATGGATGAAATTTAAAAGTATGCCATATAATGAATGTAAAGTTAGATACAATTTAGGCAGACAGTGATTTCCATCTCATCTTGTCCATGAAAATAGAACGTTCATCCATGAAACAGTGGCATTTATCATAATAGGAAGACTTCAATTATCCTGATATCAATTGGAAAACTAATTCTGCACCAAGTGAGAAATCAAATAAGTTCCTAACCAATCTAGCTGACAACTTTGTTGTCCAAAAAGTAGGTGTGGGGGGGGGAACTAGAGGGACAGCCATATTGGACTTAATTCTTACAAACAGAGAAGAAGTGATAGAGGGAGTTGAAACTGCTTCTTGGGTGAGAATGAAACTGCTTCTTGGGTGAGAATTCAACATAACACAAACACAAGCAATAGAACATAATGACACCAGAGTCTTGGATTTTAAAAGAGCTGATTTTAATAAACTCAGAGAGGACTTGGGAAAGATTCCATGGATGAAAATCCTAAAGGGGAAAACAACTCAGAAATCTTGGGAAACTCTGAAAAGTATGATCATAGAAGCCCAGACCAACACAATACCACTGAGAAAGAAAAACAAGAAATCCAAGAAGAAACCAGCATGGTTGCACAAAGATACCTCTGGCAAATTGAAAGAAAAAAAGGACAAGTACAAAAAATGGAAAGAAGGACATACAACTAAGGCAGAATATCAGCAGATAGCCAGAATCTGCAAAGAAGAAATCAGGATAGCAAAGGCTCAGAATGAACAAAGATTTCAACAAAAATAAAAGATAATAAAAAAAGTTTCTTCCAATATATAAATACCAAGAAAAAAATCAAGGAAACAGTCGGTCCACTAAAGAGAGAAAATGGCAAGGAAATAACAGGCAACAGAGAGAAAGTAGAACTGCTTAACTCATTCTTTGCATCGGTCTTCATGCAAAAAGAAACTATAACTCAACCTACCAAAAGCATAACTATAAAAAACAGACCAGAAATAAAAGTTAAAATAAGCAAAAAAAAAAAAAATAGTAAGAGAACACCTGTCTGATCTTGATGAACACAAATCACCAGGGCCGGATGGATTACATCCCAGAGTTTTAAAGAAGCTGGCAGAGGTCATCTCAGAACCACTGCACCATATCTTTCAAAAATCCTGGAGCATGGAGAACTACCAGAGGACTGGAAAAGAGCTGATGTGGTTCCCATCTTCAAAAAAGGAAGAAAAACAGACCTAGGAAACTACAGACGAATCAGCCTAACACCAATACCCGGGAAGATACTGGAAAAGATAATTAAAAAACAGATCTGCCTAGAAACAAGTAAAGTAATAACTAGCAGTCAACACAGGTTTGTTAAGAACAGATCATACCAAACCAATCTTATTTCATTCTTCAACACAGTGACTAAATTAGTAGACCAGCAAAATACTGTGGACATAATATATTTAGATTTCAGCAAGGCATTCGACAAAGTAGACAACAACCTACTTCTTAGTAAGCTAGAAAAAAGTGGAATAGATTAGCACCACCACTAGATGGACTCTCAACTGGCTGACAAACCGTACTCAACAAGTAGTCCTTAATGGGTCTAAGTCTACATGGAAGGAAGTAAGCAGTGGGGTGCCACAAGGTTCCATTTTAGCCCAGTACTCTTCAATATCTTCATTAACGACTTAGATGAGGGAATAGAAGGGGAACTTACCAAATTTGCAGATGATACTAAGCTGGCAGGAATAGCTAACACCCAAGAAGATAGGGTCAAGATCCAGATGGATCTTGACAGACTAGAACACTGGGCCATATCTAACAAAATGAAATTCAATGTAGAGAAATGTAAAGTCCTACACTTAGGCAAGAAAAACCAAAAGTACACATATAGACTGGGTGAAACCAGGCTCAATAGCAGTAACTGTGAGAGGGATCTTGGAGTCTTAGTGGACAACCAGCTAAATATGAGCCAGCAGTATGCACCAGCAGCCAAAAAAGCTAATGCAATCCTAAATTGTACTAACAGAGGGATACAATCAAGATCAAGTGAGGTACTAATACCACTCTATAAAGCCTTAGTAAGACCGCACCTAGAGTACTGCATCCAGTTTTGTTCACCACATTATAAAAAAGATGTTGAGACTCTAGAAAAAGTACAGAGAAGAGCAACCAGGATGATTAGGGGACTGGAGACTAAACATATGAAGAATGGTTACAGGAACTGGGCTTGGCTAGTCTAGTAAAAAGAAGGCCCAGGGGAGACATGATAGCAGTCTTTCAATATTTGAGGGGCTGCCACAGAGAGGAAGGGGTCAAGCTATTTTCCAAAGTACCTGAAGGCCAGACAAGGAACAATAGATGGAAACTGAACAAGGAGAGATTCAATGTGGAAATAAGGAGAAACTTTCTGACAGTGAGAACAATTAATCAATGGAACAGCTTGCCCTCCAAAGTTGTGGAAATGCCATCAGTTGAGACTTTCAAGAAGATATTGGACTGCCATTTGTCAGAAATGGTGTAGGGTCTCTCGCTTGGGTGGGGGGTGGACTAGATGATCTACAAGGTCCCTTCCAACTCTGATTATCTGTTATCTGTTATAATAGCCTAAGTTATTTTCAGAACCAAAAATGGAATTTTAATGTGCTAATATAAAATAACAATTTATCATTAACTACTAGCAGACAGACTATCTGAAATTCTAACATCATTTTGTATTGATGAAGGAAAAAAAGATTATCCTTGCTTCATGGTTAAAAGATAGCTTTTCTTCTAATCATAGTTATTTTAATGTCTGGAATAGAAGAATGTGATATGATAAAACTTCTGTGCTGAATAAACACATACACACACACACAAAATATTTATTGTAATATCCTGAAACACATGTTACAATTAGGACAGTGATGCATATTTATTTTTAGAAATACCTGGCATAGAGAATTATTACTTGTATATGAAAGTTCAAGAAAGTAAATAGGTTATTCAATAACATCTGTTCCAAAAGCAGGCCTCCTACAAATTACTGTACAAGACATGCAATGATGTATGAAATCTGATTGCAGCTGCAATTTTCCTTGTAACGATACCACCGAAAGTATAGCTGAATATCTTTGCAATGCTCTGATAGATGCTACTATCTTTGGATATAGCAGATAGCTTGTTTTGCAGACTTGTAAACTTATTTTAGTTTTTGGCTGACTTATTCAGCCACTCTGCAGATGAGAAATAAGGAAATTGTAGCCTTCTAAATGTTCATTAAATTAAAAACATCCCTCATCATGGGTGACACTTGCTGGAAATGTTTGGAAGTATAATTCAGTTTCATTTGGAGAGTTACCATTTCTCTATTCCTGATGGAGACAGAAAGACAGCTTGTTTAACAGGTTATATGACACTTCCGCATGGCTAAAATACTTTCATATCACAGTACTCCAAAGCAGCTTGAAAGTGTCTTCCTTTCTGCCAGTTCAAAAATGCTGAGAACAAAAAACACAAACCATGGCTACACCATGAGTAGATTCTGTAGGAAAAGAAGCAAACCAGCAACAACCCTTCAATGCCACTCTGTGCTAAAGAGAAGGAGAATAAATTCTTTTCCATTTTCTATCCCATTGAACCATAATCTTTCTGTTATGGTAATTTCTTTGACTGTTTCAAATAATGTCAGTGGTTTCCATGTGGAAGAATTGAAAAGCTGCCAAGCTTTTTTTTCCCCTTGAAAAATGTGCCAACATGGCTGCAGGCCAGGAACTAGGAAATGTGATGAGGTGTTTCCATAAAAAAAGAAATAGTCCACTGACAAACACCACTCAGCTTCTTTATCTCAAAAAAACAAATTTACTTTTTAGCAGTCTGAAATGAATTGCCTCATCTTCAAAACAGAGACATTATTATGGAATATAAGAGTTGATCCTGGAATAGTATAAATGGCAGATTATAGGAGCCTATCAATTTATCATCAGGTTTATTTAGAACTGCCGGTAAATAAAATTAATAAAGGAAATAAAATGAAATATAATCTTAATTTTGGTGCCACATATTATTTTTCTTTTCTAGTTGATTTGCTCCTGGCACTCCACTCAAGTGCAGCCCTCTCAGATCAAAAAAATGCTGTGTCCCAATTTAAATGGTAATGGAAAATAGGAGATGCAACATGTACCTCATGAAGGTTATAAAGATTAAGCAGATTTATCTGATCAATCTTTCAGTTTGATTGACAAAAGATTGTTAACCCACATAATAAGCATAAAGTCCTTTAATATCTTTCTGTTACAGTTCAGCTCTTAGCATATATAAGAGATAGAATCACAGACGAAGCAGTAGCTCTTTAGTCACCAATCCCTTTAACAATTGAAGATTTACTTCTGTACATATGCAAAATATCCAATGCCCAGTATATTCAGAACAATCTACCTGATTGTTTAGCCTGTATATTAGATTCAAGATGATGAAACAAGGAACGACAGTGTCCCTTTTACTCACTGAACAGTTTATCTGATGTGAACAAATTATTAAGACATCCAGTGATGGGATTCATTTTTTTTTTACTACTGGTTCTGTGGCCGTGGCTTGGTGGCCATGGTGTGGCTCGGTGGGCATGGCTTGGTGGGCATGGCAGGGGAAGGATACTGTAACATCTCCATTTCCACCTCACCAGAAGTGGTATTCAGCAGGTTCTGACAAGTCCTGGAGAACTGGTAGTGGAAATTTTGAGTAGTTCAGAGAACCGGCAAGTGGCACCTCTGACTGGAGATTTTACAATATCCTTCCCCTGCCACACCCACCAAGCCACTATGCCCACAGAACCGGTAGTAAAAAAAAATGAAACCACCACTGCACCCCACTCCAGGAGTAGGATGCTGTAAAATCTCCATTCCTTCTCCACTCCTGTGTGAAGGTTACTGCAAAATCCCCATTCCCTCCCTACTTGTGGGGGAAGGTTACTGAAAAATCCCATTCCTTCCCGACCCCACTAACCTGCTTCCCAGCTCTGTTCTCCTGTGCAGGGTAACAAAATAAGACCCAGATGATCAGCTGGGACTTGGGAGGCAGAGAATAGTTGGGCAGGGTCAGTCAGAAGTGGTATTTGCCAATTTTCTGAATTACTCAAAATTTCTGCTACTAATTCTCTAGAACTGGTCAGAAGCTACTGAAGGCATCCCAACTGTCTTGGAAATAGGGCTGTCAATTAGTTTACTTTATCAACATTGCACCTCGTACAATGAAATCAAACACCATCTTCAGTGCACATCATGACCATGACCATGAAAATAAACACAAACACACATCCTTCACCCTTCACACATTGAACTGGAAACCCCCGACACCACACCAACACTGCACTATACAGCAGAATTCAAAAGAGCTACTGCCCTGAGATAGAAGCTGTTTTTCAGCGTATTTGTCCTTGTTTTTATTATTCTGTACCATCTGCCAGATGGTAATAGTTCAAAAAAGGAGTTCCCAGAATGAGATGGATCTTTGAGAATGTTTTGAATTTTTTTAAGGCAGCGGGAACTATAAAGCTTTTCCAAAGAGGGGAGAGGACTAATGATCTTCTGGGCAATGACATTAACCCTCTGGAGTTCTGTCCTATCTGCCACTGTGCAATTGGCAAACCATACAGAGGTGCAATATTTTAAAATGCTCTCTATGGTGCAGCGATAGAAGGTCACCAGCAGTTTTTCATTCAGTTGTTGTTTTCTGAGAAGTCTCAGGTAGCATAATCTCTGCTGGGCCCTTTTGACCAGGGCTGCAATGTGGGTACCCCAGGTCAGGTCCTTTTTTAGGGTAATACCCAGAAACTTAAAACTGGCCACTTGCTCCACTCGGTCTCCACTGATAAGCAAGTGCTGGATATCTGATCTGTTCCTTCTATAATCCACTATAAGCTCCTTGGTGTTATTGGTGTTGAGAACCAAGTTATTGTCTCCACACCACAAAAGCAACCAGTCCACCTCTTCTTGGTAGGCAGACTCATCCCCCCTGGAGATAAGTCCCACCACTGTTGTACCATCTGTAAATTTAGCAATAGTATTACTAGCGTGAGTGGGAATGCAGTCATGCACATAAAGAGTATAGAGTAAGGGACTCAACAAGCAACCCTGTGGTGTACCAGTATTAAGAATAAGGACTGAAGAGGTAAGATTAATTAATCTGATCCTCTGTGAGCGGCCAGCCAGGAAATCCATAAACCAAAAGCAGATTGAATTAGAAAGCCCAAGGTCCAGAAGTTTAGGCACTAGTCTATGTGAAAGAATAGTGTTAAACATAGAACTAAAATCCACAAAAAGCATCCTCACATAGCACCCCCTTCCCGCTGTTCTAGATGAGTCAAAGCAGTGTGAAGATTGATGGCTATAGTATCCCTTGTAGATCTATTTTTTTCTGTATGCAAACTGGTGTTTATCAAATGTATACGGAAGACCAGAAATGATGTGCCAGCAGATGTGCCAATTTCTCAAAGCACTTCATGATGATAGGAGTGAGTGCCACTGGTCTGTAATCATTGAGATTATTGATAGGGATCTTCTTTGGCAGTGGAACAACGGTGGAAGCCTTCAAACAAGATGGAATAGTGAACTTGGTTAAAGACTGATTGAAGTTCCTGGTAAAGACTCCAGCTAACTGATCAGCACAGTCTTTAAGCACTCGGCCAGAGATACCATCAGGACCAGCAGCCTTTCTAGGGTCGACAGTTCTCAGAATGCTCCTCACCTCCTGTTCCTCCACAATGAGGTGGGGGCTACAATTAGCTGGTAGTTGTGTTTTATCTGTCTCTGATGTCTCCACTTCAAAACAAGCAAAGACATGATTCAGTTCCTCTGCCAATGAAGTAGGGATGACTTTGGTCGATTGAGGTTTGTAATTTGTTGAATCCCTCGCTACATCTGCCTCATGTTATTGCTATAAAAATTATCCTCAATCTTCCTCTTATAATCAGTCTTGGACTTCCAAATACCTTTCTTCAGATTAGCTCTGGCAGCACTGTATCTTGCCCCATCACCAGACCTAAAGGCCTTGGTCCTGTCACGCAAGAGGCGCTGGAGTTCCTTGGTCATCCAAGGTTTCTGATTGGGATAGATCATAATATGTTTATCCACAGTGATAGTATCTGTGCAGTGTTTGATATAGCATAGAACAATTGCAGTGTGCACCTCTAGATCAGGGTGGTAAAAGTTGTCTCAATGTCAATTAGCTGAAATGTAAAGTTTGATAGAAATTCTAAGTCAGGATTTTTAATTAATATCCAAAAATATTGTTCACTATCTTCTACTGGATAATGTTGGAAATGAATATAGAATAATGTTTTACAGAACAATATGATTATTACTGTCCCACAAATAAAGCCAGTATTGACATAGCCCAATACAATATCTTCTCTGAGAAACATCTGTATGCCCATCACTATTAGAAATGACTGCAGAAGGGCTTGCAAATCAAATTTTTGCCTCCATACCACGTAGCCTCCAGATGAAGTCTCCCTGTATACCAGTCATGGAGAAGTGGAAAAAGACAGTGTGAGTTTCCTGCTTGTTATTATATATATCAATCTCCCCATTCTAATGCTTTATAAAATACGCTTTTATTAAACAAACACTATGAAAAGACAAGACACGTTTGGCCCAAACAGCAGGAATTAAATCTGTAAAGGATTCTTGATTTCAGAGCAAGAGTTCAATGGGAGTTGTCTATTGGTAAGGCACTAGGCTAGAAACTTGGAGACCATGAATTCTAATCCTGCCTTAGCCATGAAAAGATGACCTTGGGCCAATCACTTTTTCTCAGCTGAAAACTTTTCACAAGGTTATTGTTCTGAGAAAATAGGAGGTGGAAGGAGCATTAGATATGTTCACCGCCTTGACTTGTTTATATAAATAATAAAAGCAGGATTAAACAAATAAACAAACAAACAATTCTTGTTTTACTTTACTGAAAACAAAACCCAATGGAGATTATTTCAAAATAGACATGCAACTATGATATACATTTCTTTCATTAAAATCAATATAATTTAAATGCTTCCACACACTCAGTTTAAAAGAGAGAGAGAGAGAGCCAAGTACTAAAAGATGTTGACAGGAATCATCTTAGTAAGGACCATGCCATTTCTCTAGATTTTTACTTTTTCATTTGACTGGCTCTACTCTAAATCACTCAATGTGTTGTAGGTGATAAATAGGTTGCTATAGCTAATTACGTATCTGACTTATAGCTTACCACCAGTGTGGTTACCAATAAAACAGCCAGTGGCACTCTAGTTTTTTCATCCCTTGATTTGAAAAGGGATCCTCCTCATAGTACACATTTTTAGGAGAAGCATTTAATAGTTATATGCAGTAGACTTTGGATATATCACCAGCACATTGAAGAACATTAAGATATATCACTAGCACATTGAAATTACAGTTAATACTAACCACCTTTCAAGGTTACTTAATCAATCAAATAGAAGCTTTATCCAGGAATTGTTTGGGTGTACCAAGTAGGATTCATTAATAAGTTATGTAACAAAATAGCTAGAAATGATATCTGATGTGGAATAAGAAGAAGATTGCTATTTGGCAAATTTGTGTGCCTAGAACACCTCTTAGAGTGCTGGTCCATCTTTACTTCTTTCAAACCTAGATCTAGTATTTCCCTGCTGTCCCATTTATCTAAATGCTAAAATGCATTTAAGATTCAATTAAATTCTGTGTTCAGTTATTTATTAAACGCAGTTTTCAAAGCTTGAATCAATCTTTTTCCATTCAGACTTCTGATTCAGTATTAATATTAATTGATCTGCCACTGATTCCCAGAACTTTGAGCATAAATGATGAATTTTTTATCTTATCCCATGTCATTAATCTATCTTCCTTTTTGCAATAACCAGCATAAAGTGTAATCAGCAGACTGAAACCAGCACATGAAATTTAATGCACTGCCCCCCTTGACTGAAGCTTTGGGTTTAACTCTTCTCTTTTCTAGTTACAGTGGATTCTTTTCTTCCAAGGACGAAATAATATATTATGAATAAAAATTAACATATTGTCCCTATTGTTTATAAAGAAGTAAATGTTAGTCGATTGAGAAATGTATATACAACACATAAATCTTTATGATAAAGTTTTTAATTGTAAAGGGATTGAGATTTGCCAATTTGAAAAAGGAAACTTTCAACAACAACAACAACAACAATAATAATACTGTGGGGCTTTCGAATACAGACTGGCAAATACCCCAGATATCACAATTGTGGAGAAGTAAAAAGTGTGGATTGTCGACATTGCCATACCTGGTGACAGCAGAATTGATGAGAAACAACTTGAAAAAATCACCAGATATCAGGACTTAAGAATCAAACTGCAGAGACTCTGGCATTAACCAGTGCAGGTGGTTCCAGTGGTACTCGGCACACTGGGCACTGTGCCTAAAGACCTAGGCAAGCACTTAAAAACAATTGGTGCTGACAAAATCACCATTGGTCAGCTGCAGAAGGCCACCTTACTGGGATCTGCTCGCATAATCCGCCAATACATCGCACAGTGATTGGGAAGTGTTCGATTAGTGATTTGTGATATGAAACCTAGTATAGTTATCTTATTTGCTGTGTACACTGTCATTTTTTTATGTCAAATAATTATAATAATTTAAAAAATAAGTCATTCACCTACTGTATTTAATAAAATAGTTCTTTGGACCAGAAATATTTGAGGGTAAATGTAAAGGTACTTGAAAATACTTGGATTAGTCAAATTGTTGTTAATGTAATTTAGTATTAGCTACGCTAAAAGGATTGCCATTGTTATTTGTAAATGAGAGACACTAAACCAGAATCTTTTGTATTCAAATAGGACTGTGTGGATCAGATTAGTTGTGTGCGTTGCTTTAAGAAAGCAAGTTATTTTATCTTGAGGCATCAGTTTGCACTTCTTGAAGTTTCTAACTGAATCTAGACAACCTGTGTCCCATTGAGTCATCCTTTCAGAGATATTGCCTTGCCAGATTCCTCAATGCCTTCAACAATGAAGCTTCTAATGTATTGCCTTCACTAGAAAAATTGGGATGCATTCAGAGATGTATCTGTCTTGAACGACAGTATAGTCTAGTCAAACATCAGCACAGGAAATATTTTGTGACATTTTGTATTATGTCATAAACTGTTCAGCCCATTTTGACCTATATAGCAGAGTCAAACATCAACCCAGGAAATGTTTTGAGACATTTTTGAATTACAGTATGTAAACTATTTTAGGATAATTTTTATGTCATGAAATGTTTTATACAATTTGTCAAATTTCAGTTCCACAACAGTCATGGGCTGCCAAATTTTGAATACATTCTATAAGTTAACCCATCCAACATACTTGGTACAAATGTTTTGCCCCATGGGACACTGTTTCACCCACCTAAGATTACAGGAATCAAAGTTTTAATAGTGTATACATACCAAGTTGGGACTGATTTAACTTATTCAGTCATTGCAGTTTTATTGTAAATCATGCAGACAGCTTCAGCTGTTGTGTGATTTAATAATGTTTAATAAATAAAAAATATAAATGAAATATATTCTACCAATCTGTTACCAACCACATCAAAGTGAAGCAGCAAGGCATTATGTTAATTCTCTCGTCATTTTGAAATAGGGCAACTATGTTACTGTTATATGTAGAATTGAGGTGACACTTTTACTTTCCTTTGAAGCAGTGATTCATTTGAAGCTCCAGCAAAGCAAAACAACCCTTCACATCCCTAAGGTGTACTATGTATTCCACCACTATGCCACAGCTCTTCCCCTTGTATGCAATGTAATAAACATTCACTTTAATTTAGAATAAATGTTCCTAAAATATGAATGGCCAATCTCCATCTTCTAAACTGTCAATATATCACTATATCTATCTATCATCTATCTATCTATCTATCTATCTATCTATCTATCTATCTATCTATCTATCTATCTATCTATCTATCTATCTATCTATCTATCTATCTATCTATCTATCATCTAGATATCAGGAATAGAAGGGGAATTCATCAAATTTTCAGACAACACTAAACTGGCAGAAATAGCCAACACTCCAGAAGATAGGCTCAAGATACAGATGGATCTTGACAAGCTTGAACATTGGGCACTCTCTAACAAAATGAAATTCAATGTAGAGAAAAGTAAGGTTTTACATTTAGGCAAGAAAAACCAAAAGTACACATATAGACTGGGTGAAACCAAGCTCAATAGCAGTAACTGTGAGAGGGATCATGGAGTCTTAGTGGACAACCAGCAAAATATGAGCCAGCAGTATCCAAAAAAGCCAACACAATCATATGTTGCATTAACATATTTTGTTAATATGTTGATATGCTGATTCTATCCCCAGGAGAGATAGAATCAAGATCATGTGAAGTATTAGTACCACTTTGTAAAGCCTTGGTAAGACTTTGCTTAGAATATTGCCTCCAGTTTTGGTCACCATATTATAAAAAAGATGTAGAGATACTGGAAAGAGTGCAGAAAAGAACAACAAAGATGATTAGGGCATTGCAGGCTAAAACATATGAAGAATGGTTGCAGGAATTGGGGTTTTATAGTCTAGTGAAAAGAATGACTAGGGTAATGATAGCAGTGTTCCTATATTTGAGGGGATGCCACAAAAAAGAGGAAGTCAACCTATATTTTCCAATGTACTAGAAGGCAAGACAAAAAACAGTGAATGGAAACTAATCAAGGACAGAAGCTAACCTAGAACTAAGGATAAATTTCCTAGGAGTGAGAATAATTAATCAGTGGGACAATTTGCCTTCAAAAGCTGTAGGTGTTCCATTACTGGAGGTTTTAAGAAAGGACTGGATAGCTATTTGTCTGAATAGGTATAGGATCTCATGCTTGTGCAGGGGGTTGGACTAGAAGATTTTCAAGGTACCTCCCAAATCTGTTCTGCTCTGATATAAATACAGGCAGAGGAAACTCAGAACGCTCCCAAGATAATCGTCTAAATTTAAAAAAAAATCAAATTAATACATTATGATTCTCACAGATTATGGGAGGAAAGTTAAAGAAAATAAGTAGGTTTCATCAGGTTTAAATTAACATCATCAAGAACAACATAGTTTGAAAAATGTAATGAAGGTGGAAAACTTTCTCTTATATCATCATTAGATCTTAGGGGATCTCCTTTCATCATGTTTTTGGCTGCTGCTGCACACTGCTGGCTCATATTTAGCTGGTTGTCCACTAAGACTCCAAGATCCCTTTCACTGCTATTGAGCCTGGTTTCACCCAGTCTATACAATGTGTACTTTTGGTTTTTCTTGCCTAAGTGTGGGACTTTACTTTTCTCTACATTGAATTTCATTTTGTTAGATACAGCCCAGTGTTCTAGTTTGTCAAGATCCCTCTGGATCTTGAGCCTATCTTCTTGGGTGTTAGCTATTCCTGCCAGCTTAGTATCACCTGAAATTTTGGTAAGTTCCCCTTCTATACCCTCATCTAAGTTGTTAATGAAGACATTGAAGAGTACTGGGCCTAAGACAGAACCTTGTGGCACCCCACTGTTATTTCCCTCCATGTAGATTTAGATTTTGTTGCTATTGCTTTGATTAAACAATTTGTAATCAGAAATCTACTGCAAATCAAAGAACTGTATTAGAATATTCTACAGGTAGTCCTCAACTTACAACAGTTCATTTAGTGACTATTCAAAGTTACAACAGCATAGAAAAAGTGACTTACGATCTTTTTTCACACTTTTTCACACTTACATGTTGCAGCATCCCCATGGTCAGGGGATCAAAACTGAGACACCTGGCAACTGACTCATATTTATGATGGCTATCATGTGATCCCCTTTTGCGACTTTTTCACAGGCAAAGTCAATGGGACAAGCAGATTTATTTATTTATTTATTTATAAAATTTTTATACCGCCCTTCTCCCTAGGGACTCAGGGCGGTGTACAGCCAATCCAAAACCCCGACAATAATACAAAAGTTAAAAAAGATTAAATTGAATATTTGGCCGAATATAAAAGCCCACCCCACCCCCTTAAAACCACCAAATTAAAATTACTAAAAAGCAAATGGAGACAAATTAAAACCCTCTCTCAGCCCAGGCCGGCCTGCTCAAAAAGCCAGGTCTTCAGCGCGCGCCTGAAGGACCTCAGGTCCATGCCGGTACGCAGTTCCGGTGGCAGAGTATTCCAGAGGGCAGGGGCCGCCACAGAGAAGGCCCTACTCCTCGGGACCGCCAGGCGACACATGGCAGCCGACGGAACCCGGAGAAGGCCCTCCCTGTGTGCACGCACTGGCCTGCTGGAGATCACCGGTAGGATGCGGTCCTGTAGGTAACCTGGTCCAATGCCATGGATCGCCCTAAAGGTCAGAACCAGAACCTTAAAGCGAACCCGGAAAGCCACCGGCAGCCAATGCAGCTCGCGCAGGAGAGGCGTCACATGGGCGCTACGTGACGCCCCCATGATCACCCGCACGGCCGCATTCTGCACCAGTTGGAGTCTCCGGGTGCTCCCCGCAGGGAGCCCCATGTAGAGGGCATTACAATAGTCCAGGTGAGAGGTGACAAGGGCCTGAGTGACCGTGCGCAGGGCGTCCCGATCCAGAAAGGGCCGCAACCGGTAGATCCGACGGATCTGATGAAATGCCCCCCTGGAGACGGCCGCGACATGGTGTTCAAGCGACAGCCGCACATCCAGGAGGACTCCCAGATTGCGAGCCCTCTCTGTGGGGGGCAAAATTTCCCCCCCAATAGCCAGCGACGGAGTCAACTGGCTATATCGGGGCGCCGGGAACCACAGCCACTCGGTCTTGGATGGGTTGAGCCGGAGCCTGTTCCCGCCCATCCAATCCCGCACGGCCTCCAGGCACCTGGACATAGCCCCCACAGCATCGTTGGGGTGGTCCGGGGTGGAGATGTATAACTGAGTGTCATCTGCATAGAGATGACACTTCACCCCAAGACCACGGATGATCTCGCCCAGCGGTTTCATATAGATGTTGAACAAGAGAGGGGAGAGAACCGACCCCTGAGGCACCCCACAAACCAGGGGCCTAGAGGTGGACCTGTCCCCTCCCGCCAACACAAATTGCGAACGGTCGGAGAGGAAGGAGGAGAACCATCGAAAGACGGTTCCCCCAATTCCCAACCCCTCCAACCGTCGCAACAGGATACTATGGTCGATAGTATCGAAAGCCGCCGAGAGATCTAATAGGACCAGGACAGAGGAGAACCCTCTGTCACGAGCCCTCCAGAGATCATCAACCAACGCGACCAATGCCGTCTCAGTGCTATGCCCAGGCCTGAAGCCCGATTGGAACGGATCGAGGTAAGTTGTTTCCTCCAGGTACTGAGGAAGCTGACGTGCCACCACACTCTCAACAACCTTCGCCACAAAGGGCAGGTTGGAGACTGGACGGAAGTTATTTAAAACAGCTGGATCCAGGGAAGGCTTCTTGAGGAGGGGCCGCACCACCGCCATCTTCAGGGCGGTCGGGAGCGACCCCTCTCTCAGAGAAGCGTTGATAATCCCCTGGAGCCAGCCTCGTGTCGTCTCCCTGGCGGCCGAAACCAGCCAGGAAGGGCACGGGTCCAATAAACAGGTGGTGGCATTCAGACCCCCCAGCAACCTGTCCACACCCTCGGCGGTCACAGGATCGAACTCCCCCCAGATAACATTCACAAGACCTGCCCTGGACACCTCCCCCGGGACCATCCAATTGGAGTTAAGCCCCTCCCGGATCTGAGCGATTTTATCATGCAGGAATCGAGAAAACTCCTCTGCTCTACCCTGCAAGAGGTCATCCCGCGCTCTCGGTTCGAGTAGAGAGCGGGTCACTCTAAACAGGGCGGCAGGCCGATTTCCTGCCGACGCAATAAGGGCGGAGAAATATGAAGATTTCGCCGCCCCTATCGCCACAAGGTAAGTCTTAATATGAGATCTCACCTGTGTTCGGTCAGATTCAGAACGAGTCGCCCTCCAAATGCCCTCTAGACGTCTTTTCCGGCACTTTTCCGGCACTTTCCTCCGTAAACCACGGAGCCAAATGGGATCTGTGCCGGGTCAGAGGTCGCAGAGGCACAACTCGGTCTAGAGCCCCGGCGGCCAGCCCATCCCAGGTGGCCACCAGGTCTCCAGGCGAGCTGAGAGCCAGAGACTCAGGAAATGGCCCAAGCTCCCTCTGGAACCGCTCCGGGTCCATTAGGCGCCTGGGGCGGAACCATCTAAGTGGCTCCGCCTCCCTGCGGTGGGGGGTGGCGGAGCAGAAGTCCAGTCTAAGGAGGGAATGATCTGTCCATGACAAGGGAGTGATGACTAAATCCCCGCACTTACAGTCATTCAACCACTGCCCAGAGACAAAAATCAGGTCCAGCGTGTGTCCTCCTATGTGAGTGGGAGCAGAAACTAACTGGGTCAGGTCCATGGCCGTCATGGAAGCCAAGAACTCCCGGACCAACCCCGAGGTTTCACCGAGCGATGGCAGGTTGAAATCCCCCATGACTAAAAGCCTGGGGGTCTCAACCGCCAGCCCGGCTATTACCTCTAGGAGTCCGGGCAGGGCTGATGAGACGTGGCAGGGAGCCAGGTACGTCAACAAAAGGCCCATCTGAACCCCTTGCCCCCACTTCACAAAAAGAGATTCACAGCCAGCCGTCTGAGGGACAGTGGCCTCCCTAGGACAAAGGACTTCCTTTATAAGCACCGCTACCCCGCCACCCCTTCCCTGAGCCCTAGGCTGGTGAAATGCAAGGAAACCTGGTGGGCACATCTCAACCAGAGGGACACCTCCCTCTGGGCCCAACCAGGTTTCGGTGACACCTACCAGGTCCGCGGCCTCCTCCTGAGCCAACTCAAAGATCAGGGGAGCCTTATTAACCACGGACCTGGCATTGCACAACAGCAGCCGGGTATTCAGGGCCTGAGATTCCGGACAACCAGGACTACAGGATGGGTAAGGAGGGTCGGAGCGCGCTACCGCTTGTAAACATCGGGAGATTCACTTAACAACTGTGTTATTAACTTAACAGTTGCAATGATTCACTTAAAAACTGTGGCAAGAAAGGTCATAAAATGGGGCAAAATTAATTTAACAAATGTGTCACTTAGCAACAGAAATTTTAGGCTCCATTGTGGTCATAGGTTGAGGACTCCTATATATACTTCCCTACATTCCCCTCTCACATTCTCATGCTTATTATTAGTTTGTCAAAAAATAATAGGAAGGAAGGAAACAATCTCAGTGACACTTTGTGTGATTTTTCTATTATTTTTACACCAGTGACAAAATAAGTACATAAAAATTAGCTACTTAAATTGAAACTTTAACAACATTTCATTAATGCAGAACAACAATCTCTGAGCATGATGAATGCAAACAAATATACATTAAATTTCAAGTCTTTGCACCATAGCAGAATATCCTTTTGAATAGGAATGGATTTAAAACGGTGAGTAAAATGAATGTGGATTTGTTCAATTTCCATTTTAATGTGAACTTAAACAATGTCCCCTTTGATTTAATCAGATAAATTATACATCCGTATAAGTACTTTCCAGAATTAATAATAAAGTAAAAAAAGTGTGTATTAAAATAGATAGAGCGGATAAAAGTATGCACAAAACATGTATATCATGAAAAAGTACACACTAATTGCGTTACATTAGGGAGAATTGCCAAGGCAACCAGGTGACACCCTAGCCAACCTTTTCATATTTTGTATTCATATAAGCAAATAGCAAAATATAGCATATTCTCCTGTTTAACCAGGAATATGTGATGTCTCCCTGTTTTATTTCTTTCTCTGGTTCTTGGTATCAGCTCTCAGAAGAGAACTGGTTTGTTGATTTTATTCCCTTCTGAGTCTTATCTTCTAGTTTTCTCTTTCTTTATGGTCTCTTTTTCATTATTAGAGGATAGGGATTAACTTGTTGTTTGTATTCATACACACTTGATTATTTGATTATGTCTCTGGTCAACCATAGTAGAAACATGTCTCAACAATCTCTCTTTTTCCCTATATCATATTTCCCTAGCTCATGAGAAATCAGGCTATGTCAATGTACAGTATTCCAATTTTAACAGTATTTTCCTCTTAAAGGAAACAGCAACTTAGGAAAGTTTCAAGAAGTGAAAAACTTGCTCTATTTCTTCAACTACTGCAAAGGGGATGTTGATAGTATGAGGCCTATCAGCCATTTGAGTCTGACATAAAAATACCCTCCCCTCAGATTTCAAAACTCTCCTCTGCTGCCCTCCTCCTTTCTCCTCCTCCTCGTCTTTATTAACTACTGTCATTGATCATGTCATTTCTTCAATTCTAAATCTTTTTTCCTTATTATTTATAAATAAAACGGAAGAAAGAAAAAATATTTTATACAGTATTTAGGAACCTAGCAACGGAAAGCTATTTTTCCATTCTCCTGAAAGATTATTTGCAAATCAGATTATTAAAGGAAATTATTTAAAATACTGTATATTTCTATCTAATTTATTATAAAACACAGTACAGTTATTCCTCAACTTACAATAGTTTGTTTAGTATCCATTCAATGTTAAAATTGCACTGAAAAAAGTGACTTATGACTTATGACCATTGCAGCATACCCACGGTCACATGAACAAAATTCAGATGCGTGGCAACTGATTCATATCTATGACAGTTGCAATGTCCTGGAGACATGTGATAACTTTTTGCAACTTTCTGATCAACAAAGTCAATGGGGAAGCCAGATTCACTTTACAACCATGTTCTAATTTAACAACTGCAGTGATCCACTTAACAACTGTAGCAAGAAAGGTTATAAAATGGGGTAATATTCACTTAAAAACTGTCTTGCTTAGCAACATAATTTTTCGGCTCAATAGCAGGGATTCTATTCTATTCTATTCTATTCTATTCTATTCTATTCCCTACCTGTATTAGTAATTTATTTAGTTTAAAGCTTTGGGCTACTGGATAATAGTCAGCATGTTCTTCATTCTGAAATCTATATTACTGAACCATCATCTGATTTTCAATGTCTGTCCTTTGGCACCACTGAAGAGCTACACTTACCAATATTTCAATGACATAAGAAGACACTAATGTGAGATAGATTGAGATTTTTACTTGGAATGTCTCCAAAGCAATGATTATTTAATAATGCAAGAGCTTATCTTTTTTTTTATATGATTAATGCGAGTTTGGGATCTCTTAGTAGCTATAGAAAACAATCAGTTCTATTTCCATGGCAGATTGATTGCTCACCTTACTAGCTGAAATAAAATTTTGGGAAATAAGGCAGTCAGTAAATCACTCATTAACTGAAGATTACTTGAAGTCGCATTGCTGTATCATTAAAGAGAAAGTTTTAAACAAGTTGAGTGTAAATTGGTACAGATCTATAGTAGATAAATTTAAGTACTGTAGTAACAGTGTTGTTAAATTTCATTCACATTTATTCAAAAGTAAGACTTGTTGCATTCAATGGTCACACTCCAAGGATGTATGACATTTGAAAGAAAGCCCTCACTGAGTATATCTCTCACTATCTTTATAAATAATACTATTAAAATGCATAAGGGACACTACAAATGGAGTCTTGGAGAAATGGGTAAGAGACACTACAAATGGAATGTTGAGACTCTTCATAGAGATGTAGAGGGGAGGGGAATAAAGCATTGGTATATTTTAAACAAGAGTCATACATATGTCTTTCTGGCAGATATATGTAAATACTAAGAAAAGGAAGTTTATTAGCTTACTGTGCCCTGAAACTTTAGAACATCTGCTTAAATGAAGCTTTCAGGCTGAGATAGCAGCCCTAGTATTATCAATGGATCATATTATATAATAATATATAAATTAATTTATGTCTAAAAAGGGAAAGAAGAAGAAAAGGAAGAGAAAAAGTTCTTACTCAATTCCCATCTTTCTATCTTCTTTTAGAATACTAGATTGAATTGTTCCAAAATATTCATTTTGAATGTTGTATAAACAATTCAATAGAAGCTCTCCATGGATGGGCAGAAACCTAGTTGTCAGTAGTAATACTTAAGGAAAGATTATCATTATTTATTAAATTTATATGACACCCATCTCACTATGAAGCAAAAAAACCTTGAAAAGTGAAATCTAAAGTTTTTCATGTTTCTAAATGTACCACACATCAACCTAGAATTGTTTTAAGAACTTTCATCTCTGAGAGAGGATAGAGAGAGGAAGTATAATATAAGATACACATACTTGTGTCCAATTTTTTGCTATTCCATGGACCATAGCATGCCAGCCCCATTTTCCACTATTTCCCAGAGTTTGCCCAAATTCATATTCATTTTGTCAATGACACTGTCTAACTAAATTATCTTCCCCTTCTCCTTTTGCTTTCAATCTTTCCCAACATCCAGGTCTTTTCTAATGAGTCCTGTGTACTCATTAGGTGGGCAAAGTATTTGAGCTTCAGCTTCATACCTGTCCTTCCACAGAACAGTCAGGATTGATTTGCTTTAGGAACTCACACACATATATATATATATGCACTGGTATCAATAATTTCTCAAATTGCCCATGTGTGCTCCAGGCAGATGCTCCACAGAGGAGACTGTAGTTGGTTTGAGTGTTGAAAGACAAAGCAACTGCAGCAGAGTGTTTTTAAAAATACTTAAGTTTGCAAGCCTCATTTTCTAATCATTTTCAGAAATTGCCTATCAACCATTTTAAGCTAGTAGAAAACTAGCCTTCAGAAAACAAGTTTGAAAATTTGCTAGATGAGTTTAATTTCACCTCTGGACCAAAAAAAAAAAAAAAAACAATTACAAGAACTTAAGGAATTTGAAATAAACAGTGAAAAGCTAGACAGATTTTGATTTAAGAAAGTTATAAATGGACTAAGGATTGAGTTATATTTGGAACATTGCTTTTACTATAAGATATGGAAATTAACCATAAAAAACAAATAATTTTTCATGGGAATGAGAGCTGTTTTGGCTCTCTTGGTCCATAACAAGTATAAATAATTTTATGATTTTAGAAAGTGGACACAAGAGGGGACTAAAGATTCTAAGCAGGAAGGAAGAAAAATACAAGCCAGCTTTTGGTATTGGTTAACTACAAATGTCAGAAAAAGTCATAACATTGGAAATATTAAAGATCTTTTCAGAATGAACCCAGAAATTAGTAGCTACAATATCAACAATGCTCATAATGATGTCTGCTTCTATAGACAAAGTCTGTCCAAAAGATATCAATGAAGGAATGATAAATGTGGAACTATATTTAAAATTTTCAAAATTTGAAATCAGCATGGAGAAACCCAAAGGTGCTTTGCAAAAGGCAACTGGACTTTCTTGTTTATTTCCTTGAAAAAATAGTTCAGTTGCCTTTTGAAAAGCATCTTTGGGACAGTCATGACCGAAGATGATTGAGAATCTCTATAAACATTCAGCATGGGCAAAAGTTTGGAATTCTTGGAATTGCAGTGAGGAGGTTCAGAATGTCTGAACTAGGAGCTACTGCCTCAGCTCCAATTCCTAAAACCTATCACCTAAAGCAGGGGTCTCCAATCTTGGCCACCTTAAGATTTGTGGACTTCAACTCCCAGAATTCCTCTGCCAGCAAAGCTGGCGGTGGAATTCTGAGAGTTGAAGTCTAGAAATCTTAAAGTGGCCAAGGTTCGAGACTCCTGACCTAAAGTTAAGAACCAAGATGTGTGGAACTTGCCTTGGAGTGAATAGAATGGGGTCTACATTTTAAGGAGAGTAGTTGGCCATCAGCCAAAGAAAAGTATTGTAATGCATAAGTCTCATGATAGTTGGATTTAATTTAGCCAAATTAAAAAATATATAAATAAATGCAGGCCTCCTTTTTTTCTACTCTCTATTTAACAGATAAAGAAGTGTGGTTCTTGACAGTTGAGCCTTGGTGCTTTGTTATATTTATATTTGTCTGAGAGAAAGAGAATAGAGATGCAATGAAGTGTTGCTACAAATATGAAAGATTTAAGTAGGTGGTGACCTTATGAAATACTTTTTAAAGAATTAATAATGAAACAGGTTTGTGTATCATATTTCAGAATCTAAAAGCAAATGTATGCCCACTTCAGAAGCAGGAATGAGATTTGCATTGTGATGAACAAAAGTTAGCATTATAATTTTTAAGATATCATGTTGTCTCATTAAGCACATTATTATGACCAAACTTTTCATTTCAATCCCCCCCCAAGATATCTTCTGGTATTTTTATTATTATTATTTCAATATGTTGTACATTATTACTACATAATAATATTTAAATGTTCCAATTACATACATAAATAACACTGAGAATATAGAATATGAATCATCCAATACAGTTATAACATTTGAATAAGTAAGGCCACTTTGTAATCCTCAACTTATTAAATGCTCTTACAATTTGTGCCATTTGTGAGGAAGGGACTGAAATAAGAGGCAATATATTACTTATTTCTTTTCATCTGAAGAATTCACAGAAGATTCATAGATTAACAAGATGAAGAGTTTTTAACTTCATTCAGAACTGAGGGATATCAATAAGTTTAATCTTGAAAATGTGTAAGTAGAATATTACAGATAGGTTTCTTCAACTCATGATTCTATAATTCTGTATCTATGATTCCATGAACTGGTAGAATTAGCATTAGGGTTGGAAGTTTCCAGAGTAGGGGCTCCATAATAAATAAGACTTGCTTCTTTATAGAAATATAAAATGAGGTTAAGACCTCATATTGGGAAACCAATATGAGAAAATTGATTGAATGTTTCTTAAAATTATTTGGCTCCCAACTTACTTATGAGCTTTAAGGGTAAATTCAGAAAACCTGAATTGGATTAGGATACAAACAAGCAGTCATGAAGACTAAACATATAGTTTAGTTTTAATGGTATCAGTATTCTTAAACATTGGTTTTTAGTATGCTGTTATCTTTATAATGCTTAGCTCTTGTTATTTGTTCACCCTTTAGAACTTAATCCTTTCTGGATTTACCACAAATCCTGATCTCTCCAAGGCCAAATCATCCCATAAATATAAGAAGAGATGCATAAATGCTAAAAAAAAACCCCACAATGTAACTTTGTTATGCATCTCCCAACATGGGAGAATTACAATAAGAATGTGCCTTTTAAAAGACTTAATGGAAACATGAATGAAAATAGATGCCAAAGCATGACTGAGCTGTTGTAATTCCCATTTACTATGAACATGTTTCATATATAAAAAGACACAATAATTTACTTATATTTATATATGTTCCATATATAAATAAAAATGAATGTACTTGTAATATCTTTATACATCTTCTGAAAAATATAATATTTATATAGGATATTTAATATTACATATTTTTCCAAAGAGTTCTTTTAAGTGTTGTAGAAAATAGCATCTGTTGTAAAACCCTTATGATAGATATGAACTAATAATAATAATAGTATACAATCATAATGTGGCATTTCTTTTACATAAATTATTACATATTTTTAAGATGTGTAATTTCTATAAATATATTTTTCATCCTGATCTTATGCAGGTTTGTTCAGAACATAAGTAAGCATAGCAGAATTTATTCCTAAATCAAGTAATGGCTGCCCAACTGGGCATTGTTAAAATGGAAATATACAATTCACTGAGAATAAAATTGTCAGTGATTTCTAATCACATGGGCTATATATTATACTTTAATGCAAATTGGGAACCAAACAATTATCAAATTATAAATCCTCAAATCCCTCATCATTGGGATTCAATATAGTTGTTCTTCAGTAATATCTGGAGATTATTCCAAACTTTTGAAATATTAGATCAGAGAAATTAGATTTTCTCATGAAATCTTGCTAATGGTATATGGTTTGTTATTAATAATTTTATTATTATTCTCTATCTTACTTATTTTTCCCCTTAGGGCACCATACATAATTCATTCTCAAGCTTGTGAGATTTTAGAATAAGCAACAGCCTGAGTCATTGAGTAAGTATGGTTTTGAGCTCAGTTTATGCAGTATTATTCTTTCACTCTAACAGCAACACATTCTATCTGTTTTCTCATACTTAAAAGCAATAGTATCATCCACAACAATAAATCTCATTTCTGATGGAAGTGAGTTTTGAGGAGTTTATAAAGCATCCTGATGCAAAATAGAGAGGGATGAGATCCTTTTTTTCCTTGCAGAAATAGCACAGTGACATTCCTTTGCTCTAATATATTGTAGTAGAAGTATAGTGCTATTTGGGAGTTATTGTTTTGTTTAAAATGCTTAAGATCCTGACCATAAATCCACTATAGGAAATCTGATTCAGAGAGCCATTATGGTTATGATGGGGTGAAATGATGTATGGATATATCTGTTTCTCCTTCGGTGGGCTAATGCTGCAATGCTATACATTTCTTTTCAAAAGGAATTCCCACTGAGTAAGTGGATATAGGATTACATCCTTAGGGTTCTAAATGGAGTAGCTCTATTTCTTGCTCAATAAACATCATAGCCATGAGAAGCTGGCAAGCAGGTCCTAAATTATTGCTTCAATAGTTTCATCCTAATGGCCATTTGGGTCATAAAACAAAAGTAATGTTTTCACTGCAAAATGAATATTTCTGGTGCCGTTGCTATATTATGTATCACCTTCCTCATAAAAGAAACTGGGATCATTCATAACACAATACAGCTAGAAATAAACAAACTGCACTGCCTAACAGACTATACAAAGAGAAAAAAGCAGCAAAATAATTAAGGAAGAAATGGGGTTATTACAGAAGATAGTCCAGAGAGATTCAGAATGATTCCACCTTCATTACCCTATAAATTGTGTGGTAGAATTACTTAGGAGGCTTCACAATTAATGTCAACCCCTGCAAATTTAGGAAACAAGAACCACTTGACTTCAGAAAGTATCTTCATTGCTAATAGGAAATGGAACAGAATCTTGAACACCTTCTAGAGCAATTCTCTTGCACAAATTTTATATAGTATAATTCAGGCGGAGTAACTCTGAGTCTCCCCCCTCCCTTGGACTCAAGAATTTCTTCTATAAGAAGCCCTGTTTTATTCCTGAATTGTCTTGCTGCCTCCTTGGTGTTTCCAAAATCTATTAGACACAACTACTAACCAAAGCTTTTAAAGTAAATGTTAGTTATAGTATTATAAATGAATAACATTCCATAAATAAATATGTACTTGTAAATAAGCAGCAGAGAAAAATAAAAAGATAGATTCAGAGATGTTATATGGTCCATGGTTGGATGAACAAGGATTGTCTTCAGATCCTCATGCCTGTCTGAAGAAAAATGGCATTTCAGATTTTGCTTACCATCTCCAGATGTTTGGGCTGTGAAGTGGAGAAATATCCATTCACACTGAAATGTGGGATCTGGAAACGTAATGAGATAGTTATATGATCTCATCTCCATAAGGTTAGATTCAATCTATATTGTCACTCATCATCCAATGTCATAGTTCTATGAGTTTCCTTGCTTAAAGCATTAGCCAGGATGCCACCCATTCATTATTTTTTTCATGACAGGAAGAAGGAAAATTCAATAACTGAAGTCTTGTTATAATCTGATATTTATCTGTCACATTGTATATTTACCACTTTATTCCATTGAGTATATCTTTTTGGACATGTATGTATCAAAACAGTTAAATCAGGTGTGGTAAATAATTTAAGCTACTGTGAAAACACTTCTGAAACAAAGAAAAATGAGTAAGCAAGCTCATGATTGCAAGCTATCATTTTAGTAACAATCTTTTGTTTCAATTTAGTGTAACTCCTAAAGCATTAATATCTCAACAAAAATCATAGATATAGATTAGTAGTAATGGAATTATAATTGGTATTCCCTCATAAAAGTTCCAGTAATTAGAAACAACTTTTACTGTAGTCTCAGAAATGTTTTAAAAATGCACTCAGAAGCTAAGTAGTAAATATTCAATATAATCAAATCTTTCCTATATAAATAGAAATTCAAACTTCTAAATTAACTCTAGTCTGCTGCTTAGTTCTTATCATTCACACTATTTGATTATTTAAACTGATTATTGGATTGTTCAGACAGTAGCCTTCAACTCCTTCAGTCAATTAAACATTTATTATATCTGATTTGTCAGAGTCACTGTCACAGCTAATCTCTTAAATCCACATCAGTTCAGGAGCTTTACATGTGTTTACTCTCTTGCAAAATGAGGTGGGTATATATAAGAATAGTCATAAAGAAGAACCACAGATAATCACCACTGCTTTACTTTGCGCATGTAGATAGAACAGCAATTTTTAATCCCATATATAGACAAACACACAAACATATATTTCCATAGGCGCATAAATAGAGAACTGACATTTCACTACTGCTCTCAGATTGTATATTCTACATGTTGATCATTAGGAATACACAACGAGTATACCTTCTCATAAAGGAGAAAGGCAAACAACATATTTGGCAATCATGACTATCATGATCATATCACTGATACAAAACTACTCCACAGCATTTTTCTAAAAAAAAAGTTTGATGTAAAATTATTCTTCTATGCACAAAATCTTTTCCATACATTTCACTGAAGTGATTAAAGTGCATACAAAGAGCAGGCAGGAAACTATAGCAAATAACTGATCAGAATTACAGATTTATTCAAAGAGTGCCAAATATTTAGAGAAATATGCATAGACTTGTCATGCTGTTGGAATTTCACTCTGGCAGGCAGGCAGACAAGCAGGCAAGCAAGCAGGCACACGTGTTTTTCTTTCTCTTTAAAAATTAACCTTTTCATAACAAAGGCCATATTTAAACATAACAGTAGGAGCTCCGGGTTTCTAAACCAAGCTCCTTTTTCTTAGGCATCGACAGATATCCATCATCACATTCATTTTGAAAAGAAAGATAAAAGCAGAATAATCTCTTACCACCGGAGTAGAAAAAGCAATTTGTTCAGCTGCATCCAACTGAGGCTTTGTGAATGAAGCTTTGTGCAGGCAGGCAACACAAGTGATTCTCGGGCCTCACATAAAAGCAAAATAATTGGCTCTCAATGAAGAGATGTAAACATCCATCATAATAGCAGTGGAACTGAAGCTGAAGCTACCTCAGCTGTTCTATGTACTCTGACTATAGGATGATGTCACAAACATCAACTGGGTGTACTCTCATTGGTTTCTGTTACCTGGATTCATATCTTAACCCTAAGCTGGCAGCTGAAAATTTGAATGGGTTTGCTGTTCATTTGGGGATGGGACAAGATGCTCAGAGATCCTCCAATCTGTGAAAGCAGAATAACAGGTGTTTATTGATTAAAGAGAGAAAATAAGATGCTAGTGGGGAGGAGGCAGTTCACCCCCTTAATTTGCTTATACAATTAAAGCTTTGGTAATTGCATTCCCACACTCTTTTTACTAAATGACAGTAGTAATCACAATCTCATAGATAATGGATATTAAAGGAAAGATAGCACATTACATACCATTGCATTTAGAGGATTGTCTTTTCTTTTGGTATAAGCTTGCTGACAAAAACATGTTTAAAAAGAAATAGTGGGATAAACATGGTTTGAAAAAATTTGTAAGCATGGTTATAATTAAGATTGTTGAAGCTAGAATTGGACTTCAATAGAATATTTTTGTGAATATAATCAAGCCTCAGGTAAAAAGTTCTCATTTGTATATAAAATTGGAGTTCAAATATTTTATAGTCAAATTAAATGAAAAGATAAAGTTCAAATTGCAAATCTATGATCTTGGAATTGATCAAAATCACCATCCAAAGTCACAAGATTCTACCTTCCAAGAAGTGAATTCAACATCATACAGTATTTATTGTTCAGTCTCTCAACTGTGTTTCTGCCTGTACTGTATGTTACACTGCCATCAGTCTAGTCATTATCTAAATATCTTCCATCGTCTTATGATCAACACACACATACAAACATACACACTTAAAATTATCATTATCATTACCTGGGTAAACAGTGCATGAATAAACCAATAATTTTTGAACTGAAATGCTCATATGTGCTAAATTACAGGTGTCCAAAACCCAAGATTCATGACTCCTGATGGAATGAAATTTAGGAAAGGTGGGACTGATTCTGTACTATTGATTATTCCTTGGCTGTGTGGCTGATACTGCAATCACATGATCTTCATTGTCAACATTCTGTGACAGTTTCCCAAACAGTCTCATAATTCCTTGCTCCCTTCTCCACCCAGTAGCAATGAATTGACTCATCATATGGCTCTTAAACAGGGGTGTCAAACTGGTGTTGTCACAGCTTTGTCCTGTGACATATCATGACTTTTCCCCTTTGCTAAACCGGGCATGGCAGAGTTCAGTACTGCAGACTACTTTTGCTGATTGCTGTCTGTCTGCAATTTTGGCAGTTCAAATCCCACTAGGCTCATGGTTGACTCAGCCTTCCATCCTTCAAAAGTGGATAAAATGAGGACCCAGATTGTTGGGGGCAATATACTGACTATGTAAACCATTTAGAGAGGGCTGCAAAGCACTGTGAAGTGATAGATAAGTTTGAGCACTATTGCTATTTGCAGGTCTTTGTACTTTGTGGCTTTCTCCACTTCTTCTATTCTGCTATCTCCAGGTACTTGCAGCAAACCCAATCCAGAATTGTCTTTCTTAATAATAGTTGTTAAGTCTGGGGTGTCACATGGCAGGTGCTTGCCCATTTGAACTTTATTAATATTGTTATTCCAAATTAGGTCATCTTAATGGCTAGATCAGTTTTGGGCTGAGAAAATCACAGATCAACTCCTCCACACACTGTCTGCCCTATTTTGGTGCTGGAATGTTCTCTAACAGCTTTTTAATTACTTTTCTCTTTGCAATGTTTTGAGCCCAGCAGTGCTGAGAGACTGTTGCTATTTTACTTAGAATATCTAAAAATTTTGGATTGCAGCACTGTGACACAGTTATTGTCATCCTGACATCCTGTCTACTCTATGGACTCTCTGCCATTTGAACCACCTCACCTATCAACACTGAAGGATCTGGATGCTGTTGTTCACTGAAAAAACAATGTGCTGGTATTCATACACACTAAATATACTAAAATGGGTTTCTTTTGTTATAATGATAATAAATGATACTATGAAAACCTGTTTTGTATAAACATTGGGTGGATAACTTAAGCATAATATATGCAAAACTGAACAAGACAGAATACAGCACTGCCAACTGCTAACTTTCCTTCAGTGAATTTTGATTCCTGTTATCAACTATATAGTTCTTTTAACAATAAGGAGAAGTGGTTTGGTATTGTTTTTTCCCATAAATTATTTTTTTATTTCCCAGTATTCCTGTCAAACAGACAATAACTGGTCAAAATTGGGAGCGTCCTATCAAATTCTATACCTGTCAACAGTGGTATCCCCCAAGGCAGTATCCTAGGATCAACTCTCTTCATACTCTACATAAATTACCTCTGTGATCATATTAAGAGCAACTGTGTTCTCTTCGCTGATGATGTAAAGCTATTCAATACCACAGACAATAGTACTACCCTCCAAAAAGACCTTGACTATGTATCAGAATGGTCAATCAAATGGCAACTTCAAATCTCAACAAATAAATGCTCTGTCTTACATATTGGCAAAAAAAAAAACAGAAAATAAAATACAAGCTAAATAGTCAAGACCTTGTTGAGGATCCAAACTTTGTCAAGGACCTTGGAGTACTCATCTCAAATGATCTAAGTGCTAGAGCCCACTGTAACTACATAGCCAAAAAGGCATTAAGAGTTGTTAATCTAATCCTACGTAGCTTCTTCTCTGGTAATATCACACTACTAACTAGAGCATACAAAACCTATACTTGAATACATACTAGACCTATACTTGAATACAGCTCATCAGTCTAGAACCCATATCATGTATCTGACATTAATACAATTGAAAAAGTCCAGATTTCACAAGAAGAGTTCTCCACTCCTCTACTCATTGCAGAATACCTTATGCCACCAGACTTGAAACTCTAGATCTAGAAAACCTAGAACTATGCCGCCTCTGGTCTGATCTAAATATAGTATATAAAATCATACATTGCAATGTCCTACCTGCAAATGAATACTTCAGCTTTAATCATAACAATACAAGAGCACACAATAGATACAAACTCAAGGTTAACCGCACCAAAGTTGACTGCAGAAAATACGACTTCAGCAACAGAGTGGTCAATGTTTGGAATACTCTACCTAACCCTGTGGTTTCTTCCCCAATCCCCAAAAACTTTAACCTTAGACTGTCTACTATTGACCTCACCCCCTTCCTAAGAGGCCTGCAGGGGGCGTGCATAAGTGCATCAATCGTGCCTACCGTCCCTGTCCTATTGTTTTTTATTTTTCTTATAAGTATCTATTTCATGTATTCAAAACTATATTTATTCTTATACTTGTATCTTGTAAGCGATTGACAAATCAAATAAATACTAAATACTAAAATACTAAAAGTATAGTCCACAATCCTGGTATTTTCTTAGGAATCTCATCTAAGTACTAACCAGCTCAGAATTGCTTTGCTTTTACAGATCAGCCAAGGTCAATTATATGAACCACTCTTGCTGAGCTATTTCTGTGTGGTTAAACCTGAGGTTTGAGGAAATACTGCAAACACAACTGGTTATTCCCTTCATTTTTGTTTTGATTTGCTTTGAAACTAAGCATTCTCATTCTCTACAAAGAAGACACAACTAAGTGAAAAATACAAAAAAAAAAAATAGACATAAATTCAATAAATCACTCCATCATTGCCCTGTGGTTCTTTAACAGAGTTGTACAAACTCAGGACTTGAAATTCAGGAGACTTAATAAACAACTGTTTTCTGTGGAGGGTTCAATACCAATACAAGGTATTTGTTTAAATGTACTTTAAGTAGAAGTGAAAACTCATTTATTTCTGGCTCAAAATGTGGCTTTTGAGATGGAAATATATAGCGAGAACAAGATTCATTGCCATGCAAAATGATATATTAGTGATCATAAAGATTAATTTGGACAATGGAGATGCCAACTTTGGAGGTTTCTAATGATTAATGATAAAAATAAAATACAGTAATTGTTAAGGTGATATGAGCCATGATTAAAAGAATTATTTATGAAATAAAATCTGCTTAGGCATATCGCATGTATAAATTATATTCCTCTGAAAATTTACTACTATAAATAGTCAAGGTCAAGAAGAGAGACACTCTCAATAGAAATCAGTGTGTGGTTGGTTCACTCAGCTACCACTTCTTTTTTCTTTCACTGGAGAATTTCAGAAGTCCACATATTCTATTTTTTTTTCTATGACATGTTTCAATGTAATATCTTTCTCATCCAAACTACGTTATTCCTTGGGGAAAAAATTCTAGTTCAAATGCATTAGTAAGGTTTTATGCATAAAATAGCCAGTTGTAATTCCTTGCCCTCTAAATAAATAAGCACAATTCAACCATTTTATTTTGTTTTCCATTTAGTCAAGTTGCCAGTAATGATAGAGGAACATCATAAAGTGTTAGTTTTGTTATATACATACATACATACATACATACATACATACGTGTGTATGTGTGTGTTTCTATCTGTACATCTTATCTGAATAGATTGCTCATCTTGAGTTCTTGCCAAGAACATTTTTTCAGTTTTTCCCAATCTTAGTTCCCTCCAGATGTATGGAGACTGCAACTTGCTTTGGAACAGATGTTTAATGATTTGGATGTGGATAACAAAATATTTAGTCCTTTCCCATGTCTGATCATTTCCCTGTCACAATAAGATCCATTGCTTCCTTTGACCTCATGCCCATTCATGTAGCCTGTTCCAAATGCCTTTTATGGATTCTTGTGGTCTCTTGAGCATTTTTCTGATAATTCAATGGGCAGCTCTGTCAGTTGCCACAGGCAATAGGAGGGGACCCAAGTTCTTGATTGGTCTTCAGTGATCTTTCTTGGTTCACAGTTTGTTTTGCTGGTGACTACAAGTGGACAGAAGTGATATAATTTGTTCTAGATAGAAGTGATGGTTGTTATTCCAGGAGTAACAGTGGAGAAAAACCAGAAATGAACTTGATCTATGATGGGTTTGAGCTCGCATTTAAACCTATAGTATACAAATAAAAGAGCTTTCCTTCCCTTATTTCATTGGGGAGGACACCTTGTTTAGGATGTCAAATTCCCTTTATGTCAGGAAACATCTGGAAGGTGTTATGTCTATTAAAAGGAAGCAACTTCAGAATACCTAGAAAAAACAATTACTCAGATAATTTTCATCTATCATGGAATAAAAAACAATATTGGTCACACTTGATATAACCTAGTTAAGAAAGTTTATATCTGATTCAATTAGACCTCCCAGAGTTTTCAATACCATCCACAATAATCTTCTTCTAGAATATTTCTGGGGACTGAGATCAAGGTACTAGGGTCCAATGAATCCATTCATTTCCAAGGGCAATTTTACTTGGTGGTTGTAAGTGGGGAGAATTTAATCAAATGTTAATTTGTTTAAATACATGTTGGTATACTGTGTTGTAAGAATTTTTCAAGTTAGGTTTTGGATAATAAATGATTCATTACCATACTAGTTAATAGTGCAGGAGATATGCCAAACTGAGGTTAGTTGACTGGCAAATAGTATGCAAATGAATTATTGGAGCTGTAGCTTGTGATACATCCATGAGCAGGATTAAATATGTACTAACTGCTAACTATTGGAGTGTCATGTGTCTAAATATTGAATTGAGTTATTTTATTTCACTTCACTTGTATGCTGCCTGTTCCTGAAGCTCTGGACAGATAAGTAGATCAACCTAAAATAATGAGCAAAATAATACATCTACCCATAATATAAACAAAATTAACAATATAAGATAATAAGCATAAAAACTCATATACTTGCCAGATTTATGTTCACAGAAAATTCAAAATAAACAACAACAAGCTAAGAAAGAAATAAAGGCACACACCTTCCCTGCCAACATCCACATAAGCAGGGATTAACAACAGACAAGCAATCAAGCAAAACAATACTTAAATAAAGGAACTACACATCCCTACCAACACTTACTAAATCCCACACTTACTAATATTGACAATGTTACCTAGTTGAGTAACAATTGTCTGCAAGCAAACAACCAAGCATCAGATAGTATCCACAGTTGAACCTTGAGCTATACTTATTCTCTTCTATTGGGATATCCATGTCTTAACTGTTTTTCTGAAACTCAGAAAAGAAAGGAAAATCCATGAGAAGAAAATTTCAACCAATGGGCAATAAGAAATGTCTGCTTCCAAAGTCCTGTCAGGTGCCAATTGTATATAATCAGGAGGGGAATTGACCCTATTCATTTTGATTAGAGAGGTTAATGCAGAAGAAGGCAGTCCCTCCCTCTGTTTAGGACCATGCAAATGTTTCGAGGTAATTCAAGGAGACAACCAATACCTTCAACTGGCAACCAAATCTCTTGCATTTTTCAACACAGCATATTCTAAAATTTCCATCAGTTCCCAATTGAAATTACATCTTAGATTGTCTATTTGGAAGTTAGTGGTACAGTATATCATCCTGTGTTTTGCCTTCTAGTTGATCCTTGCAGATATATTTTACTAATCTCTGTCTGTATATAGTGGTGTTTTTAGCCTTTGGATTTTATTTATATATAATTCCTATTTTGTTTTCATTTAGCATTTTGGATTTGGATTTGGACATAACAGTTTCTGTGCTATACTTATTCAGAATAGTTAGAGTAACTCCTTGGACAAGAATATCTAGATGTAAGGGGTTGTTCTTTTCATGGCTATTTATTTGGTAAATAAATAGACTTTTGTGATGTCACTGCTATGGCAGTTGGATGGGTGTGTAGTTTTGGATGAAGTTGTGTGATGATTGCTTGAACTGAACAGTGTCTTATAGATAATTTATTTCTGTGTTTTATGATCTGATGTGCTGTAGTGGATTATGGTTGATTTCTTTATCTGTATGAAAAGTTTTCAACTATAGATAAGGCAGAGGTGGTATTCAACAGGTTCTGACCAGTTCTGGAGTACCAGTAGTGGACATTTTCAGTAGTTCAGTGAACCAGCAAATACTACCTCTGATTGGAGATTTTTCAGTACCTTTCCCCTGCCACACCCACAGAACTGGTAGTAAATAAATTGAATCCCACCACTAAGATAAGGGTAGCTGCAGAAAGAAAAGAAGGAAGGAAGGAAAGAAAGAAAGGGAGGAAAGAGAAGGGGAGGGATGCAACCTATTTGCAGAATTAATATTAACAGTACAATATCAAATTACAAGAGTGTATACTGAATCTTTACAATAACAAATCAACCCAAACCAACATAGAATCTTTCATTTAAGAAGAGCAAATGAATCTCTTGGGAGATTTAAGGGAATACATAAACTGTTGTTCCATACTAAAAATTAATTAACCAAAAATAATTTTCACACAATCCTAACATATTAGCATTACTTGGGTGAAGTGCATCCTTTGCATTACTTGTCAGGAAATATACTACAAGAATACACACTGGTAATCCACCATCTACCCATATGAACTCTGACTTTCCCATAGGGAAGAAAAGACAAAAGTAATTTAATAGGCAAGCTGTCATGCAGCAGCTGTGAAAAGTCTTCTCTCTGGCCATGCGTTTAACTGCTTCTGTCCTCCTAATGCTTCTCAGACTCATCACTCCATTCATCTAAAACTAAAAATAGAAAGGACATGACTGGTCACTGTTCTTCTATTGGTTAGGTTTGAAGTTCTATCGGCTTTGCAAAAAAAGATAGCTCAGTCATAAGCCACTAGACAACAGTCCAATTTCAGTGCTTAAAATAGTTGTAATACTCCAAAGATGCCTTTTGAAATAACTATGGTGGTGATTGCTGTGGTGGGCATGGTGATTATAGCAATTCCTTGAAACCCATATTTTTGTTTCATGCTTGAACTATTCAGAGGAATAATTATGAGATTGGGAAATTTTAAAATTGATTTGGCATAATTTGTCTTTATTTAGGTGACACCTAAATAATTGGAACAGGCATCATGAATTTCCTTTAATGCATACCTATTCTTATCTACCATAGCATTGCTTGTCTTTGGATTTATAAGCCAAAGCACAGCCTCCCTTTCCCTATGCCAATTTATTTATCAAGCTGTTTTATCCATGGGCAAACTTTATAGCCATTTATTACTGTATTTCTCAAAACACAATAAAGGATTTTTTTCCATTTGGTTATAAGCACAATTAAAAAGCTAATTCATCTGAAAAATTCTAAATTATAGATGAATGTGTTTCTTTCTTCTGGTGAATTATTACAGATTAATCCTGTTTATGTCTGGTAACATAAATCTTTTTCTATTGGTTTGCCTAGTTTTGCTTCAATCCTGCCATCTTAAAGCAGTGCATAGTAGAAAGCACATCTTTAAAAAAAGCCTGCTATCCATAGCCAAAAACTATTATATAACAAAAGACAAAATCTTCTTGGCATTTAAAGAAATGGCAGTGTATGTTCAAAATGATGGAAATATTAAGGATTCAGAAAGAAATGGTAGAATAAAACTAAATGAAGCAGACAATAACAATCAACACACTGAGGAATCTATGCTGCAAGATTTCATGACATACAAGAGATTTAGAAAGATTTCAGTTGCCTCAGCTGGGAGAAAAGTATACACACACACTGTTGGCTACTCATTAGTTGTTGAAGTTGTATTATTCTGTCTACTACAAATGAACATTAAATTGCAAAACCTTTTTAGCTCTTTTCAATGACTGAATAAAAAATAAATTCTGGAAGCTGAAATATTTTTCTTTATTATCCCAGTTCTGAAAAAAAAAAAGAATGACTTGTTATCTTGCACTATATAGATGATAGATAGAGATAGATAGATAGATAGATAGATAGATAGATAGATAGATAGATAGATAGATAGATAGATAGATAGATAGAATGCCATACAGTATTAATATGTATTTTAATGCATAAAAAACAAATATGTAATATGTAATGGTGGCTTCCACTGATTTAGCAGTATTCATCTTTGGGACAACCTTCACTTCTCCCTTTATCACCTCTTGCAATTTTGATTATATAAAAGGAAGAACTCAGGGGAGTTGCTTTAATACCATAATCAAGAAGCAAATAATACCCCAATTAATGAACTGCCAAACAAGCCAACAGTAAACAGCCCAACCAAAGAACCAAGACCAATTTCACCAACACTGTCAAGGCAAGCTGCCAGAATATAAAATTAGAGTAAACCCCACTCCTACTAGCACTGATGATGTTACATAGTTTAAGTAATGAAACATCTGCATGAAAACAATCAAGCTCAGAAAGTACCAAGGATTCCTCATTTCAATTCTCAACTCAAGCTAATATATTCTTCTCTAGGTACCTATACAGAAAAGCTGGGTTTATAAAAAATATTGGACTAAAATAAAATTGGATCACATAGGCTCTAGCATGTTAGGTGAACTTGACTGACAAATTCAGCCATAATACATTTTAAAAATGTATTACGAAATAAGGTGAACATAGCAAATATATTTGTAGACTGAGCTTTAGCTTTAACATGTGGGAACTTAAGCAAAGATTTTTCATGAATCTGTGTCCTATTTAAGGAAGAATAGTTCTTGCAGTTGTAAACAGAGCTCTATCTTCAATTACTAATGTGTTGTTATATTGGAACTAGGATTTGAGAGATCTTGAGAGAGAAAGTGGGGTGTGGTGAGAAAAAAACCCAACAATGAATACATTTGGAATTGATGGTTTATGCAGTTTGTCAGATAAAGCAGAGGGTTCTTTCTCCTAATTTTTCTGTATTTAAATTGTTCTGATATTATAATAGGGAAAACGGGACATCATATACTGAATTTGAGGTTGAACTATACTAAGTGTTGGGTTTGGCATAAGAACCTCATTATTTACATCTAAATAAAGGTTTAGCCTTCAGTTTTTGATTTGTCACATTGAACCAAAGTGAAATACATTTTGATTGACCATTAAGCTAGTCATAATAATTGAATATGCAGTAAAATTGTCCAGTTTACAACAATTAAATTACAAGCTTGAGAGATAGAAAAGAACAATTATTAACATATTTATGATTTTTGGTTTATTATCCATAAATTCACAATATCTATTTAGACAATCACTTTCCACTGTAGTAATTGTAACATTCAATATCTTCTAACACATTTTTAAAAAGTATTTCCAATGTCAAAAGCAGCTGTAAAACAATAAATCATTGAAGTACTGAAGTGGAATCCATAACTATCGATTCTAGAAATCAAGGAGAGTTTGTTTAGTTGTGATTTAATTAATTCCTCTTGGTTTGCTTTTTAAAATTATATTGCTATAACACAGAGAAATAAATAAGAGGGGAAAAGATGCATTAAACAAAACAAAATTCAGTGAATTATAGTAAGGAGGAGGAAATATAGCCCAGTCAGGCCTATAAGGCTGGTATCAGGCCTACTAGATGGACGAAACCAGGAAAACAACTCCACAAAGAGGCTAAAACCACTTTATTGAGTTTTGCTATCTTAACAGGTCTTCTGGGAAAGTAGTTTTGGATTAAACATTACTTTAATAACCGTAGTAGTGATAAGAACAAATCCTAACTACAAGAGTGATATTGAAAAATGTGCTATGGATTTGAAAATAGATTTTCAAAAATCAAGCTATAAGAATAATATGGGAAGTGGTAACACAATTGATTTACCTTTGATATTGGCTGATGTCTTAATAACTAAAGAGGACATATGAATAATAAAGCAAAAGAGTCATTTGGAAAGCTTGAATATCAAAGGGGACGTTAAACCACTGAAGCTGTTCCTGAAAGGAAACAAAGAGAAAATGATAAGAAATCAACTTGGGGACATTATTTAATGGGATTAATGATCAAACTGTTTAAAAAAAATAAAAGGAGAAATATAAAGTAAACTTATTTGACCAGTTAAAATATATGTGTTGTGGTTTCCAATATTTTCCTGCCTGTCTGACTTTGGGATCCAGCTTTTGCTACAACCATTTTCTGCATGTTTATGGATTAACTGCTTTTTCTTTTGAGCTAAACCTTTTCTTCAGCTCCTCAATGCAAACAAGCTGCGGGGGGAAGAAAATTGCTTGCTTTCTTCCTTTCCTCTATTTTTCAGCCTGGCAATCACTCATTAAGGTAAGTAACTTAGAGATTTTGTCACCCTCTTTCCAAAAATGCAGTAAATTTAGCAAATGAGGTGGTTAAAAAGGACTGAGATTGGAAGCCAGAGTTCAGTTTCAGTCTCTAATGCAGGGGTAGGGGGTGGAGAGGAGAGATCAACAAGTCTATTGTTCCCAGATTTTTTTGTTTGTTTTTATTTAAAAAATATGAGTTTCTGGGGAAGAGAAGAGATTAAGCCAAGGCAAGGTTTTAAGAAGCTCGTATTGCAGGTGTCTAATAGCTGGCTTTCCCAAAGACTACCAAAAGGCAGGAGAGGCTTGCAGTCTCCAGATGGCTGGCTGATCAGGGCAGAAAGCTCCAAAATCAACCTCCAATTCCACAAGGAATTTTCAGAATACTAAAAAAGGCAGCTACTTCGAGGAAGCATGGGAAGTAGGTCCAAGCACTTCAGGGACCAATGGGAGTGGGGTGGGTGGAGGGAAGAGAGGATGAATAACTGCAGTTTCCTGCAATTGTCAGTTTTAAAGGCAAATGACTGCAAGGGTGCTGCAGTTGCATAACTTTGAAAGAGGTCATATGTTGGCTTCTGATTTGAGCTTCTTTGGCAACAGACAGAAATCCACAATTGTGCGTGGTTTCAATCTGTGCTTGCTGCTGGAGCACCCCGAGCTGGCTGGTTTCAGGGCTAAGCCACTCTGTAGAGGTGGTGAAGAGGGGGGAGACTGCCAGCGGGGTCAAGGAGAGCCACATTTCTCCTCCCCAGCTGGCCTTACTCCCTTTCCCAAAGGCGGTTGCATTGGTGGTCAGAAATGACCACCTCAAAGAAGAACTCAACCAGAAAAGAATGTGCAGGAGGAAGATAAGAAGAGAAAGTTTTGGTTGACTGGGTTGAACTGAAAAAGCAACAACGTAAGGTATCATGGAATTTAAATTATAAAAAATAACATTGTTCCCAAAGAAGATTCTTAAGCAGCGAAGGAGAGAGTGAGGGGAAAGGATTTGGCTCCCCCCCCTTCCTTATACCAACAGCTAAGAGATTTAAGTAAGAAATTGACAAAAATCCATTTTGACATCAATAGGCATTTAAGCTGAAAATAAAATGTCAAAGTGATAATAAAGACTTTTGGAAACTCAAAAATATTAAAAGAAGGAAAAGAGAGAAAAGGAAAGAATAAGAATAAAGAATAAAAGGGTAGGATCTTGAAAAATGAACTAGACTGCCTGGAACTAAAAGGCACTTACAGTGAAACTTTAACAAGATTCCTAAAGATACATTCTAACTGAAACTTTGTAACAAAATAACAGAACCCCAGGAAGAGAAAGTGGAAAAAAGAAGCAAGAAGAAACAATTTTGGATTACTTAGATTACTTGGTGATTTTTGGATTTTTGGCTATTGGATTTAAATGACTAAAATCAATTGGGTGGTTGTTTAAAAGTGTTTAAAATGGCAACACTCTGGGAAATACTGAAAATGGAACTTAAAACATACAAAGAAGATGCAAAAGAAGAAAGAAGTTCTTTTGGTTTTGTATCTCAATTTTTAGAAATGGAGATCTGGAACTATGAGAAAAACAAGAAACACTTGTAGAACAAGAAGGTCAGGACAAAGAAGGAGCCATCTTTAATAATCAAGTAATTTTATGTGGGAAAAAGAAAGGAAAGGGGGGAAAGAGAGTGGAAAGTTTAAGATTTGAAAAGACAACCAAAAAAAGAGAATAGTTTGAAAAATAATTACAATATTAGGAAGCAACAGAAGAGAGGATTACAGAAGAAAGAATTAGAAGTAGAGAGACAAGAGGGAAAAAAGGAGAGGGAGAAGAAGAGAGGGAAGAAGGAAAGGAAAAGAAGTTATAAAAGACAGAAACAAGACATAGAGAAACAGGGAAAATGTATAAGAATTTGAAAGTATATACTGTTTAGAGTTAATGGGTGAAAATTTAATTGAAAAAGGGATTTCTGCAAAGGTACATCAGATAGTATTGTTATGTTAGAAATAGAAATAATTTTAGAAAATATGAAACAATGTATGATTAAAATGATGGATAAAATACTTATTGTAATGCAATGGAATGTTTGTTAATAAATAAATGAAATAAAGAGAATGAGAGAATGAAATTGGGAAAGGATGGGAACATGTTATTTATTATTAATGATTTATAAAAATATAAGTGAAGAGAAATATGAAAAAAAGAATTAATTATAGAAAGTTTATAAGTGTTCCCAAGGAAGTATGATATTAAATTGAAAAGAAATGTTAAAGAAATTATAGAATATATTAGAATATATATATTCTAAAGAACATAGTGTGTATTTTAAGAATGTACCAAGCAGATTTTGATTGGAAGTTATGTACTACATTGAATGTTATAATTCTAAAGCCATAAATTGAAGCTTAAATAAGAGTTGAATGGATAAAATTAAAAGATATAAAGGTGTCATACTCCAGTTAGTAACTACAGGGGAAAATTTGTTTAATGAGAAAAGATAATATGAAATTGAAACAGGACAGACAAAAGTATAAATATAATGATTAGAAAAACATTGAAACTTAGAAAAAGATATATAATTGAATTTAGATATGAGATAATTAAAAATAAAGTTGAGAAAACCATGGGAGGGGAAAATTATGGAGAAAATATTAAAATAGTAATGAGATATGGAATAGAACACAAAGTTGAATATGAAATTGAGTTTGTGTCTGTATGAAGAAGTGATAACCTGGGATCATGCTATTCTCAAAAAAAGATGTTTTATTTGTATGTCTTTGTGAAAACCCAAATAAAATTTATATTAAAAAAAAAAGAAACAGGTCATACATTGTAACTTCGAATGACCATTAAGTGATCTATCATATTTTGAGGACTATCTGTACTTAAAAATTATTTTATTTTTTAAAAACAGATTGGCTGTCACAGAACATCTGGTTGTGCTATACAACCTCCTCCTCCTTTTCTTGCTCCTCCTGCTTCTCCTGCTGCTGCTCTTCCTCCTCCTCCTCCTCCAAGTTCAGTGAACATTCCATGGTTTCAGCCATTTCTGAATGTCTGGATTTGAAAATTATTTAGCCCCTTTTGTCTAGGCAAGAGTCCCTGCAACATTCTGTCAAAGTCATCTTCCTTACTGCTTCCCTTGGCAGAGCTTCATTTGAAACATTTCAAGAAATGTTCAATATTTTCTGCAGAAATATTGGCTGAACTATCTCTATAGCAGTACAGAGTAATTAAGGAATTAATCTGATAAAGCAGAGTTTTGTAGTAATGTACTATGTGTTCAGTAGAAGATGGCTATGATGGCTGCAGATATCAAAATGTTTTCTACAATGGATTTTGTGAGGTTAGTTTAGCCAACAGATGTTTCCTGAACATTTTAACACTTATATTTGCCCATTTATTTGTCATTTGTGTTTATGGCTACTTTAGGCAAAGCTAAAACTTTAGAATTGGAGTAATTTATCAGTAGTTTTTCCTCCTTGCATAATTTCACAAGTGATTATAGTGCTTGGAAGTCCCAAAGCACTTTAGCATCTTCATTTTTGATTATTTTATCTATGTTGTGATCCTCCATTCTTGTTTGCAGGCAAATAATATTTCTTGCAGATATTCCAATGGTTGCTACTTTGTCATGATATTGTTTGTCATTAATCTGTGTGATCTTCTAGCAGCAGCTAAGTAGTCCATTCTTTCTTCAGCTTCTTTGCAGAGGCAGCATTTGCTATACGTTGTCGTTTTCTCAATTCTGGCTTTGTAAGCATAATTACATACAAATATAGTACATATGCATAATTATTATTTCAATCTAATCTTGAACTGGCCTTTCTTGATACCCATGAGAGATTCTTAGAAGCTATTACAGTCAATCTCTTGTAGGTTTTGGAAAGTGGAAGCCAGTTTCATGAAGCAAAACAATCTTGTTGCCTTGGAAATATTGAGAAAAGAGAAGAAAGATATACTAAAGGAAACTTTTCCTTCTGCAATGATCAATAGATTACTGTACTAAATGACAGGAGCATTTTAAGTAGTTTCTTTTAAAGCATATAACCTTTTTAAGGTCTTTGTTTTTAAAAGAACTTTCTCCTTCACATTAACATTTTCTGTCCTTTTCATTAATATGGCTAGTAATATTTGACAATATCTGACAGTCCAAATTTGACACTCCTCGTTTGATTTTTGCAAAAGCAAGTTTTATTGATTGCTGCTATGTAATAACCTACATGGTCCCATACTTATTTGCTAAGTTGTTTTATCCTATCTTTAAGATTTTCCAATAGCTTTCACTGTCCTTACCATGCAAGGAAGCATCAGATGCCATAGCTGCTGCCTAGTTAATTGAGTAACTCTTTATAAATACTAATAGATGATTTTATTTTGACCCTGTAAACAATTACACATAAATTATAAATAATTTTGTCAACTACTGTTCATGTAGAAATTAGGAATCATCAGTTTGTTTAATAAATGAAATGTACTGGCACTGTTGCTTGGCAGTTCAATTTTCAGTAGCTTTCTGAATGTTTTTTAACAAGGCCCTTGTTAGTTACTACAATATAAACTGATTTTTCCAATACTTTGGCTGCTTCCATTCCTACTTACAAACCATAGATAGCACTTTCACTGCATCATCTTGTAAACCTTTAAACCAGGGCTATCAAACTCACAGCCTGCAGGCTGGATTCATCATGTGCTGGTCACACCCACACCCAATTTAGCGAAGGGGGAAAAAAGTCATGATATATTATGTGATGATGCCATGATGATATGAGTTTGACATCCCTTCTCTAAACAGTTTTTCTGGTAAGTTTTCAATTTCGGCAGATTTGTGAACAACTTTTTCTAAGGCCCATTTAATTTTCCTTTCCAGAAAGTGAGTTCCGTATTAAAACTTTATGAATAGTATTGATCTGGACATCATCTTCATATAACTCTTATACATATTTACACTGTTTTATACATTCTCTTCTTTTATTTCTTGTTATACTTTTGGAATAGAAGGTTCTCTTTCTACAATTGTTTTTTAAATAAATATCTTATCTCTATTTTATTATTCTCTGTACTACATTTAGAAATATCTTCTGGTCTTTTCTTGCTGTTTTCTGCATTCAGGATTTAGTTGAGAAAACATACTTCTTCATTGCTTTTAACTTTATGCCTTTCTATTGGTATTTTCAGCACATCAGCAAAGACTTATTCCTCCTTCTTTTGCTCTTTGCATTTCAGGATGTTTATTTCCTTTATCTCTAATGATGAAATGAACTTTAATCCATATCTTCTTTTAACTAACTATCCACATCAGAAAGCCATATAATTTTATATATATATATATATATATGTAATACAAAGTATATATATATATATATATATATATGTATGTATGTATGTATGTATGTATGTATGTATGTATGTATGTATGTATGCATGCATGCATGCATACATACATACATATATATATACACACACACACACATATGTAGATGTATTGGAAAACAAAATACATCTGCTTGTGCATGGATATGTCTATGTATTTTGTCAACAACAAAACAGATTAATTTTCTGAGAAAAATTAGGTCAATGTTATTCAAAATGCATTGGTATTGATAGGTCCTGTTTTGTGTATCTTTCCCCATTGAAAACAAAGAGAAAACAACTGAAATGTTAAATAGCTCTGATTCTAAAAAAGGAAAGGAAAAAGATCACCTTGAAATAATTAATAATGAAGACTGCAGAAAGTATCATGTGTACATAGGATACCTTCAAATTAATCTTAGTTTATATTTCAAATGTCCCTTTTTTCTTTCTATTTTACAAAAGCTGCTGTTGCATTCTGTTTGACCTTAATTAGTATAATTGATAATAGCTTCAGAACTGCATGCTGTTTAATCATGTAGTTACATCTTTCCTGACAGAAGAAGAATGAAAGAACAGCTGGGAGTCATCTATTAATACTTAGGCAATGGAAAGCTCTTTTTGTTGTTGTTGTTGAAAGCTTGGGTCTCCCATGGGATACCTAATGACAAAATAATATATTTTCAAGTGGATCACAGTGATCTGTCCCAGAATTTGAAGGATAAAAAAGGAAGATTAAAGCATAGTAGAAATCTGGCATATTAGACAAATCTAGGGCTAGCAAAAAATACACCTGCACAATAAGCAAACAACAAATAAGCCTGCTAACATATAATAAAATAATGAAGTTTGTATTCCCCAAATTCAACCACAAATCTCAACCAATGTATTATATTCAGAATCATATATTTGCTTCCATCAGTGATATTTATGCTTAAGCCAGTGATTTGTTCTTATCCAGAGCACACAGTATATTTTAGCAAGTTCTTCTGGATAAAAGCTATCAAAACTCCCAGAGAAAGGATCTATTAAAAATTCATGAAAATGATGGCATTTGGTAGAAGAAAGAAAGTGAAGACCTTCAGAGCAGGGAAAAACAATAGCAACACAAATAGAATTTCAGTGCCTAGATCTTTTAAAGCATTGTCTTGGAGGTTTTAATACTGCCCTCCCAGGGTTTCTTTTCATTTTATGGTAACAAAGGGAAATTCTTGCTCATCAGGTGGGTTTTTGCCATTCACATTGCTCCAGCAAAAAACAAAACAAAAATAAAATAAAAATAACACTGCCATGGCCCTGAGAGAAAGAGGTCAGTGTAACTGGTAATTATGATTGGAATATTGTGATTTACTGTGTTTTCACATGGCAAAATACAAAAAAAAGCAGATGTTATCTATTACTTTTAAAAAATATTTGGGAATATTATATCTTATGTTGTGTTTTCATATAAATGTTTTAATTTTTTGTTCTTCATTACTTCCATAATAATAATTAAAAAACAGCACCAGTTGCAAGGCAACAAGCATTCAGATTTGCCAGATAATTCTGTTACTTCCCAAATTGCCTGTACTATTACACATTTTAAAACCTAATAGCAAATTAAATACTCCCCTAACAAAATATTTCCAAGTACATTTTGCTTCATTGTGGTGCAATATTGCTTAGCATATTGGAAAGCTGTGGCTTAATATTAATTTAGTGTTTAATCATTACTTGTATTGTTAGCTATTTTAAATCTTAATATGATTCTTTGGGTGAAAATGAGTAGAAAAGGGAAGTCCACAGTTGACCTTCGATAAGCTGCCTATAAATGACCTTTCTTATCTCAATTTCCTTTGAGCCTGGGCTTTAAGCACAAATAAATTAGTCAAATTAGTTAAATAGTGACTAGACCAAAGAAGAAACAAAGTTTCCCATACCTCCTCCTGAAGTCTTGGAAGTGTCAAATTGTATCATAAAGAAATGAACCTCAAAATAATGTTATAAGAGCTATATCATAAATTATGTTCTAATTAATACTTTGTCCAGGAAATACAAAACAAGTTCATTCAGAAATCCAAATGATTATTACTGCAATTTTCAATTTTCACTCTGTAACTCATTTTCTCCCATTCTTTTACTAGCTTGAAAATAGTTTTAGTTTATATTAACTAAGCTGTTTTTCTCAGCACATTCCACATCCTGACAATAGGTTTAGGTTTTCTCTGGCAATATTCTTCTAGACTCCCATCTTTGTGTAAGTAATCAATCTATCCTCTTTCAAGGAGTATAACTATATTTCTCTTGTGCCTTGTTTGTTTTTAAATAAGAATACTGTGTGGCAATGGGAAGCATCAGTCAGGAGTCTGTGGATGCAATAAATGTGGACAATAATTTATTACTCTTATCATTTTTTATTTTGATTTGATTTGATTTGACAATTGCTTACAAGATAATAGGTATAAGTAAAAACATAGTTATGAATACATGGATACATATAAGAAAAATAAAACAAACAGTAGGACAGGGATGGTAGGCATGTTGATGCTGAAGTTGTATTTCCTGCAATTAAGTTTGGTGAGGTTAACCATGAGTTTGTATCTATTGTGTGCTCTTGTATTGTTATGGATGAAGCTGAAGTATTCATTGACATTGCAATGTATGATTTTATATACTATACTTAAGATCGAAGGAGGATCGAAGGCAGCGTAGTTCTAGATTTTCTAGGTCTAGAATTTCAAGTCTGGTGGCATAAGGTATTCTGCAATGAGTAGAGGAGTAGAAAACTCTTCTTGTGAAATATTTCTGGACTTTCTCAACGGTCAGTTGCGTATCAGATACGTAATGTGAGTTCCAGACTGATGAGCTGTATTCAAGTATTGGTCTAGCAAATGTTTTGTATGCTCTAGTTAGTAGTGTGATATTACCAGAGAAAAAGCTATGTAAGATTAGGTTAACAACTCTTAATGCCTTTTTGGCTGTGTAGTTACAGTGGGCTCTAGCACTTAGATCATTAGAGATGAACACTCCAAGGTCCTTGACAGAGTTTGGATCATCAACAAGGTCTTGACTATTCAGTTTGTATTTTATTTTCTGATTTTTTCTGCCAATATGTAAAACAGGGCATTTATTTGTTGAGATTTGAAGTTCCCATTTCTTTGACTATTCTGATACATAGTCAAGGTCTTTTTGAAGGGTAGCAGAATTATCTGTGGTGTTGAATAGCTTTACATCATCAGCGAAGAGAACACAATCATCATCATGAAGGTTTGAATGTGAGCTCTTACTAATGCTTATTCAATTCTTCTTCCAATTTTCCATATTTCCACCCTAGGTTCCTTTTCAGTCTCTTAATTTCTCTTCACAATTAAGTAAGAAAAGAAGTTTTTAAACTTCAGCTTTTAGATGAACATATTTATGCCTTTAGATGAGCGTAAATGTGAGTTTATATACAGGCAACATTTGTAATCTCCACCATTTCTACTTGCCACTAAGTAAAAGTAGGAAATAAACATCATGTTTTGTTACATTTTATTGGATTTATCAAGAGACAATCTTCAGAAAAAAAGCTTTAATATATAAAGAAAATGGGACAGGATGGCAGAAATTAAAGCCTTCTTAAGTGATAAATATATTACCAAAATTGTAATTTAGTATTGTATCATTAGGAGAAAGAATACAACTGCTGTATGCATGAAAAGTATGCACTAATTCTGTCTATAGATTTTGAAAAGAATGTACTTTATCTATAGATATAAATAGATATCTATTATCTATGGTGGTGAATTTTAATTGTTAAGGAGAGCAGAAGGAGCTATCATGGATATAGCTGTTATTTATTATACATCATTCCATCCTCTGATTCTTTTTCCTACAGAATATTAATATTTAATCCCACACTACCTTAGCTCAAAATTCTGTTCTTTCATATCTCTCTCTCCCTCCCTCTCTCCCTCTCTCTTTCTCCCCCCTCATCAGTGGTGGGATTCAAAATTTTTTACTACAGTTCTGTGGGTGTGGCAGGGGAATGATACTGTAAAAACTCCAGTCAGAGGTGGTATTTGCTAGTTCTCTGAACTACTGAAAATTTCTGCTATCAGTTCTCCAGAGTTGGTCAGAACCTGCTGAATATCACCTCTAACGCTCATGGTATCTTTGCTTTTAAAGTTGCTTTAATGAATTGATTCCTTAAAACCATATTTTTTCAAGCCTGTGAACAAGTTTGAAAGAAGACATTGCTATTTTAATTACTAGCCATGTCTTTCATTTTGTTTTGCTGATCAATGAGCAGAATAAAATATTGACTGACTTACTATGAGTAAAGTTATGTGCTCTCATGAAGAAAACAGCTCCTCTGAAGGAGTTCTACACCCACACCCACCCACCCATCCCACACCACTTACACAAATATATACACATGCAATGTTAAATTTATATTTATTTATAAACTGAACAAATCCATCAAGGGTAGGACAGGATAACTAGAGAAGGGCTCAAGAATAATAGCTGTATTTCTGAAGAAGTAATGAAATAAGGGGAAAAAAATGAAACCATGGCACCCAGCCTGATATTTTATAATTATTTCATCACAATGTCTTTGAGTTGGTGCTGACAACTAGCTACTGCCTAGACTGATCCCTGCAGTTTTCTTGGCAAGATGTTTTTGCGTCTGTCTTTTTCTATGGTTGAAAGAGGTGACTGGATCATATTCACTCACTGGCTTCATGCTTAAGGTAGGCTTGTAGTCTGGTGCCTTAACTACTGCCCAAAACTGGTTCTCAGTTACAGCATAGAAAAGAAAAGTAACATTCTATGAAGCTATTTTGACAGAACTGTGTTGAGTTCCCCAAGGTAGGATGAACTAAGCAGTAGCTCCTCATAGATTTGGATTAACATAACTATGAACGAAATCTTTGTTGTTGACTGGAATTTCAGCCATAACACAAACTGACAATGAATAAGTAGTAGTCAACATGGAACAGGCAGGGCAGAATTTATAGGCAATCACACTTCAAATTCTGTATATTGTTTAGGCACTAATCCTATAGAATGGGATATTTGAATTATTTCCCCTACATTGCATTGTCCTGTTCATTGAAAACTATTGCATTTTACCCTCTCTGCCTACCATGACTGATCATCTGTCAAGATAATTCCTATAAGTAAGCTGAAACTTGCTGTCAGAAAAGAAGCTCTGACAGTTTTGATAAAGCTCTTTAGAGATAATTTAAGTGATTTGTGTCCAGTGTCAAATGAATTAAAATTAGGGCACTGCTATTAATTGTAATAACATAAATCATTTTGTTTCAAAATCTAAAAGTTAATGTATTTGTGATATATTCATTAAAACATATGGCATATATTTTAATGTGATATGTCCCATTTCCTTCTCCCACAAAAAGATTCTAGCTTTTTGTAGAAATTTACTATAACTCAAAATATTTTCTTTTGGATCAATACTAAAGACAAAAAAGGAACACACTAAAATTTTCATTCTCTTGATAAAATCCAATTCAATGTATTTTTGCAAAGTCCATTGAATTCCATTTTATTTATTTATTTAATTAATTAAATTTTTATACCACCCCCTCTCCCAAAATGGGACTCGGGGTAGTGTATAGCCAAGATAAAATGACTCAATTAATAAAAATTTAAAAGAGATTTAAAAAGAAATTAAACAAGGGCTGGAATAATACTATAAAAAACAAGATAAAAAAGTTAAAAATACCCAAAATTAAAACCCTAGTAATCGATACTAGGCCAGATCGGCCTCTTGGAAAAGGTGGGTCTTTAGTGCGCACCAGAAGGTCTCTGGGGGTAATTCATTCCAGAGGGAGGGTGCTCCCACAGAGAAGGCCTGCACCCTCAGGGCCACCAGCCGGCATCGTCCGGCTGCCGGCACCCACCCTGTGGGAGCGCACTGGCCGGCGGGAGGCCAATGGTGGCAGCAGGCGGTCCTGTAAGTACCCATGTCCCAAGCCATGGAGTGCTTTAAAAGTGACCACCAACACCTTGAATCGCACCCGGAAGGCCACCGGAAGCCAATGCAGCTTGCGCAGGAGCGGTGTAACACGGGAGCTCCAAGGAGCCCCCAAAATCACCCGCGCGGCCACACTCTGCACCAGTTGAAGCCTCCGGATGCTCTTCAAGGGGAGCCCCATGTAGAGAGCATTGCAATAGTTTAGGCGGGAGATGACAAGGGCAGAAATGACCGTGCGCAATGTGCCCCAATCCAGAAAGGGCCGCAACTGGTAGATCTGACAGACCTGATAAAAAAAAATCCTGGTGACGGCTGCTATATGATCGTCTAATGACAGCCATACATCCAGGAGGACTCCCAGATTGTGTGCCCTTTCTGTGCGGGCCAGAATTTCTCCCCCCATGGTCAGCAATGGAATAAGCTGACTGTATCTGGGCACAGGAAATCACAGCCACTCGGTTTTGGTCAGGTTGAGCCGAAGCCTGTTGACTGTTTTTTAGATGCTATAGACCTGTCAGAAATTTCTGAGCATAGGAAAAAATCTTACTTCCTAAGCTTTTGCGGAGCCATGGTATTTGACACCGCAACAACATTACTGGCCCCATGATCTATTAAGACTATTCCCTGGGAGGAACTGCAAGAAATTCTCTCAAATCATTACTCCCCTAAGCCTTCCAGAATTGCTAGGCGCCATGCTTTCAGAAGGCGTATTCAGTCAGAGGGAGAAACAATTAGTGACTATATGGCAGCACTGAGAACAGCTGCCTTACATTGCGGGTTCGGAGATTACCTCGATGATATGCTGTTAGATCAGCTGGTATGTGGCGTTAGAGATCCCAAATTACAAAGACGTTTATTAGCTAAAGGGGATCTAACCTTAAAGCAAGCCATAGAAGAATCCCAGGCTGCTGAGCTATCAGTACTCTCAGCAGCTGAAATACAGGGAAACCCCAGCAGACTAGAAAATCCAACAGTATATTTTGATGAAGCCTCCACAGAGAATGGCTTAGAAGAGGCTACTGAGGTAAACCGCCTCAGACAGCCCAACGCAAATCAAAAAGAGTTCAGGCAAAGTATAAGCCAAACCCCACGTTTACAAACTATCTGTTTAAGCTGTGGGGGCAACCATCTCAGGGCATCCTGCAGATTCAGGAATGCCATATGCTTAAGATGTCAAAAGAAGGGCCATTTGGCCAAAATATGTCAGGCAGGAAAAACCTTTAATCAGCCACAAAGGCCCCAGAAACTCATTCAATATCCAAGGCAAATTGAGGACTGTTTCACATGCTACCAATCTAAGATACAAAAAAACAAATCTAACAAAATTAGTGTCACTGTTTCTATAGAAGGTAAACCCTGCAGAATGGAAGTAGACACCGGCTCTGCATTATCCATCATCTCGTGGGACACCTTGAAGAAACTACTCCCCAGGTTATCAAGACAGAAGATTCCAGCCTGCAATCTAACACTTCGGGACTACCAAGGCACAGCCATCCCTGTCATCGTAAAAGGCAAGTTTCTAATTCATTTTCAAGGGTTTAAGGGTCACTTGCCTCTAGTGATAGTGGATGGCGTCCTCCCAAGCATATTGGGACTAGACTGGTTCCCGGCCCTGGGCCTCCACATAGGGGGAATCCATGTCATTGCAAGTTCAGAAGTTGAATCCCTGTTCAGGGACTATGCTGACGTATTCAGCGAAGGCCTAGGCTGCTACGTGGGAACCCCAATATTCTTCAGGGTAGACTCCCAGGCAGTACCAATATGCCTGAAGCCCCGCAGAATTCCTTTTGCAATTCGTCCTAAACCTGACAAGGAACTTGGCAAATTAATTAAGCAGGGCATACTGCAACCTACAGACTTCTCAAAATGGAAAACCCCTATAGTGACACCTCTAAAAAAGGACGGAAATTTGAGAATCTGCTCTGATTATAAATCTTCGATAAACAAATATTTACAAGTCAGCGTGTACCCAGTCCCTGTGGTACAACATCTACTCCATTCCCTTGAGCCTGGCTCCATTTTTGCAAAGTTGGACATGTCCCAGGCGTATCAACAGTTCCCTGTTGATGATGAAACTGCTGAACTGCAAACAATAGTAACTCACAGAGGGGCTTTCAAATGCACACGCCTACAATTCGGAGTTAGTGTGGCCCCTGGAATTTTCCAGTCCCTTATGGAAAGAATTTTGCAAGGGTTGCCGGGCATCGTGCCATACTTTGATGATATTCTGGTATCTGCCACCAATCAACAGCAATTACTACAAAGGGTCAGAAGTATATTTGACCGTTTTAGACAATCCGGTCTTAAACTAAAAAGGGAGAAATGCACCATAGCCACTCCACAAGTGGAATTCTTAGGTTACAAGATTGACGCCAAAGGTATTCACCCAACTGAGTCAAAGGTCAAGGCCATCCATGATGCGCCTACACCTACTAACAAAACTGAGCTTCAAGCTTTCCTGGGCCTCTTGAATTTCTATGCTTCGTTCCTGCCGCATAAAGCTTCCGTTGCCGAGTCCCTTCATAGGCTTTTAGACAAGAACTCACCATGGCACTGGGGACCAAGGGAGACTATTGCTTTCCAAGGAGTCAAGTCATTGTTAACGTCAAAAGCCGTCTTAATCCAATTCAATAAAGACTTACCACTAATTCTAGCAGCCGATGCTTCTCCTTTCGGAATTGGGGCCGTTCTGAGCCACAGACTGCCTAATGGTGCAGAAGCACCTATAGCTTTCTTTTCCAGGACACTATCCTCCACTGAACGCAACTATAGCCAGATCGACAAGGAGGCCTTGGCTGCAGTGGCTTCAGTGAAGAAGTTCCATGAATTCCTCTACGGGCATCATTTCGAACTCATAACTGACCACAAGCCACTGTTGGGTATTTTATCGGGCACTAAACAGACTCCTCAGATTTTGTCCTCAAGAATGACCAGATGGACGGTTTTTCTGGCTGCGTATTCCTACACTCTAATCCATCGATCCGGAAAAAGCCTTTGCCATGCTGATGCACTCAGCCGTTGCCCCCTGCCAGTTCCAGTCGAGGACCCAGCACCAGCAACTACTGTTTTCCTCATCGACGAACTCAGGCTGCCGGTCACTGCTGCTGACATCGCTGCCCATTCAGCCAAGGACCAGGTAATATCCCAAGTCCTTGACTGGGTAGGGAGGGGGTGGCCTACAGCCCCTTATCCTTCAGAATTCCTACCCTACAAACTACGCCAACAGGAACTTTCCTCCTTGCAAGGCTGTTTACTGTGGGGAACCAGAGTAGTCATTCCCCACAAATTGCAAACCTCAATACTGAAGGTGCTGCATGAGGTCACCCGGGAATAGTGCGAATGAAGGCCCTCGCCCGCAGCTACGTATGGTGGCCAGGCATGGATGCCCAAATCTCTAACTGGGTCAATTCTTGCCAGGCATGCCAGGCCACCAGGGCATTACCACCAGCAGCCACCCCTAGGACCTGGGAGGAAGCAGGCAGCCCCTGGTCCAGAATACACATAGACTTGGCAGGCCCTTTCCATGGGCGCACTTTCCTGGTAGTAGTGGATTCATTTTCAAAATAGGTGGAATTGACCTTAATGCACTCCACCACTACTGAAGCAGTCAGCAAGGCACTAACTAGGATGTTTGCCACACATGGCCTTCCTGATTCCATTGTATCTGACAATGGCCCCCAATTTACCTCCTGTGAGTTTGAGATGTTTCTAGCAAGCCTGGGCATCAGACACATATTAGTAGCCCCTTTTCATCCTGCCAGCAATGGGCTGGCTGAGAGGGCAGTCAGATCTGCCAAGGAGGTGCTACAGAGATTGGGTCCCATAAACTGGCATGCCAAGCTGGCCCAATACCTGTTGAGCCAACATACCACACCCTGTGCCTCCACAAATAGGTCACCAGCTGAAGTATTAATGGGACGTCGGCTGAGGACCACTCTGGACAGGCTGCACCCAAATTATGCCCCATTGCTTCCCCTTGGGTCAAACAGCCAAGACAGAGGGTTCCTAGTAAATGACAAATGTTTGTCAGGAATTTTGCTGGGCAACCACTATGGTTACCAGGGCGTGTGATAGCAGTAACTGGTCCTAAGTCTTATAGAGTCCAGTTACCTGATGGACGTACCTGGCGGCGCCACGTAGACCACTTGAGGAAGTGTTGGAGCACGGCACCCAGAGGTCATCTAGATGGGCCCCATACAGGAACAACCCCACTATCCGACGACACCAGTTTCCAGCCCACCAGGAACGACAGCCTATCTGATGAAGAAGCTGACCAAGGTGCTGACCCGGCTCCAGACAGTCCAGCAGCCTCACCGTCACTAGAAGACACGCAGAGGGCACAAGACAGCAATCCGGCACCATTTTTGACCGAGCCGAGAAGATCCGAACGAGTACGCAGGCACCCAACTTACTTGAAGGACTACGCATGCTCCTCACTGGGAGAGAGGAGTGTTGTGTATTGACTTGAATCTTCACTCAGGTCCGTGCTTTAAACGGGAAGCACGGACCTCTCCCATTGGCTGTTGCCGTTTGACAGCCGGCTATAAAAGGCGGCTGTCAAACGGCATCAGCTGTTGCCGCTCCAGCTGGCTGCCGTGTTAGCGCGGCAGTAGCGGTAACCCTTTATTCATTGTAATAAAGTTTGAGCTGAAGCCTTGCCCTGGTCTTTGCCTGAATATTTCCGTCACTCCACAACACTCTATTTATGCCTTTCATTGCAGAATGTGTAGGATAGGTCTGTTTTATTTTTTTTGTATCTATTAATAGGTATAGAATTTTTAACATGCATTTTTAAATAGAATAATAACTGGATAAGTCATCAAGTAATACAAAGTAACTGTGTTTGAAATTATGTGTGGATATAGATATGTCTATATCAGGGGTGAGATTCAAAAATCCCAGCAACCAGTTCACTGCCCAGTTGCTGGATGGGCATGGGCATGATGGGT